>SJYA01000740.1:301368-421135 GCA_006410615.1 Neotragus moschatus
CTCTAGTCTTTCCCATTCTGTTGTTTTCCTTTATTTCTTTGCATTGGTCACTGAGGAAGGCTTTCTTATCTGCTTGCTCTTCTTTGGAACTCTGAATTCAAATGGGCATATCTTTCCTTTTCTCCTTTGCCTTTTACTTCTCTTCTTTTCACAGCTATTTGTAAGGCCTCCTCAGACAACCATTTTGTCTTTTTGCATTTCTTTTTTTGGGGATGGTCTTGATCCTTGCCTTCTGTACAATGTCATGTATCTCTGTCCATAGTTCTTCAGGCACTCTGTCTATCAGATCTAATCCCTGAATCTATTTCTCACTTCCACTGTATAATCGTAAGGTAGTTTATTTAGATCATACCTGAATGGTCTAGTGGTTTTCCCTACTTTCTTCAATTTAAGTCTGAATTTGGCAATAAGGAGTTCATCATAGAGCTTCTCCATCTTTGGCTACAAAGAATATAATCAATCTGATTTTAGTATTGACCCTCTGCTCTTGTCCATGTGTAGAGTCTTCTCTTGTGTTGTGGAAGAGGGTGTTTGCTATGACCAGCTGCAATCAAGATTGCTGGGAGAAATAGCAATAACCTCAGATATGCATATGAGACCACCCTTATGGCAGAAAGTGAAGAAGAACTGAAGAGCCTCTTGATGAAAGTGAAAGAAGAGAGTGAAAAAGTTGGCTTAACACTCAACATTCAGAAAACAATGGTCCAGTCCCATCACTTCATGGCAAATAGATGGGGAAGCAATGGAAACAGTGACAGACTTTATTTTGGGGGGGCTCCCAAATCACTGTAGATGGTGACTACAGCCAAGATTTTTAAAGATACTAGCTCCTTAGAAGAAAAGTTATGACCAACCTAAACAGCATATTAAAAAGCAGAGACATTACTTTGCCAACAAAGGTCCATCTAGTCAAAGCTATGGTTTTTCCAGTAGTCATACATGGATATGATAGTTGGACTATAAAGAAAGCTGAGCGCCAAAGAATTTATGCTTTTGACCTGTGGTGTTGGAGAAGACCCTTGAGTCCCTTGAACTGCAAGGGGATCCAACCTGTCCATCCTAAAGGAAATCAGTCCTGAATGTTCATTGGAAGGACTGATGCTGAAGCTGAAACTCTAGTACTTTGGCCACCCGATGCGAAGAACTGATTCATTGGAAAAGACTCGGATGCTGGGAAAGATCGAAGGCAGGAGGAGAAGGGGACGACAGAGGATGAGATGGTTTTATGGCATCACTGACTCAATGGACATGAGTTTGAATAAACTCTGGGAGTTGGTGATGGACAGGGATGGCCAGCATGCTGCAGTTCATGGGATCACAAAGAGTCAGACACGACTGAGCAAATGAATTGAATTGAACTCAATGAGGTGGATGAACCTAGAGCCTATTATACAGAGTGAAGTAAGTCAGAAAGAAGAAGATAAACATTGTATACTAACGTATATATATGGAATCTAGAAAGATGGTACTGATGGATTTTTTGCAAGGGAGCAGTGGAGAAACAGACATAGAGAACAGACGTATGGACATGGGGAGAGGGGAGGAGAGGGTGAGATGTATGGAGAGAGTAACATGGGACCTTACATTACCATATTTAAAATAGATAGCAAATGGGAATTTGCTGTATGTCTCAGGGAACTCATACAGGGGCTCTATGTCAACCTAGAGGGGTGGGATGGGGAGAAAAATGGGAGGTAGTTTTGAGAGGGAGGGGATGTATTGTACATCTATGTCTGACTCATGTTGGTGTTTGACAGAAAACAACAAAATTCTGTAAAGCAATTATCATTCGATTAAAAAATAAATGAATTTAAAAAATTAGTTTGGACATAATTATAGCAAACTTGTGCTCTTGTTATTGTATAGAAGGGAGTATAGAATGAATAATCCCCTTTTCTGCCTTAATTGACCCCGATGTAAATTTATTCTTCTGATTTTTTTAAAATATAAATTTATTAATTTTAATTGGAGGTTAATTACTTTACAATGTTGTATTGATTTTGCCATACATCAACATGAATCCGCCACAGGTATACATGTGTTCCCCATCCTGAACCCCCTTCTCTCCTCCCTCCCCGTACCATCCCTCTGGGTCAACTCAGTGCACCAGCCCCAAGCATCCAGTATCATGCATCGAACCTGGACTGGCAGTTCGTTTCATTTTGTTCTTTTAAATTATTGTATGTTTTGTGGTTACTACAGCTTTCAGAAGTCTCATATTCTTTGGTGCTGATAAAGTACACTGTAATCCAGTTTATATATATTGGAAAGAGATTTGCTGTCTAAATAAGAGATTGCTATAAGGGAAGTCAGTTCTAATATAGAATATGTTAAGGTTTGGAAATAATGTTAATTTTAATACTTTTTAATTGAATTGGAACTTTATATTACAATTTTATTTTAAAGAATTAAAATACATTGTATTTGGAATACTGAATAAAAATTGTAAAAACTGTATTTCTTACTCTGACTTCCTTTATATCTCTCTGGATCATATAAAATTACCTCAGTACTCATCCTGTTCTCTCTGCTAGTCACCAGTAACTTAATGTAAAGATGTGTCTAAAATACTGACTGTCTCCTCTACTATCCATTGCCTTCCCATGCTACCATAATCCAACTCCCCAATATAAAATTATTTGAGTCTGTTAATAGGTATTAACAAGATATACTTGTTGGTGAATTGAACCAAGCACAGCAGAGAAGAGATTTCCCTTCTCATCTACTTCATTTGGCAAATATGAAAGCCTGAATTCTCATATTTGGTTGCAGAACCAAGTCTAAAAATCTAGATTTCCAGGCTAATATTTATACCACACACCACTGTTTCTTATACTGGTTCAACCAGTGATTTGTCTAGAGTCTGTGGTATATATATAAATATATTGCTTCAATATTTTACAGATTTTAAGAGATATTAATTCTGTCCACAAATATTAATTGAGCAACTACTATGTGCTAGAGATATAGCTATGAATGAAATAGACAAATCCCATGCCTTCTCAGGACTTAAATTCTAGTGAGGGAGATAGGCAATAAATAAGCTGATAGATCTATTATACAATAATAGATATTCAAATCAGGGTACAAAGATGGAGTATTTTGTATATAACTTCATGAATGCATTGTGAGGCTGTATTATTTTTTCAAGTGAAGTTGGAACTGATACATTTGCAGAGGGGATATTAACAGAAAGTATGCTTTTATCCATCTTGGCTTTGGACTTTATTATATCACACATTCATGAAGTACACACATACGCCCAAACTGTGCATTAGTAAGGTTCCTACAACAATGAATTTTCTGACAAATTGTTTAAATGCTACTTTATATTCAGATTCATTTCTTTTTATTGTATTGTCATTGTCTATTACTCCACTTTATTTCAATGAAATTGTCATCTAACAGTGTCAACACATTTATAAATGTGATGTAAAATTGCAAGAACAAAAGAGAGAGTAAAAATACAGTAGAATGACTCACAAAACAGAAAACACACTGGGTTGTCCTCAGTACTTCTATGAAAAAGCTTTTCCCATTCCTGGAAAATTCCAGTGTATTGTTGCAAAGAAAGGCCTTAGACTCTATCTTATCCTATTTTATCAGGCAAGAGTAATGATGGTATTTATAGCTCTTGAATGGTGATGAGGAAAGTGGCAAATTTGTTTCCCTTCTCTATTTTTTTGCAAATATCTGAGAGGTTTCCTCTGTAGTTGAAAAACAGATATCAGGTTGATAAAGATAATAGCTAATATCCAGCTAAAATCTAACCCTTACTATATTCCAGGCACTAAAAAATATTAGTCACTAATAACTTCCTGGTACAGTATATATACAAAGATCCTCCATCCATGGAATTTTCTAGGCAAGAATACTGGAATGGGTTGCCATTTCCTTCTCAAGGGGATCTTCCCGACCCGGGGATCAAACCCGGGTCTCCTGCATTGCGGACAGATGCTTTACCATCTGAGCCACCAGGGAATCCCTATATATATAAAGCACTTTACGTGAATTATTTCATTATTGAAAAGAAACACCGAATTAATTAAGCATCATTAAGTTCATGTTATGGGTAGGAGTCCACAGAGGTTGAACATCTTTCTCAAGGTCACACATGTTATTAGGGTCAGACAAAGACTCCAGAAATTGGACTTATGACCTCAACTCTTAAACACAGGCATCTCTGTGAGTTTTTTTTTCTGATAAATAAGCACATGGATCAAGTTCTAAGTGAAAAGTAGAAAAAAAATGAACTACATGGCCTGAGGAACAACATGTCTGAGGTAGCTATTGGTGACAATCAGAAGGAAAGCAATCCAGTGTAGTGAAAGATCATGGTTTTTCTGAGTATCTGTCTACTCTTCCTGAGGGTGATCCCCATAAGCACAACAGGGAAGTTGTTGAACATAATAGTGCATGTTGATACAAACAGAAACCTTGGAGAAAATTAGATAATTTTTTCACTATAGGAGTTTTTTAGCCAAGTACTCCTGGTGAGGCATTTGTAAGGTGTGTTTGGAAAGACCAGGGAAAAGCCTTGCAAATATCAACCAAAATCAAAAGGGTACTTGTGGTTGGTGGCTACACAGGCTGAATAGCATGACTTTCTGGTCCCTACTTCTTCTTCTGTCCCCTATGGTTGCTAAGAGTGAAATTGTTCACATTTGCAGACACTTCTCTGAGCACCAATGTTCACTTACCTAGTATTTGTGGAGCACCTATTCTATGTCAAGTATGGAGCTATGAGGTTGAGATTTGTGGAAACTGAAGAGAGACTCTCTGCTTTAAAAGAACTTATGGATTGTTCCTTCTTTCTTCCTATAATCATTTAATACATATTATGAGAGTAAACTGTATGCAGTATCATGCTTGGTAACCCCAAACAAGGAGGAATATATACCTGAGATTAGGCATTCTAAAAAAAGAGACAGAAGATAATCAAGTAAACAAATACAGACAAATTATATTTACTGCTATGAAGAGATTAAACAGGGTGTTGTGAGAAAGAATAACAGAATGTCCCACTTTAGGGAAGGGAGATTAAGAAAACCTCTGCAAAGAGGTGACATAAATTGGGAGGGAAATTTGAGGTGGAGACAATCATGGAAAAAGTCAGTCAGAAAGAAGTCCAGACAAAGGAAATGAAAGACTTAATATGGGAAGTGGGAGAAATTGGAGGAGGGGGATTTAGTGACTTAATATAGATTTTTCAAAAACTTGTTACTTGCAGAGCCAAGGAAACCAGTTTTTCAGAGACTGATTCTTCTGATTTCTGTTATACTTTCCTATTTCCAAGACAGTGAGATGAGCATTAAATGGACTGAAGAGCCATGAGGAGGCCAGAGGAAAAATTCTACTCAAATTTTAGCAGGTCTTCAAGACACTAAGGGACAAATTATATTTCCAGAGAATTAATAACTCTCCATGGAATGATATTTCAAGGTAAAATCTTAGGATATAAATTCTATACTTGCAAAAATATGTTATTTTTTCCAACAGTAAATTGAGACAATGAGGATGGTAGATTTATTATAAAAAAGCATTTTAAAACATTAATTAAAAGGCTTTATTGAAACTATTTGTCATGACAGTACCCCACTTGATGTTTAGTCATTGCTGAGGTCAGTATCTATGGAAAAAATGACAATATTTGCTTGAGGTCAAAAGCTGAAGAAATACAATTTCACTAATGATTACTTCCTTATTTTAATGAGGTACTTTTTAGTATTGTCACCCCAAGGTACTGACACCTCATTACTCGGCAAATTTATATGTTTCTCAGATCTCTGAGTTATAGAAAGAATGCATTATGAAGCCCTAACTTACTCAGTTTCATTATGTATATGACTGATTAAAAATTAAGTCAGGAAGGAACCACTAACAATGTGACTGAAACTCTGTAGTCAGCAGCTAGTTTGTCAAAAGAAGCCAACACATACACACAGTGTACACTCACATGCCCACATGTGCGTGCAGACTCACACACACACACAAGCCATGTTTTTATAGAACACAGGCACAGGAAGAACAAGAAGGTAACAGACTCGACTTTCCTGCTTCATTCTTACACTAGATGAGCTTCTGGTCAGAAAATTCTTCAAGTATTCTTCAAAGATCATTGGATTGTCCCAGATTACTCCACAATACTGCCTAGAGCCTCTCAGCTGAGAAATGGCTTAATATAGGGGGCCAAAGAGGAGCACTGTCTGGGACTCTCTAGTGTTCATCTTTACTTTTCCCCCACACCTTTGACCTCATTCTTTTCCTGATACCTAATTCTCTGTATTTTTGCTTCTTAAGGTGAAGTCCACAAATCTGCAGCATCACCTGGGAGCTTGTTTGAAATGCTGAATTTCAAACCTCACCCCCAGAGCTGTTGAATCAGAACCTGCATTTTTAATAGCAAGCCTTAAATATACATTAAAGTTTGAAGCTCTCTTCTGCATTCAAACATGCACAGGTTTTCCCCGTCTGGAAAAGCTATCAGCAGATCTTTGTTATAGTGATATTTTTCATCTCTGTCATGGCCAGACTTCCACGAGCTGCTTCATGTATTCCAATTCTTTCTTGCTTTCCACTCCATAACTCCCTGGAACCTGGCTTCGTGTCGATCTGTAGTATACAGGTAAAAATCATTGCTCCTCATCATCCTTTCACCTTATCTCGCCGAGCATCCTCCACTTCTCCCTCCTTGGACTGTGGAGTTCACACCCCTGCCACAGGGGGCAGCATGTAACCAGATTAAGTTAAATAGTCAACCACATTCCTCCTGGCTAAGGTGATTTTTGTCCACAATGAGTGGATGGGGAGGAAGCCTTCTTAATTTTTTTTCTGTAGGGTTCCAAGATGACAAGATAGAAATTCTGGAGTTCTCCTGCAACCCATTCTGCCTTTAGACTCGAGTAGCAGTGTCCTCTGCTCTCAACGCCTTGTCCTGGTCGTCTTCCAGCCAGGCTTCATCCTACAGGCCATAGAATCTCCAAGCCATAGGGATGGACTAGGTAAAACCCATAACACTCTCTTATCCAGGAACCAAGGACTCTGGAGTTCACTGTCCAGTTGACCCCTGATCCTCCTTTTAAGTCTTATGCAAAAAGGAAAGTTTCATGCATTCTTGAGCTGTCTCATGAATCGCATTTTGCTACTGCTGGTATGTGTAGTTGGTATGAAGGATGAACAGGAGAATATTTATTTGGAGGGTGTGGACAAAGCTTGCTCCTATAGGCTGTGTTTTCATACACGTGTGTGAGAATCCCCTGGTGGTGCTATATGGAACTGGAGGTGAAAAGAGAAGCAACCATCAACAGTCTGTTGTTACCTGCCTCCTTTGTTGAGGCTGCTTTGACTGCTGTCTCCTTGCCAAGCAGATGGAGGTGCTCTCTCCTCATACTCTCCTTTCCTTGCTTGAATTTCTACCATAATAATCCTGTTATGGTATTGAGATTCACTTAACAGCAGAGACATGTTTTATCACCTTCTTTTTCTTGCATCTCTTACACACTAAATGAATATCTAAATAGATGAAGGAAACTTTTTTTTGAAAATCTCTCATCTCTTCAAATCCCCATGCCACTCATTTCTAATTCTTTTCAAAAACTCTGTGAGCTCCTTTTTTTTTTTTTTCTTAGTGGGCTTTTCTTTCTCTTTTTACTTCCCATCAAATCTTTAGAATTTTCTAGGGGTGAAGACTCACAGCCTTCTAGTTCAGAGATCCCTTGAATTTTCTGAAATTCAACAACCAATTCTGTGTTGATTAAAAAACTTTTTTTTTCAATAAGATGCTAATGTTTTCTTTATTTATTCAGATTCATATTCAGTTTAGTTGACATTCAGTTCCATGCCATTAAGATTTTAAATATTATTGAGAGAGGAAAAATACTGAGATAGCATGCATAAAAACCTAAGTGTATTTTCAAGGAATCCTTGATATTTATATGTGTGACAAACTGTCAGATAGCTTTGAGTCAGACATGCTAAGTGCTTTACAGTTATTAGTCATTTAACCTTCACAAAGGTCTTATAAAGTAGGGAATTTTATTACCTCCATTTTACAGATGGGTCAGACAAGGCTTAGAGAGATTGTGCATTTTCTCTCAGCTACCATCAGAGCTGAAGTCTGGATTCCAAGTCACATATATCTGATTCAACATTCAACCAGTAGGCTGGAAGGACACACAGGACACATAAACCACACATGTGGCTTAAACATTAAGAATTTTATGAAAATTCTGTGCCTCCTCAGTATATCATTCTGTAGCTGTCTTTCAAGGAAAGCCAGGAATGCAATAGGTTTTTAATTTATGCAGTCATTTAGTGACTGGGATTTGTTTCTAGCCTTTCACTATCTTGTTTTGTCTCTTAAACAAGCAACTATATATATATATATATATATGTATATATATATATATATCCACAACACTTTGTGCTTCTTACATACACCAAAACATTTGTACTATTGGAAAGGGCAAGACTAGGACTCAGTCATGTGGAATACTTTTTACTGTATAATTTAAGAGGTAGAAATTGGAATTAACTTAGTCTCCTCAGAGAGGTACGTTCTATAAATCAAGAAAAGCTATCATCAGGTTTCAGATACACCACATGGCTTCTTCTTGACAATGTTTTTGAGATTAAAGATGCTTCCCCTAAAATGTGACAGCAAGCAGACTCCTTGGCTGAGTAAATACTTAGAGAGAAGCATAATATGTTCCTCCCCTGAAGATAGGTTAGGGGCTTAGATGAGGGCATCACAGAGACTTCCCTGTGAGGAGAAAGGCAGTCAGGCAATACTTGATCACTACAGAAATTATGAGACAAACCAACCCACAAGTAGAGTACATTCCACCCTCCATCTCAGGAAGAGGTAAACAGCCAATTTTGACTTCAACAGCAAGTCAGCCCTCAGATATTGCAACAGTTTTGATTTCTGAAGAAGTAGTTTTCATCAGTTGTTTGTCCCCTCTTAATCTGAGAGTGGAGAATAGTTGAACCCTGTAGTGGTGAACTCTTGTGACTGTAAATGTCACAGCACATGAGCACCACCTTGGATCTGAGGGTGATTGTGAAGCTCTGCATTGTTGTAAGTATTATGAAGGAGGTTGCTGTGCATTTTTGAAATAAACAATGATGCAAGTTATGCTCATCTTACACTTTAGTTCTGCCTTTCTTATTCAGAATAGATTTGCACACTGATTAGGGGATATTTGGGGAAGCCATGTTCCACATTTAGGAAAGCTCAGACTCTGGAGTTAGGCTACCTAGGATAGAATCTTGAGTCTATAACTTACTAGTCATGTGACCTTGGGTGAGAAATTCACTGGCTCAGTTTCTTCACCTATAAAATGAAAGTAAGAAATAACCTGTCTTATAGGATATTGGGAGGATCAAAATAGTAGATTTGTGTGAAGAAGTTGAAGGGCTTCATGTTGTACTTAGCACTTAGTGGTATCCAATACATGTAACCGCCTTGCAGTTGTACTCCCAAGTGAAATGTAAGAAAGCTGGATTTGCCTCAGGTTACATTTGATAATGATGAAGATGATGACCAAGCTATGCCCCAAACACATTACACATTAACCATGCTATGCAGCAGGAAGAATTACACAACCCAGTTTTTGTGTCCCCACTACGTAACTTTGCTTGGCATCATCTGTCTTTTTATGGCTTACATCTTTACTAGAAAAGCCATTATGGGCATCACCTCATTTCTGACCAACATGAGTTACTGCTGCCCTCTTGAGATGACACAAGAGCTGGACTGAAGGGAACCATTATAGCTCATCTCCAGTACCTACATCCAGGGTCACTGGTCCTACAGAGGCACAGCCTTATCTAGTGGCCACCCAAAGGACTGGGCAACACATTTTGGAGATATGGGAGTTAATTCCCTGTGGGGTGACACTTGGCTCGTCAAAGAGAGAAAGGAAGAATAAGTGGATAAGTTACTACCTTTCTTTTCTAGATAGCCTGATCTGAGATACTCTGATTCCAAGTGGTCAGTTCAGCAGCAATCATCTAACATTTGCTTCACTCTTTTCTTACATCACTTCACTTTCTTTTCCACTCTTGCTTTCCTGGGATTATATTCTCCAATAAAATATTAGTAGGTAAGCATTGCCTTAGGTACTGTTTCATAGGGTTCTAGGGATTAAAAGCAAGAAGATCATTTTTCCATAGTAAGCTGATAAATTAGCTTAATAAACATAAATATTTTAACAGCAACTTTAAAACAATGTAGTAATGCTTTTTATTGCCATGGAAACACAGGAGATCCAGGAACGTATTCTTTAAAAAAAAAGGAAGGAAATGTCAGGCAGGCTTCCCTGAGGAGGTTTTTTTTGAAGGACAAATAGAACTTTTGAAGGATATTTAAAGATGGGTAAGATGGGGATATATGTATACCTATGGCTGATTCATGTTGAAGTTTGACAGAAAACAACAAAATTCTGTAAAGCAATTATCCTTCAGTTAAAAAATAAATAAATTAAAAATAAAGATGGGTAAGAAAGGCAGACAGAGAAGGCAATGGCATCCCACTCCAGCACTCTTGCCTGGAAGATCCCACGGACGGAGGAGCCTGGTGGGCCGCAGTCCAGGGGGTCACTACAAGTCGGACACGACTGAATGACTTTACTTTCACTTTTCACTTTCATGCATTAGAGAAGGAAATGGCAACCCACTCCANCTTTTTTTTTTTTTTCTTAGTGGGCTTTTCTTTCTCTTTTTACTTCCCATCAAATCTTTAGAATTTTCTAGGGGTGAAGACTCACAGCCTTCTAGTTCAGAGATCCCTTGAATTTTCTGAAATTCAACAACCAATTCTGTGTTGATTAAAAAACTTTTTTTTTCAATAAGATGCTAATGTTTTCTTTATTTATTCAGATTCATATTCAGTTTAGTTGACATTCAGTTCCATGCCATTAAGATTTTAAATATTATTGAGAGAGGAAAAATACTGAGATAGCATGCATAAAAACCTAAGTGTATTTTCAAGGAATCCTTGATATTTATATGTGTGACAAACTGTCAGATAGCTTTGAGTCAGACATGCTAAGTGCTTTACAGTTATTAGTCATTTAACCTTCACAAAGGTCTTATAAAGTAGGGAATTTTATTACCTCCATTTTACAGATGGGTCAGACAAGGCTTAGAGAGATTGTGCATTTTCTCTCAGCTACCATCAGAGCTGAAGTCTGGATTCCAAGTCACATATATCTGATTCAACATTCAACCAGTAGGCTGGAAGGACACACAGGACACATAAACCACACATGTGGCTTAAACATTAAGAATTTTATGAAAATTCTGTGCCTCCTCAGTATATCATTCTGTAGCTGTCTTTCAAGGAAAGCCAGGAATGCAATAGGTTTTTAATTTATGCAGTCATTTAGTGACTGGGATTTGTTTCTAGCCTTTCACTATCTTGTTTTGTCTCTTAAACAAGCAACTATATATATATATATATATATGTATATATATATATATATCCACAACACTTTGTGCTTCTTACATACACCAAAACATTTGTACTATTGGAAAGGGCAAGACTAGGACTCAGTCATGTGGAATACTTTTTACTGTATAATTTAAGAGGTAGAAATTGGAATTAACTTAGTCTCCTCAGAGAGGTACGTTCTATAAATCAAGAAAAGCTATCATCAGGTTTCAGATACACCACATGGCTTCTTCTTGACAATGTTTTTGAGATTAAAGATGCTTCCCCTAAAATGTGACAGCAAGCAGACTCCTTGGCTGAGTAAATACTTAGAGAGAAGCATAATATGTTCCTCCCCTGAAGATAGGTTAGGGGCTTAGATGAGGGCATCACAGAGACTTCCCTGTGAGGAGAAAGGCAGTCAGGCAATACTTGATCACTACAGAAATTATGAGACAAACCAACCCACAAGTAGAGTACATTCCACCCTCCATCTCAGGAAGAGGTAAACAGCCAATTTTGACTTCAACAGCAAGTCAGCCCTCAGATATTGCAACAGTTTTGATTTCTGAAGAAGTAGTTTTCATCAGTTGTTTGTCCCCTCTTAATCTGAGAGTGGAGAATAGTTGAACCCTGTAGTGGTGAACTCTTGTGACTGTAAATGTCACAGCACATGAGCACCACCTTGGATCTGAGGGTGATTGTGAAGCTCTGCATTGTTGTAAGTATTATGAAGGAGGTTGCTGTGCATTTTTGAAATAAACAATGATGCAAGTTATGCTCATCTTACACTTTAGTTCTGCCTTTCTTATTCAGAATAGATTTGCACACTGATTAGGGGATATTTGGGGAAGCCATGTTCCACATTTAGGAAAGCTCAGACTCTGGAGTTAGGCTACCTAGGATAGAATCTTGAGTCTATAACTTACTAGTCATGTGACCTTGGGTGAGAAATTCACTGGCTCAGTTTCTTCACCTATAAAATGAAAGTAAGAAATAACCTGTCTTATAGGATATTGGGAGGATCAAAATAGTAGATTTGTGTGAAGAAGTTGAAGGGCTTCATGTTGTACTTAGCACTTAGTGGTATCCAATACATGTAACCGCCTTGCAGTTGTACTCCCAAGTGAAATGTAAGAAAGCTGGATTTGCCTCAGGTTACATTTGATAATGATGAAGATGATGACCAAGCTATGCCCCAAACACATTACACATTAACCATGCTATGCAGCAGGAAGAATTACACAACCCAGTTTTTGTGTCCCCACTACGTAACTTTGCTTGGCATCATCTGTCTTTTTATGGCTTACATCTTTACTAGAAAAGCCATTATGGGCATCACCTCATTTCTGACCAACATGAGTTACTGCTGCCCTCTTGAGATGACACAAGAGCTGGACTGAAGGGAACCATTATAGCTCATCTCCAGTACCTACATCCAGGGTCACTGGTCCTACAGAGGCACAGCCTTATCTAGTGGCCACCCAAAGGACTGGGCAACACATTTTGGAGATATGGGAGTTAATTCCCTGTGGGGTGACACTTGGCTCGTCAAAGAGAGAAAGGAAGAATAAGTGGATAAGTTACTACCTTTCTTTTCTAGATAGCCTGATCTGAGATACTCTGATTCCAAGTGGTCAGTTCAGCAGCAATCATCTAACATTTGCTTCACTCTTTTCTTACATCACTTCACTTTCTTTTCCACTCTTGCTTTCCTGGGATTATATTCTCCAATAAAATATTAGTAGGTAAGCATTGCCTTAGGTACTGTTTCATAGGGTTCTAGGGATTAAAAGCAAGAAGATCATTTTTCCATAGTAAGCTGATAAATTAGCTTAATAAACATAAATATTTTAACAGCAACTTTAAAACAATGTAGTAATGCTTTTTATTGCCATGGAAACACAGGAGATCCAGGAACGTATTCTTTAAAAAAAAAGGAAGGAAATGTCAGGCAGGCTTCCCTGAGGAGGTTTTTTTTGAAGGACAAATAGAACTTTTGAAGGATATTTAAAGATGGGTAAGATGGGGATATATGTATACCTATGGCTGATTCATGTTGAAGTTTGACAGAAAACAACAAAATTCTGTAAAGCAATTATCCTTCAGTTAAAAAATAAATAAATTAAAAATAAAGATGGGTAAGAAAGGCAGACAGAGAAGGCAATGGCATCCCACTCCAGCACTCTTGCCTGGAAGATCCCACGGACGGAGGAGCCTGGTGGGCCGCAGTCCAGGGGGTCACTACAAGTCGGACACGACTGAATGACTTTACTTTCACTTTTCACTTTCATGCATTAGAGAAGGAAATGGCAACCCACTCCAGTGTTCTTGCCTGAAGAATCCTAGGGACAGGGGAGTCTCATGGGCTGCCGTCTATGGGGTCGCACAGAGTTGGACATGACTGAAGCAATTTAGCAACAGCAGCAGCAGCAAGAAAGGCACAAAGAACAAATTAAGAGAAAGCAAAGTTATATGGACAAATGCAAACTTGTATGAAAGAATAACAGGTCCCATGTGACTGGAGTGGAGAGTGCATGGAGGGGGTGGTACAGATGAGACAGAAGTATGTGCTGATTCAGATTGTGAAGGGCCATAAATGCTATGCTAAGAAGAAACTTTGGCATTATACCCTAGGATGAAGGGAGCTTCCAAAGGTTTTGAGTAGGGAGGTGGTATAATCAGATCGTAGGATGTCGGAGGCAGGTAGCTGGCTAGGAGAGTAGTTGCAACAGTCCACATGTGGCCATAAGAACCTAATCTGAGAAAGAGAGGGACTGGAAAACAAAGGCTTCCCTGGTGGCTCAGACGGTAAAGAATCCACCTGCAATATGGGAGACCAGGGTTTTATCCCTAGGTTGGGAATATTCTCTAGAGGAGGGCATGGCAACTCTCTCCAGTATTCTTGGTTGGATAATTCCATATATAGAGGAGCCTGGCAGGCTATAGTCCATGAGGTTGCAAAGAGTTGGACACAATTGAGCAACTAAGCACAGGAAAACAAAGGATAAATCAAAACAAAGGGACAAAATCAAGAGGATTTGAAAAACTTTTCATGTAGAGTGAGAAAAAAAGGTGTCAATGTTGATGCTTGGGCAGTAGCCACACACCAGAATGAGTAATGATAGCATTTACCAAAACAGAAGACAGAAAGGAGGGCACATTTTTGAGGAAAAAGTTAATTTTATAATAATGTTTCTACATTTCCCTAAACATCTAGGTAAAGTTCCTAGGAGTAGTTGGGAATACAAATCTAGACCTAAAATGTAGTTACTCTACAGAAAAAGTTGACTGCTGACATTCTCAGAGACATTGGAAAAGTCGGCCAGGAGAGAGACTAATAGGTAAATCAATATTAGGAGCATGAATATAAAAGGAAGTTGTATGGTGTCACCACAAATTATTCTCCTAAGGCTATTAAACTGGCCAAAAACATTCTTTTGAGTTATGTGGTTTACCTTTTGGAAATACAGGCAAATGTACCCAAATGAGTCCCAGAGCTTTTCTCATATTTTCGAACTTTTACTTTCAGCTACTCATCGGTGAATATGAAAGGGACTTTTCTCTGTTTAATTTCTCCTTTGGAATCCTAAAGCATTTCCCTAAAATGTTTCAATCCTCAAATACTTTTTTCCCTTTTTATGAAATGGTTCCTTTCAACCACTTACACAAAATATTATTTTAAAATATGCAATATTATGGTTTCCAGAGTGTTGAAACATTGATGATTTCAGAAAAAAAGATTTTCTGAAATGTCATCTTGGTAAAGTGAAAATAACACTGAATAAAGAGCTCAGAGGTCCATTCTGGTTCCCCACTAAGAAGATTTATGTAAATCCTTTGATTCTCACTTTGTTGCAGGCCTGATACATTGTTGTGTGTTGTATGAATAAATAATGTTGTATGAATTTTCAAAATAAAACTGGTCTTGAACTTGAAAAATTCTAAATAACTCTTCAATGGCAAGAATGTCTTTTTAGACTTTATCCTCATGTCTTTCTAATAACGTTCATTAAAATCTTATTCAAGAGGCCTTTCCTAAATAATTAGTAAACTGTTATTCTCTGCAAAGATAAACAGACTAGGAAATCTATCTTATAAATTTAGATAGCATCTGTTTTGTAGGTATAGAAAATAGAAACAGATAATTTTCTTACAGTAACACCAAAATTCACTGATTAGGTATCTCTAAGAAACTAATGCTCTACATGCTAACGTAAGTTCCAAATGCTTTCAATGTGCTCAGTAACTAATGTAAATAATAGCCCTCTTTAGTCTCAAACATAATTGGTATTTGTCTTTCTTACATATACTGATTGATATTCTTTAAATCATGCCCATTTTAAACGTCTCTTGATTATACATGGACTTTAAACATAGATTTCAATCTTAAAAATGTAAAATTTCTGGTGTCTAGTCCATTACTGAGAAATTCATTACTGTATTTCAAATGCAAATTATGACCTTTAAGTGAGAAGAAACCTATTTATTGAACAGCTTTTAAAATTGCACCAAAGGAACCTTAGTAACTTAAGAGTAATAGTATTTGTCCATATTGAGACAAAGTTATTCCTGCTTATTGACAGCATTAGTACTTAGGATAGCTATCTAAAATTATCAGTGTGGAATCTAAGGTGACACATTGCCTTAATCACTTGATGGGGCTAATTTCATTTCCCAGAAATTTAGTGAAATCTGTAGACCTGTATTTATTTAATATGGCATCCAGAACTTTAAACTCTAGCTTTGGAAATTTATAAATTTCTTCTGAAATGAAAATAGAGGAAATCACTGTAACAATGTTCGAGTTAATTGTTCTTTTTTATCAATGCCATCTGGATATGTAGGTAGTCTCTACCCTAAGTATCATGTTAGAAGAATGTCCATAAGATTTAACTGGGAAAAGATGAGCAACTGTGCTTCTTTTGTAATGAGGTTATCACTAATAATCTCATAAACAGGTACATTATAGCAAAATCCTCATCACACTTAAAAAAATATTTCTTTGTAAGTTTCCCTAGTGTGAAGTCCTAGAGGTAAGGACCTAACTCACTCTTTCTTTTTTGGAGCAACTTTAAACAAACACGCAAATTTTGTTTCCCCTAAAATCAAAAAGGAATATGAAATTCATACATTCAAACTATGTTTAGCAAGCCTCTTCTATATCCCAGACAACATGCTAGCAGCTGGGAAATAAAAGTGAAGAAACAAAAACATAGGCCTTGGCCTCATGGAGCTTATCTGAACAATGAACATGAATTATTTACAAAAATTATCATGGAATTTAAAATTTTCTATAGATATCAAATAAAGGCTTTCCTTTGAATAGCCCAGATCTAAACGGAAAAAGAGAGGAGATTATTCTAGTTGGAAGAAACGTGGAAGACTCTTTGATGGAAGAAAACTTGGAAAATCTAGAAATTAGAAGAAATCTCCTCCAGAACTGAACTAATCATTAAGAGCAATGTATTATTACAGTGGGCAGATAAGAAGGGACACAAGAGACCATGGAGGGCCTTACTGGCCAAATGGGGATTTCAGCTTTACCCTGAGAGGAAGGGAAACCTATTTAATTTGAAGGCTGGAGCATTGTATTTACATTCTGGAAAAACCATTCTGTTTTCTTTCATTTTTAATAAAAAAGAATTGACTGAAGGACATCAAACATGGATAAAAAAAGAGGCCACTTAAGCTGCTGTTGTATTTGAGACAAGGGAAGTGGGTTGTTCAGAGGAGAGTCTTGACGGTGAACTGGGAAAGAGGGATATGGGGTGAATTATATTTAGGAGATATGCCTGGCAAGGGCTAGTGATGAATTAGATATGGAATGAATGAAGTAGGTGATTTGGGGAGGTTGGCCTTCAGAATTGGACTGCTCATGGTGTCACTTCCTGAGGTGGGAAATACAGACAAGGAAACCATTTGGGTTTCCTTGATTAATGATTTTGTTTTGGATTGAATTGCATGGGTAGAAGGACCTCCCTGGTGGATTAGCGGTAAAGAATCTGCCAGCAACGCAGAAGACCGGGGTTTGATCCCTGGTTGGGGAAGATACCCTGGAGGAGGGCAAGCAAACCACTCCAGTTTTCTTGCTTGGAGAATCTCATGGACAGAGGAGCCTGGCAGGGAGTAGTCCATAGGGTCGTACAAGGTCAGACATGAGTGAAGCGACAAAGCAGCAGCAGCAGCAGCAGCATGAGTAAAAATGAAGAAGGAAGAGCTTGAGAGCTAGTTATCTGAGTTTAGTGCTCAGAGGAGAGTCCCGAGATAAATTTAATACCATTTATGTATAGCAGATGATATAAAGAGTGGCAAAGATGAGATTGCCTGGGGAAAGAGGTGAACTGCTAGGACAAACAGTAGAGGAGAATGAATCAGCAAAGACAGAGAAAGTGCAGCTAGAGACAGGAAAAGCATCAAAAGAGTCCCATAGATGCCAAGGGAGAGGAAGTACCAAGAAGGGATCCGTGAACTTCACAGCAGGAATTGTGTCCAACTCATCAGAATTTTCCAGCTTTCTGTCGACAGACACATCGTTGATGGCTCTCCTTCCTGGCTTGTGGTAGGTGGGTGTGGCCACAGAATGTGTGTTGATTCTGGGCATAGTCTATAATTGCCTGTATGAAGTTCACCAGAGGTCTCCCTCTACCGGGATAACAAGCAGTGTTCAAATTAGAGGCTGCTCTGAAGGTCCAAGTTCCTGAGTGACTGAGTTGAACAAAAGCCTCCAGCTAACCCTCAATGGACCTACAGAGTGAGCAAGAAAGAGACCTTTGTTATGGTGAGCTTAAGGGATTGGAGTTGTTTTTTACTTTAGTATCATATAGACCCTTTGGAATGACATGAGTGTTAAAATCTTCTGAAAGATCAAGAAAATTAAAGAGTTGAAAAAATTCCATTGGATTTAGAAAAGTGGTCATAAGGGGAGTTTAATGGAAGTAGAAGTCAGAAAGAGTTGAGGCCTGAGAAGATAAGCAAACTGACAGCAAGTTTATATAGAGAGATTGTTGGCAACATCGGTGATGAGGAGGAAAGGTTATCATGGGTGCTTGAGAGAGGTGTAAAAGCTTGTTGTTTTTATAAAATGGGGGAGATTTGAGAAACATGTGAATAGAAAGAATTTTGATAGGAAATGAGGTAGAATATGAAAGAAAATATAAATGAAAATAAGAGGTAATTGATATTGACAGTTTCTTGAAAAGGCAGGAGGGAAATGTCTTGAGAACTGCTAACAGAGGCAAATTTTGACTAAGTAATTCTTGGCTCCTCACAAAAAGAATCACTTATTGGAACAAAAATGAATGAATGAGTGACTAGATAAATAAATATTCTGTAATGAGTAAAGAATAAACAGAGATGAAACCTTTTTTTTTTTTTTTGTCCCAATGTTATATGTCAGAAGAGACAGTTCTTATTTCACCCTTTTAGAATGAGACCTGTGTATGTTTAGAACCAGTCCTGAGCAAAACTCTAAGTAATTAACTTTTAATTTATGCTACTCTTTCATGTTGCAAGAAATACAAAGAAGAGGGTGTGTTGAAAGGAGAAAGAATAAAATTAAGAAGCACAGGAAGTCACTATGACAATCAGGAAGAACTCAAATATAGTTTAAGATGTAACTCAGTACACAACCACTAGAATGTAGGGTTTGTGAAAACATGGGTTTGTTTTTATTTTCTTCTCTCAGTAGACCTTATCAGTATCACCAAGTCTTAGACTAGTCCACGGTGCATAGTAAGCACTCAGGAAGTATTTGTTGAATGTGAGAATGACTAACAGCTTGCCCTGCCCTTATAAATGTCTAATACTTCCGAACTCTGATTCTGCCACTCCTGCCTTTATCTTACTCTGCTTCTTTCTCTGTTTCTACTGTCACTGCCAATCACCAACACTCCACCCTGCTCCCCTCTTACTCCCACGGTTTCTGGATATTACTCAAGCTTTTGACTAGTTTGTGGTTTTTATTTTCCGTCTTGTCAAGGTATTTATCTTAGTTTTGCAATACTCCAGAGACTGTAGCTCTATTTGAAGTTTTTCATTTTCATGCCATAAGAGAGATGGTATGATTGTTTAGTTAGTTATTTACTACTCTCTCTCTCTTATATATATATATATATAAGATAGGGCATAGCTCTCATTTCAGAATACCTCATAAGATCACTACATAAGTCTGTAGCTTTCAAATTTGTCCACATCAAGGAAAATATTTTCCATTTGACCCAACACTCACACAAACACATTGTTAACATAGTTAAGACACACACAGGGAAATAATACTTCATGAAACAGAATTGATCCTTTTTCGTTCAATATACTCTGTTACATTGTACTCTAGTCTAGTATATTTTATTCATTCCATTCCATTCATTCTGTTCTGTTCCATCTCCATTTATTCTATTTCACTTAAAAATGTTATGAATTGATTCATGGCCCACAAACAAGTCAAACATACAGTATGAAAAATCTTAGTCTAAGTTGAATAGGGCCAACTGTGATTTAGACACCAGTTTTTAACCTGCTCACCTGGGATCAACCATTTGTGGTCAGCTAGGGCAGCCAGTGGAGTCATATGTTGCAAGCGATGAAAGATTATATCTTTGGCTAGGATCTTTGAGAAGGAAGAGGTTCAGTTCAGTTCAGTTGCTCAGTCGTGTCAGACTCTTTGTGATCCCATGAACCGTAGCACACCAAACCTCCCTGTCCGTCACCAACTCCCAGAGTTCACCCAAAGTCATGTCCATTGAGTTGGTGATGCCAGCAAACCATCTCATCCTCCGTGGTCCCCTTCTCCTCCTGCCCTCAATCTTTCCCAGCATCAGGGTCTATTCAAATGAGTCAGCACTTCTCATCAGGTGGCCAAAGTATTGGAGTTTCAGCTTCAACCTAAGTCCTTCCAGTGAACACCCAGGACTGATCTCCTTTAGGATGGACTGGTTGGATCTCCTTGCAGTCCAAGGGACTCTCAAGAGTCTTCTCCAACACCACAGTTCAAAAGCATCAATTCTTTGGTGCTCAGCTTTCTTCAGAGTCCAACTCTCACATCCATACATGAGCACTGGAAAAACCATAGCCTTGACTAGACAGACCTTTGTTGACAAAGTAATGTCTCTGCTTTTTAATATGCTGTCTAGGTTGGTCATAACTTTCCTTCCAAGGAGTAAATGTCTTTTAATTTCATGTCTGCAGTCACCATCTACAGTGATTTTGGAGCCCCCCAAAATAAAGTCAGCCACTATTTCCAATGCTTCCTCATCTATTTGCCATGAAGGGATGGGACCGGATGCCATGATCTTTGTTTTCTGAATGTTGAGCTTTAAGCCAACTTTTTCACTCTCCCCTTTCACTTTCATCAAGAGGCTCTTTAGTTCTTCTTCACTTTCTGCCATAAGGGTGGTGTCATCTGCATATCTGAGGTTATTGATATTTCTCCCAGCAATCTTGATTCCAGCTTGTGCTTCTTCTAGCCCAGCGTTTCTCATGATGTACTCTGCAGAAGAGGTAGTCCCTTTTTTTTTTATGTGGATGTGAGAAGTACTTAATATATTCTCTATGGTAGAGGCCATCTCCCATTCTAGTGCAGCCCTATCCTTTCCTCACTCTGCCCATTTCTTAAACTAACCCCTACTAAAATGTTGGTTGATAGAGTCTTGCAATGAAAACCCCTTTTAAGATGCATTTTAAATTTAGTATGGTCGTATTTAGTTAATGTAATTTAATCACTCTTGAGAGTACACCATTTTTAGAACAGAATCCTGGGTCACTCATTATAAAATAATGGGTGACAGTCCAGAAGCAGGTAATATTTGGGGGAACCAGGGCTTTTTGTCAATGCTACAAAATTTCCTGAGATGTTAACATGATGCAACAGCCAGAATAATGGCCTCTTTGAGATGTTCACACCTTAATCCCTGGAATCTGTGAATATGTTACCTGACATGGTAAAGAGGCCTTTGCAAATGTGGTTAAGGGCCTTTTCACTGAGATGTGGGTAGGTTAATCTGTGGGTGGTGGAGGGAGGGAGTTAGGGGCAAGATGTGATGACATCGAAAGATGTGACTTCAGAGGATTCCATCTATTATTTCTGACCTTCAAGACAAGGAAGGGATCTGAGCTAAGGAAGGGGATGGCCTCTAAAATTGAAAAATGCAAGAAAATGGACTCTACCCAGAGCATCCCAAAAGGCATGTGCTTCTGCTGACACCTTGATTTTAGCCCAGTGAGACCCACGTCAGCCTCCTGACTTTCAGAACTGTATGATAATAAATTTTTATTGTTTAAACCACTATATTTGTAGGTACATTGTTATAGCAGCAATGGAAAACAAATGCATTCAGAATGAATTTGCCAGCAGCAGGAGAATGTGTGGAAATAAAAGCAGAACCTCATCTAGATTCTGACATCCCAAACAGGTTGTTTAAGGGTAGTGGATAGGTGACTTAAGGCACTCCTTTTCTTCTATGCAAGAGAACATCGAGCTTTCAGACTTTGTAAGAGACCTGTCTCTATGAAGTTTATTCTCTTAACCACCAAGGTGGAGAACAGAACTTGCTGTGCTTGAAAATTTGTCAAAAATATGCAAACTAAGAGACAGGATATGAAATATATTGCTACTTTCTTTAGAGATTCAAATTGACAGAAAAATTACTTCTGAATAATCCCAGTAATGGTGCCCACAGCACACAGCAGTATGTGAATGGAAGTGAAAGAAGAAAGAAAGTGAAATTGCTCGGTTGTGTCCAACTCTTTGAGATGCCATGGACTGTAGCCTATCAGGGTTCTCCGTCCATGGGATTTTCCAGGCAAGAATCCTGGAGTGGGCTGCCATTTCCTTCTCCAGGGAATCTTCCCGACCCAGGGATTGAACCCAGGTCTCCTGCATTGGCAGATGGATTCTTGACCACCGTGGCACCTGGGAACCCCATATATAGATACAGGTATATAGATAGATATAGATAGCAAAACTTGTTATGTAAACTATATTAGCAGATGAATTAGCAATATTTTCCATTCCCCTTTTTCTTGACTTACAGATTGTGAACTTTATGGAGTACAATTAAAAGCTGATATTTTTTTCTCAAACAAATTGCAATATGATATATCAAGGACTCAGAAGAAACTCTTATTTCCCCTGAAAGTGAGTGAGGTAATCTGTATGCTTGTACACACACATACATATACACATAAAGATATCTGTTAATGGAGTGCAAAAAAAAAATCACTATTTTAATCACAGGACACAAAATTCAACACTTTTCTAGGACTTAATGACAAATATCGGAGAAGGCAATGGCACCCCACTCCAGTACTCTTGCCTGGCAAATCCCATGGACGGGGGAGCCTGGTTGGCTGCAGTCCATGGGGTCGCTGGGAGTTGGACACGACTGAGAGACTTCACTTTCACTTTTCACTTTCATGCATTGGAGAAGGAAATGGCAGCCCACTCCAGTGTTCTTGCCTGGAGAACCCAGGGACGGGGAAGCCTGGTGGGCTGCCGTCTATGGAGTCGCATAGAGTCGGACACAACTGAAGCGACTTAGCAGCAGCAATGACAAATATATACTTTGGAAAATTTCTGGAAAATCAAAAGTTCCAGGGAAATTGATGTATAGACAGCTGAAGGTTTTACCAGAGTGATATTGGTATGACGATGGCAGTTATACCACAGAGGAATCAACAAATGGAGTATTATTTAGGTTACTGTTACGAGGCAAGTAATCCATAGACGTTCCAGCAAACATTGCACAGGGGATTCTCTGTTGATTAGTGGCGAAAGGGAAGCATGGAAACATCTTATGACCATGTGAAGAGTTGGCATATATTCCATTATGTGCTATCCTGAAAGCAACAAGTGAAAGAAAACAGCAGTGACTTTCTAAACTACAGCTTGGCAGGGATCAATTTATGAATTATTCATCTAATGCTTGAGTAAAGAGCCAGAAAGATGTAATGAAGGAAACTATGAAATTGTAAGAACAACTTGGCTCACTTTCTTAATCTAGAGAAATTAGGATTGATGTGACCTAAATTAACTTTGGCCCTAACATTTAAGGGCTTCCCTGGTGGCTCAATCAGTAGAGTCTGCCTGCCATGCAGGAGAACTGTGTTTGATCCCTGAGTTGGGAAGATCCCCTGGAGAAGGAAATGGCAACCCACTCCAGTATTCTTGCCTGGAGAATTCCAGGACAGAGGAGTCTGGTGGGCTACAGTCAGTGGGGTCACAAAGAGTCAGACGTGACTGGCTGACTGACTAACTTAACATTTTGCTATGATTTGAGATACTCACTGAAATTAACTGGTAAATGGACCAGTATTAACTGTTTTGGGAAAGTCATAGTATGATCATGACTCAGGGACAAAGTGATCCAGGAAATAGATGTTATAGGCAGCCCAGGGGTATAAGAGTCAATGGCATACTGAAACAGGACAGAGAAAAAACTCCAGGGGGATCTTTCTTATACTCTTGCAAAAGTGGCCTTTCCCTTTCCAAGACAGCCTCATATGGGGAAGAATCTGATCATGGTGGGGTGGGGTGGGGAGGGATATGGCTTTTGCCTATCACTCTTTCTAGTATATTTGTTCCAAACATAGGGATGAAACATGAGTGATATTTAATATAGGTCATTAAAGGATACCAAGAAAATCCCCTTTTAATTATTAAGTAACACCGTGGACATATTCAAACCACATTTTGTGTTTGATTTCCTCCTATGGGTGCCAGGCATCCCTAGCTCTGCTCCCTACCAGATACAGAGAGGCAGTAAGATCTAAATTCTCTATCAGATGTGGTATTAGGGGGAAAAAAAGCTACATCTGCATTAATGAACAATCAACAGCTTCCATGTGGTCAGAAAATTTTTAAGTTTAAAAAACTTTAAGCAAGCCTTCCTCGTTTTACAGATCAGTTCAGTTAGGTCAGCGAATATCTACCATTTCCAGATACTGTGGAGCTTTTGGATATTTAGGGATTAAATAAGACCCAGTCCTGATCAGACAGAGTCTTAATAAAGTTGGGTGGGCAGAGGTAATATCTGTTATGGTGAGGTAAGAACTACATTAAATATATGTATCAGTCAATGTTCTTAGTTCCAAGCAACAGAAATTTAATTTGTCTGATGTAAATTGAAGAAGGATGCATCAAATTCTAGTCCCACAATTGCTGAAGGCTAGAGAATCAGGCTCATGGCTTGTGAAGACAAAGCAACAGCCACGGTTGTTATTGAATAATTTTTTTCTGCTAAGCCCTAGAAAACAGTTTGCAGAACCATTACTGAGAGTTCTAGGTTCTACACTCCATGGCTCTGACAGACACATCCAAGACAGAACATTGTTTGCACAGCTGCCTCTGTTCACCTTAAGAGTGGATCCTCCTCTGTCTCTGCTTCTTTGGGTCTCCAGTTCCTAATTCCAGGTGCCAGATAACTGTGTCTGATTAGCCGCTCTCGGTGCTTTCCCTCATCTGCCAGGCTAGCTGGGACAGTGAGTCGCGGGCATTTGGGCTTCCATGCTGTTGTCACCATTAAAGTATGGATGGAGTGTAGCAGATTTTAAACTCACAGTTTAACATATCACTGTCTCTTTTAGCTTAAATAATCTTTCGGATAACTCCTTTCTTGCTCTCACCCTTTCAGTTTCTCCTCCTCAATCTTCAGTTTTCTTTAAGATGGCCCCTAAGTGTATATAGGAAGACAGATAAAACGTTATGATATGGGGAAAGAAGGGGATCTGAAGCCATGTCATATTGTCTGGGTCCTGGCTAGTCACTGTCTATAGAGGAATTTGCTTTGACTCTAGTGCTTGACCAACAGGTCTTTCTGAAGTGTTGTGCAAGCATGACATCCATTATATGATCCTTACCATTTTCCTTGGTTCACAAAGCATAATATAGCCTCTTTGTCCTAACCCCCTAGTATCTGCATGTCCACTTGCCCACTTGACACCTTCATGTTCCCACAATGAAGAATATGGTATTGGTCCCTGAATATCTCTCCTAGCTGGGCAAAGAATATAATGGTGTCAGCTGTGTGATTGAACATGGAGGCCCTGTACCCGATATATTTCACTTTTCAGTACCGAGGGAGCATGTGTGTGCCTGCTCAGTCGCTTCAGTTGTGTCCAACTCTCTGGAACCCCATGGGCTGTAGCATGCCCAGGCTCCTGTGTCCAGAGGATTCTCCAAGCAAGAATATTGGAGTGGGTTACCATGCCCTTCTCCAGGGGATCATCCCAACCTAGGGGTCAAAACCTAGGGTATGTCTCCTGCATCTCCTGCATTGCAGGCAATTCGGGCTAGAAAGGGCTGGCTTTCTATACTTTTATACTATCTGTCAGGAAATAACAGATATCCATATTCTACTTAATTTTTAGATGCAACAAATCTTGTGCTTGCAAGTGATCTCCATTTCAGGGTAGAAATGAAAACAACTTGGTTTAGCATTAACAAAATATCAACTCAGCCAGACATTTGTGTAAATCAGTACAAGAAACATGTAAGGGTTTAAGAATGGGGTAAAGGAGTCAGAAAAGACATTCTTAAGGAAGCAACTCTGAACTGTGTTGGGGATGAACTCCCTGCCCAATTTTAGATAGCTTGTATGCACACAGGCAGGATGAGGGGCTAGAAGTCCTTAAGATATATTAGAGGGCAGTTGGGAAGACTCTCCTGACCAACAGTCACCTTCACTAGCCTGCCTTTGTGTCTGGTGATCCACAGATACCTCACTATGTGTCAGCAGAATCTAGAAGGTTCACTTCCTCCATAGTGGCTGACAGCTAGACTACATAGCAGACTGTGTGAAGACTGGGAGAATTCTATAGAAGTAGACATGTAAGGAACTAACAACTACCGAAACAATTCCCTTCTTGGGTGGGAGAGACCAGTGATTAAGAATTATTTAAAGAAGTCTGAAGGGCAGAGTTTTCACTTCAGAACCATGAGATTAGATTGTAGGGTAAGAGAACCAGAAACACTGGAGCTGATCAAAAATTGTAGATGGTGGCAGAGCCATGTCTCCCACCAAGATGCAGTTATGGGGATGAGGGCCAGTCTTTGGGAAGCTATTATCAAGCCAAGTGCACAGCATGGAGCAGAACCAGTGAAACAATTAGTTCTGATCCAGAAAAGTGTTCATTTCAGGTACTGACAGGGGTTACATTGATAGACTTAGTACCATAGTGAAAGTGAAGTCTCTCAGTCGTGTCCGACTCTTTGCGACCCCATGGACTGTAGCCTACCAGGCTCCTCTGTCCATGGGATTTTCCAAGCAATAGTACTGGAGTGGATTGCCATTTCCTTCTCCAGACTTAGTACCATACCATTCTGCAAATAGAGGGCATGGAAGCTGCCCCAGACTAGACCATAGGAGCAGTCTGAGATCAGTATTCCTCCTAGGTATTTAAAGAGTTCTTTAAATGCAAATATTTCCTGGGAGAGATAAAGATAGTATTATCCAGCTTGGAGTAAATATCTCAGTTATTTCATTCATTAGTTGTTTTATCAGAAACATTTACATGTAAATCACTGAGTTAGTAAGTGGGAATAAAATCAGATCTTACCTTCACACTGGAAGGTGAGAGGTCTAGATAATATATGAAGTTTGTTAAGCGAGAAAATAATTCAGATTAGAACAGACTGGCAAGGGCTTTTTAGAAAAGAATGTTTTGTTTCACTGAGCTTTGAAAGAAAGGAAGGATCTGAACATTTAAAGTTGGGAAAATAGTATTTCAGAGAGAAGAAACAGCATTGAAAACAAAATCTGTAGGGTTTAGGGAAACAGAAAACTGTTTGTTTTGGAAATAATATAAATGACATAAGGATAAGTTAGGTTCTGGTCAGGAGATTGGGAGATCTGTGGCAAAGGAAATAGAATGACTCAGTTTGAATTGTGGAATGACCCAAGGGGAAACTTCAAAAGAATTCTGGGTGGATCAAGTAGGTTTGGCCACATGAAACCCATTTCCTTAGTGGGGAGGCAGGGACACACAAAGTGCAGAAAATGGAAAAAAAAAAAACTTCTTTTGTCACCATTCTGCCATCTGCTTACTTTAGCTGAATCCTTCCATTAGGTTTTGGGTTCAGACCAGGACTTGTCTATATCCATTTTATGGTTTGTTTCTAATGAGAAAGAAAAGGCTAGAGACAGATGCTGTATGAATAAATGGAGAAAATACATTTTTTAGGTTTTGTTTGTTTGTTTCTAACACTTTCCCAGTGTTGCAAAGAAGTGAAACAATTATTGCACCTTTACTTTTATCCAAGTTTTAAATTTTCTATTTTTCCTTCCAATTTTCTTATTTTTGAGTTTTGAGCAATCAGAAGTAATGTGGGAATGCACAGAAGGAAAACACAAAATCAGGGAATGGAAAGGAAAATGATAGAAGTATCAACAAGTTTCATCTTGTTCACATTTTAAAATCACATTTATAGTAATCCAGGGCATTTAGAAATTGAAGGGTAAAATGTTTCTATTATATCCTTTAGCACCTGTGAGTGACAATCATAATGCTGATACAGGATTAACTGGAAGCTTTCAGGATTTACCTGGGAAGTTCTCATTCATCTGTTGTACAAGGTAATGAGGCATCTCTGCCCTGAATCACTGAAAGAGAATCTGGTGTGGCAGGTTGCACAGCTGAATGAGGATTTGTTTGCATAGTCTTTTTAGTTCGTTCTGACAGTGAGGGCACCTTCTTGTTGGCAAACATCAAACCTTTTTCTGTTTCCTTTTATAGAAATAATTTCATATTTACAAATTGTTCTTAAATATACCCACCAAATACATACATGTTTACTTTTTGCTTTGCTTTTTTTTTCCACCTTCCCAGAGCAAAGCTGCACCCTCTTCTGGTTTCAGGTGAGAAATTTGAATTGTGGGTATTGTAGTTCTTCTCCCTTTTAGGGTTTCTGGTTGAGCAGCCTGGAGTCATACCACAAGGACTCCTAGTCCCAGGTGGCTCAGTAAGTAATAGTTCAGGCGCCACATACAGAGCAAGGCACGTTTGTAAGGAGTCTTTGGTTTGGGGTAGAAAGAGTTCCATTCACTCTACCAAATAATGTTCCTGAACTGAAGAGACTGGGATTCATTTCTGCAATTGTAAGTGCTGCTTTTAAAAATTAATTCTTTTCACTATTGATATATGGTGCAAATAGGAAATTGTGTCATTTCCAGAACAATTGAATAAAGTAAGTATTTCTTCCTTCCCAAGGCCTCTTTGGGAAAGAAAAAGAGAAGGTAATTGACACTCTGCGGGTTTGTGGGACATGGTTTAGAATAAATTTTAACACATAAAATAAATACCTGAGACATGGCATAGGATGAAATAATTTATGAAAAAAACAATAAGATATGCTACATTCAAAGTCAGGTATCAACAACAACAATAGAACCCCACTTTGACTTACTTCACATATGTGGATGGTTGAAATCCTTTGAAACTTTTAAATATTTCAAAAGGCAACTACTGTGTTGAAAAGACTGTGGCTGTTAAAGTCAGATAAAGTTAGATTCAGTGGCCCTACTTCTTATTAGATGTTTGAACTTCGGCACTATATTTCACCTTATGCAGCCCCTATTTCCACACTTGTAAGGTGGGTATAAAACCTACCTCACTGGATTAATAGTATAAATGAGTATTGTGCATTAAGCTGAATAGATGCCTAGACAATAGCTAGTGGAGGGTGGACTTGCCTCATAATGAAGTTTCAATTCAGCTTCAAAAACAGATTAAAGGGATAATTTATTGTAGGACCCCACTTATATGGGGTATTAAGAGTAGTCAAATTCATAGAAACAGAAAGTAGAATTGTGGTTGCTAGGGGTTAGGGAGAGGGCGAAATAGGAAATATTTAGTAGGTAATGAGTTTCAGTTTTGCAATTTGAAAATGTTCTAAAGATTGATTGCACAATAATGTAAATATACTTAACAGTACCATGATCTACACTTACAAATGGTTAAGATGGTAAATTTTACATCATGTGTTTTTACCACAATTAAAAAAAAACAGATCAAGGAGTGCGTAGTGAGAATTCTGATACCTCTTATTTATGAAAGTATCTCTGACTCCTTAAAACATGTCTAAATCCATTTTCAGTGGGTCTAACTTTAGGGCTGATATTGGATCACCGGTGTTAATCTCTGTATTTTACATAATAATAATTAGCAGAAAGGATAATGCAATTTTGCTGTATTCTTAAAGTCATTACTATTTTTGTGGAGATCCTTTTATATCCTCCATAACTTAATTATGTGATTAATTCATAATAGTGAGATTTCATCATTACTGTACAGAATATAGGAATTGTGAAGTCATAGTTTGGTTACAACTTACTTGAAAACTTTAGAAACAGCTTAAATGTTTTATTTATTTTGGTGTTCTCACTTTCCTTTAAGCTAATTTATAAACAGCTAATTTTATGTGTCTGTCTTAGAAATAATAAAGACTATTAAGACAGGATCTGTTAAACACCATCCTGTCTTAAAATGTATTAGCTAATTTGGAGGACAAAAGACAATTTGAAATTAAGTTGATTTTAAATTTAATAACATACAATGAAAGTATGTCATTGTTGAATTTTTGGAAAATCTCTTAAAAGACTACAGCAGTGCCTAGCTGTCTATTAAAACTATGTGTCTTCTATGGTATTTGGTGATAACTGAGAAAGCAATGGCAACTCACTCCAGTACTCTTGCCTGGAAAATCCCATGGGTGGAGGAGCCTGGTAGGCTGCAGTCCATGGGGTCGTGAAGAGTCGGACACGACTGAGTAACTTCACTTTCACTTTTCACTTTCATGCATTGGAGAAGGAAATGGCAACCCACTCCAGTGTTCTTGCCTGGAGAATCCCAGGGACGGGGGTGCCTGGTGGGCTGCCATCTATGGGGTCGCACAGAGTCGGACACGACTGAAGTGACTTAGCAGCAGCAGAAGGTGATAGTAACTGGTATTTGTGACAAGTGTGTAAAGTTTTACATGGGATATACCATTTAAATGTAAACTCTCAGGAACTATGTCAGGAAGTCCAGGGTAAAATTAAAGTGAAAACAAAGGAGAAGGAAAGCTGCAGAATCAGTTGATAAATATAGTATACTATCTAAACCGGCATTACTTTTGCTGTTGAATGTCATCTATAGTCTACTCTCTCTAGAACATGCCATTTATTCACTTAACAATTACTTCTCACAGTCCTACAATGTCCTCCCCCTGGGGTGGGCTTTGGGGTTAGAGTGACTGAGGCATAGCCCTTGAAGGGATCCTATTCTACCAGAGCAGGTATGTACTTATAAATAGCTAAAGGCAGAAAGTGCTAATTCATGTCACTTAAGTCATTCCTGGCCTCACTGTTGGTTCATTCCTACTGCTTAGCATATATGGTGCTCAGGATCTTGAGATTAAAGAAGTTTCCATAAATCTTTGCTTGAACTGTAATAATTAGAGGACCGAAAAAAATAAATTTGAAAACTTGAATGTGAGTTGGTCAAAAACAAAGTGGAATGACTTCCCTGAACATGGAAGAAATACATACCCAGAATCTCAGACGAAGGAGAGTTCATAGTGTCTGGAATAAATAACAGGTGCTAGGAATGAAAATGGAAGAGGGGGATGGGAACTCAATAGCAAAACAACAACAATAATAATTTAATAATAAATGATAACAGTCAAAATGTTTTTAAGTTTGGGCCAGAGAGAATAACAGTAGTACTGAAGCAAAAGAGAGGGGAGCTAGTTCTTGTGGGGGAAATGTGCTTTAGGCAATTTGAAATCGGAGCTGAGCTGATCTTTCAGTGGAAAGGGAAACTGCGTTGTTAATCATGTGGAACTGGGATTCTGGAGAGCCGTCAGAGCTGGCCAGAGAAATAGAGACAGCAAGCCAGCACCTATTTCAGTAAAATCAAACTTAGTTCTGTTCTTCCTCCTGCATCACTCATAGAGGCATGCTGAAGAAAGAGACTCTCTAGGTATCTAGGGATGGAGAGGGGAAAGAAGACTGGATTGACTGCTTCCACAACTTTATTTTGTCTTAAGGTTTTCTCTCTTGATTACTATAGTCACTACCTTGCTCAGCGATGATGCTTCTTTGTAGGAGCCTTCCTGGGAAAAGCAGAAACATCAGCTCTAGCCAGGAGACTGACCACTAGATTTACTTTCCAGGAATGGTAGAGGGGAGTTTTTGTGTCTTCTGTTTCCATTGGGAAGAGCATTTAATTTGGAAGTTTTCCTAAAAGATACAATACATAGTAGATTTCCATTTAAAGATAGATATCATAAAGCCTTGCACACTCACCTTCCAGCCTAGCAAAAAAAATTTAGAAATTAAAAAATTCCTCGAGTGCTCTACCTGGTTGTTTCTCTCTTTACTACTTCAGCAGTCACTACTTTTCGATCTTTGTAGATTTTCTCTCTATTGTATGCTTTTATTCTTTTGTCTACCTTTATTTTTATATTTACTATTTCTACTGCCATTGAACATATCCATAAATATTATATAAGCTTGTTTTAAAGTTGAAAGATTTTATATAAACCCTAGAGTATACAGTGTTCAACTGCAACTTGCTCTGTTCTTTTAACCTCATACTCTTGAGGATAATCCATATTGATTTTTGTAGCACAACTTATTAGTTTTCATAGCAGCATGGTATTTTGCTATCATAAGTAGAATTATAAATAATATTCCTTTACATGCCAGTTGTATACAAATGTAAGATTTATTTTAGTGAATATTTCATAGATTTGCTGAACCATAGTCATGTATATCTTCAAATTTATGAGATACTGATGAATCGCCTTCTAAAATATTTATCCCATATTTTTGTTCATACACAATGAAGGAGAATTTCTGTTTCTCCCTAATCTCAAGACACTTATTTATCTTAAATGCTCTAAATAAATAATCTTTCCAGATGTAACTGAAAACCAGATACCTGTGGCATCTTGGAGACTCAGATATGTTTGTGGCATTGTAATCTCTAAAATATAGTGCAAAATTTGATCTTAAATCAACTTCCTTGTTTCTCAACCCATGGTGTGAGAGAGCAATTGAATTTTCTATTTAGTAGATATTGTAGTTGCTCAGTCACCAAGTCTTGCCCGACTCTTTGTTACTCCATGCACAGCAGGCTTCCCTGGCCTTCACTATCCCCCACAATTTGCTCAAATTCATGTCCATCAAATCAGTGATGCTATCTAACCATCTCTTCCTCTGCTACCCCCTTTTCCTTGTCCCTTCAATCTTTACCAGCATCAGAGTCTTTTCCAGTGAGTCAGTTCTTTGAAAGAGGTGGGCAAAGTATTGAAGTTTCAGCTTTAGCATCAGTCCTTCCAATGAATATTCAGGGTTGAGTTCCTTTAGGATTGACTGGTTTGATCTCCTTGCTGTCCAAGGAACTCTCAAGAGTCTTCTCCAGCACCACAATTTGAAAGCATCAGTTCTTTGGTGCTCAGCCATTTTTATGGTCCGCCTCTCACATCCGTATGTGACTATTGGACCTTTGTCAGCCAAGTGATGTATCTGCTTTTAAATACTCTAAGTTTGTCATAACTTTCCTTCCAAAGAGCAAGTCTTAATTTCATGGGTGCAGTCACTGTTCACAGTGATTTTTGAGCCCAAGAAAATTAAATCTGCCACTGTTTCCACTTTTTCCCCATCTCTTTGCAATGAAGATGGGACCATATGCCATCATCTTCATTTTTTGAATGTTGAGTTTTAAGCCAGCCTTTTCACTTTTGTATTTATAATAATAATAATACTATGTACCAAATACTGTCTTAAGTCCCTCAAGTAAAATATATGACTTAATTAATTTGAGGGTTAAGATAAAGATGTTCTGCCAGTTTTAGAGATAAAGAAACTGATTCACAGAAATACCATGTCAATAGTAAGAGGTTGTGGACTTTGTATCTACTTAGACTATTCCAGCTAAGACAAGTGATAAAAGGTAGGTGGGAGCAGACTGGAAAAAGAGACATCAAAGTATCATAGTCCTAAACTTCCAAAACTTTAAAATCTAGCCACTATTTAATAAGATAAAAAGAGCATAATGAAGTGATGAGAAGTGTAAAATAAGTCTATATTTGTATGGAGAGAATTTAATTTTGCCTAGAAAACCTGGAAATGATTCTCATAAATGATCAAACTTTACTGAGCCGTGGAAATTACAGAAAGGAAGTTAAAGAGGCAAAAACAAAGGGAGTAGCTACTTATAAAACATAAGGAAATGGAAAGTACAAAATATATTTGGTAAAGTTAATTTATCCAGCCATTGACTCAACAAATAATTTCTGAACATCTGTTGTGTGTGAAGCGCTGACCTAAACTGTGGGACACAGCAGTGAACAAAAAAGACCCCATCTCTCCCCATAGGTAAGTGTGGTTGGTGATATAGTATTTGAGGAATTGGGGGCAGAAGATGAAGGAAATAAGATTGGAAAGACAGGTTGCCTATAATTATGATGCATTTTCAAATATCAGCCTAAGAATTGTGCACTTTATTCTGAAGGCAGCGAGGAATCAGTGTGAGTCATTGTGTGGTGAGTGGTATTATTCATTTATTTATTCAGTAAACATTAATTCAGCAGGCTTCCCAGGTGGCTCTAGTGGTAAAACCCTGCCTGCCAATGCAGGAGACATAAGGGACAGGGTTCAATCCCTGGGTCGGGAAGATCCCCTAGAGGAGGGCATGGCAACCACTCCAGTATTTTTGCCTGAAGAATCTCATGGACAGAGGAGCCTGGCAGGTGACAGTCTATAGCATCATATAGAGTTGGACATGACTCAGCGACTGAGCACGCAAACATTAATTCAAACTGAGCTTTACTTAGTCCTGAGGATACAAATATTGAGGGAGTGATAAGCATGTGTATACAGTTGATAATGCTATGTAAGAAATAAGGTGGGAGTTGCAAAGCACAGGAAAGCCTAACAGAGGCTGGAGTGTGTGGTGAGAAGAGGGGGACTAGGGTTGGAGACACTAGAAAGTAGCCAGTTTTGACCTTATGAAAATTTATCAGAGTAAAACTTTAGGTGTGTTTCCTTTCCAATCTTTTAATGTTCAAAAGAAAGTAAATTTTATTAACTGACATATCATTTCATATATCAAACTTTTAATTTTCTGAAACTTTATCCTCAATACCTATACAGAAATATAATTCTCAATCCTTAAAACAGAGTGCTAGGAGAAGCCCTTTATCCTTTGCTACTTGAAAAATAGCAAGTCTCAAGCAAAGTGAACAATCTCTGCTTACTAAACCATTCTCTTTTTAGATGGTTTTAATAAACTGAAAATTCAATAAAAACATTACTTGTTTTTGAATATCAATAATTGAACATCGTTTTCTTGTTGTAAAGGTTAATTCCTCAGTATTTACATGTAGATTGCAAGCATACAATATGGATGTATTTTTATGTTCTGCCTGTAATCCAGCCTATTTTTCTGTATTATCATGTGCAAAAAAAAAAAGTGTATTATAGCTCACCTTATTTATGGAATAATATAGACTCATTTATTCAGTCCATGGTGTTTTATTCAAGTTTCTAAGTCTTATTTATAAATGACTTGGTCAGTTATTTGGAAAGGGCATTTCACTTGGATGTAGACACAACTGTGTCAGAATGTCAGGGCTGAAAAATGATGTTGGAGACTTTGTGTCAAATAGAAAAACTTTAAAAAATTAAGCAATGAATAGAGGCCTTACTGTGTATGTAAATATATTTACAAAGATATTAAAGAAAAAATGTAAAATAATTCTTGCCACAATAAGAAAATGCAAATGTTAGCATATAGAACGTGAAGTAAGCTGAAACTCCAGGTTTCAGATTTTCCATCTGTGAATTCTTTCTTCATAAGTACAACATGGCAGCTTTCAGTTTTTTCCAACTCTTTCCAGTAAGAAACATTGTAAACATATGTAATGTCTAGTGCCTTTCCTTTTTTTACTTAGTATATTTCAGTGATTGACCCATATCATTGCATATGAGAAGACCACATTATTTTTTCCCACAATGGCTATGGATATGCCAAAGATTTTTATTGGTGTCATATTGTTGATTTTTATGTAATTTCTAGATTTTGGCTACAATTAACAGACCAAGAGTGGTCAAGGAGGTTAAATTGGAAAATTTGGCCAAGATTCTAAGATAACTGTTTTCTAACTAAAATCCCAAGTTGGGAATATCTTCACAAGTATTGACTCCTCACCCACCTCCAGGTTATAAGGAAAAATAAAGGGAGAATAAAACACAGAGGATTTTATAAGAATGATTTTTGAAGAGCTAACACAGTGTGGAGAGGTAGAAGTGAGGGATGGTCTTTTTTATCTCAAACTTAGAGGAAGTAGCTTTGCTATATACTCCTGGAAAGCTTAATGTGTTTTCCTCTAGAAAACCAGAGCTGAGGGGGACATCACTAACAGAAGAATTAGGTGTATTGCTCAGTTCACATGTGATACAGTCATAAGCTTCTGAGGATTCCCCAAAGCTCACTCATGTACATGTGCACATACTCACCCGCATACGCAGTGTCAGTAATAAACACTGCAGAGCCAAAGCCAACTTTCAATCACACTAATAGAGTAAAAATGTTCTGTTTTATTTCTCCTTTTTCTTCCCTATTCTCCAATTTTGGAGGCTACAGTAACAGGAGCTTGCAAGTTGGGTGACAAAGGAAGTGAGGTACAAAAAGAGAAGGTGTGCACAGCACTCCCTCCCCAGAAGCCTGTAGACTTGTAGGGCACAAGAGCAGGGAGATTGGTCTAAACACCAAAATTTTGGTATGCTGATGAAAATATTGGATGGGGCATTCTGATTCATGAATCAAAACTGTATTTTGCAACTTTAAATAACCACAGAGTAACCAAAAGATACATGGGGCCAACTGGGGAATTTTCATCAGTGGTATTGGGAAAAACTCCCCCTAGTGAATACATTTTTAAAAGGAAAGTGGTGGACAAAAATACAATTACATTCTGATTCATCTCAAAAATTGTTTCAAATGGTTACATGTATATCTTTGCCTATATATAAGGGAAACTCTCATTCTTAAACAAAGACAATATATCTATGAATTTCCAGAACAGAATAATTAACTTACAGTAAGAATAACTGAAACTAAAACTACTGTAGACAGAGTATAGAGAGTATTTCTAGAAGACTCTTGAGAGTCCCTTGGACTGTAAGGATATCCAACCAGCCCATCCTAAAGGAGATCACTCCTGGGTGTTCATTGAAAGGACTGATGTTGAAGCTGAAACTCCAATACTTTGGCCACCTCATGTGAAGAGTTGACTCACTGGAAAAGACCTTGATGCCAGGAGGGATTGGGAGCAGGAGAAGGGAATAACAGAGGATGAGATGGCTGGATGGCATCACCGACTCAATGGACATGGGTTTGGGTGAATTCCAGGAGTTGGTAATGGACAGGGAGGCCTGTCGTGCTGTGATTCATGGGGTCGCGAAGAGTCGGACACACTGAGCGACTGAAATGAACTGAAATGAATTCAGTATGGTAATGTGTCTTTTAAAATTTAAATTAATTAAAATAAATAAAATTTAGGTTAATTAAAATTAGCAAAAATGAAAAATTTAGTTTCTCATTTGCATTAGCCTTATTTCAAATGTTCAGTAGCTACAAGTAACTATTGATTATGTGATTTGACAAAGCAGATATAGAATATTTCCCAAATCACAGAATTTTTGGTCCCTATCACAGACATTAAACCATTTAATTCTCACAAAACATAGGGGGGAAGTTATAGTTATTGTTCCCACTTAATAAATATGAAAATCTAGAATCAAAGAGGTTGAATCTTGAAGTTCTTTGATTCTAGGTCCCCTGATCTTTCCTCTAAACCACACTGGTTGACCCTCAAGGCAAGAGGATAAAAAAATCAGTTTCACTCTACTTTCAGAATGCAGTGGGGGATATCCTAAAATCTAGAAATCCCTAAGGGAAGGAAGATTTGCTCATCTCTGTTACTGGATTGGTGAGGAACAAGTCTTATTTCTAGTTTCTCAGTCAGTTCAGTTTAGTAAAGTCACTCAATCATGCCACACTCTTTGCGAACCCATGGACTGCAAGTGTGCTGCAGTCCATCACCTGTCCATCACCAACTCCTGGAGTTTACTCAAAGTTGTGTCCATTGAGTCAGTGATGTCATCCAGCCACCTCATCCTCTGTTATCCCTTTCTCCTCCTGCCTTCATCTTTCCCAGCATCAGGGTCTTTTCCTATGAGTCAGTTCTTTCCATCAGGTGGCCAAAGTATTGGAGTTTCAGCTTTAGCATCAGTCCCTCCAATGAATATTCAGGACTGATTTCCTTAAGGATGGACTGGTTGGATCTCCTTGCAGTCCAAGGGACTCTCAAGAGTCTTCTCCAACACTACAGCTCAAAAGCATCAATTCTGCACTCAGTTTTCTTTATAGTCCAACTCTCACATCCATACATGACTACTGGAAAAACCATAGCCTTGACTAGATGGAAATTTGTTGTAATGTCTCTGCTTTTGAATATGCTGTCTAGGTTGGTCATAGCTTTCCTTCCAAGGAGCAAGCATCCTTTAATTTCATGACTTCAGTCACCATTTGCAGTGATTTTGGAGCCCCATAAAATAAAGTTTCTTACTGTTTCCATTGTTTTCCCCATCTCTTTGCCATAAAGTGAAGGTGCTGGATGCCATGATCTTCATTTTCTAAATGTTGAGTTTTAAGCCAACTTTTTCACTCTCCTCTTTCACTTTCATCAAGAGATTTTTTAGTTCTTCCTCACTTTCTGCCATAAGGGTGGTGTCATCTGCATATCTGAGGTGATTGATATTTCTCCCGGCAATCTTGATTCCAGCTTGTGCTTCATCCAGCCCAGCATTTCACATGATGTACTCTGCATATAAGTTAAATAAGCAGGGTGACAATATACAGCCTTGACATACTCCTTTTCCTATTTGGAACCAGTCTGTTGTTCCATGTCCAGTTCTAACTGTTGCTTCCTGACCTGCATACAGATTTCTCATGAGACACATCAGGCAGTCTGGTAGTCCCATTACTTTAAGAATTTTCCACAGTTTATTGTGATCCACACAGTCAAAGGCTTTGGCATAGTCAATAAAGCAGAAGTAGATGATTTTATGGAACTCTTGCTTTTTCAATGACCCAATAGATGTTGGCAATTTGATCTCTGGTTCCTCTGCCTTTTCTAAATCCAACTTAAACATCTGGAAGATCACAGTTCATGTATTGTAGCCTGGCTTGGAGAATTTTGAGCATTACTTTGCTAGCGTGTGAGATGAATGCAATTGTGCAGTAGTTTTAGGATTCTTTGGCATTGCCTTTCTTAGGGATTGGAATGGAAACTGGCCTTTTCTAGTCTTGTAGCCACTGCTGAGTTTTCCAAATTTGCTGGCATTTCTAGTTTCTAATACAGCCTGTTTTATAATCTATAAAATTTATTCGTATAGATGTAGATTCAACTAAAAGACTGTTTTAATGAATGGGGAATATTTTAGTAGCAATGTTGTTGTGTTGTGTTAGCCGTTGTGTTGTGTTGGCTGTTCAGTCGTGTTCGACGTTCAGTCATGTTTGACTCCTTGTGATCCCATGGACTGTAGTCCACCAGGCTCCTCTGTCCATGAGATTCTCCAGGCAAGAATACTGGAGTGGGTTGCTATTTCCTTCTCCATTAGCAGCAATAGTGAAGTACTAAATAACTACAATTAACTAATATTTCCCCTTCACTTTTGTATGGTTCTCTAAGAAACTTACTCAGTGACTTGGTTATGCATAGATTGTTTTAAGACCAGGCTTACTTTCTATTGTTTTTTACAAAATAAATATACAAAACTCATAATTCTAAAGTAATTAACCTCCAATTAAAATAAATTTATATTAAAAATAGATTTAAAACTGTTGTTTCACACTAAACATCTAATGGTGTGAGCATGTAACTGTTTCATTGGAGAAAATATGAACCCAGATGGCTCAGCCTTGAGTCCATTTCATAAACATTTCATGATACAACGGGGCTCACATTGTATCACATTGTATCTCACATATCTCCTACTCTTGTATCTCCTGATCCCAGCTATTCCTTTCATCCCTCTCTGTTGTTACTGCTACAGACTGTGTACCCCTTCCTCTGGGTCTAACCTGTTGTGTCCAGCTCTTTGCCGTCCCATGGACTATACAGTCCATGGAATTCTCCAGGCCAGAATACTGGAGTGGGTAGTCTTTCCCTTCTCCAGGGGATCTTCCCAACCCAGGGATTGAACCCAAGTCTCCCATATTGCAGGCAAATTTTTTACCAGCTGAGTCACAAGGGAAGCCCGACCAGCACCAGTTAAGATCATCTTTATATTTGACTCTTAAATTCAGATGATATAGTGTCACTTCTTTCCCTTTATAATATATGCCTTTAAATGAAGAAACATAAAAACAGAAATTTATCCTGCCAAATAATACCCAGTTATTTGAAGACTTTAAAAAAAAGAAAGATAAACAACTATCTGGGTTGATTTAGGGTGACACTTTCCTGGGTACTGAGTAATATGAAAAACACTCAGCAATGGCTGTGGCATGGACGCTGACTTATCAGCATGGATGCTGGTCAGCATACAGTACCCGGTGTTCTCACTGAGTATCCACTCTGCCTAGAAGCATGGATAGTCATGAAAATATTGCCTGGCTTTTATAAACTTCCAATATTAGATAACACTCATGTTTCCAGTCTTGGGTGGCATGGGATATCTTGGGAGCCTAACTGTGAGGATATTTCTCTATTCAAGCAGAGTAAATGAGGTACTGATGGTTGAGAGCATTGCTTTGGCTTCCCTTTTATCTAATTACATTGCTTGATCTCTCATGCCTTGAGTTGAGTTTGGCTGTTTACTGAGGTTGAAATTCCCTGTTCTTAAACTATGCTCTCTTGCTTGTTGAGGTTTGATAGCAATTTACTTTCTCTTTTAGGATTTGTTGTTATGATCAGTAAATTGGTTGAGAATGTTGATACCAGAAGTCTCTCAGTGACCTGTTTCCTTTCATGGGTGTCATGATTTTCTTCCATATGTATTCTTATCATTTTGAAATATAAGTTAGTCGTGGTTGTTTCTGAGAGAGACATTTTTATGTTTAATTGTAGCTCTCTGTTTCTAGTAATCTTTTAATGAGAGAGTGTGTGTGTGAGTATGCAGATAGAATGATATAGCCACTTGTTTTTCATTCTCTATCTTGCTAATAATTGTAGAATAATATGGATTTCCAAGTGATGCAAGTGGTAAAGAATCTCCCTGCCAGTGCAGGAGGTGCAAGAGATGCAGGTTTGACTGCTGGTCCAGGAAGATCCTCTGGAGTAGGAAATGGCAACCCACTGTGGTATTATTGCCTGGAAAATTCCATGGAGTGATGAGCCTGATGGGCTACAGTTCATGGGATCCCAAGGAATCAGACATGGCTGAGCACACGTTCACATAGTTTACTTGAGTTTCTTTCCTAGTGGCTTCCCCAGTGGTAAAGAATTCACATGCAATGCTGGAGATATGGTTTCAATCCCTGAGTCAGGAAGATCCCCTGAAGAAGAAAATGACCACCCACTCCAGCTTTCTTGCCTGGGAAATTCCATGGACAGAGGAACTTGGCAGGAGTTGCAAAGGATTTGGACATGACTTAGGGAGTAAACAACAACAGCAATAGTTAACTCACAGTTGCTTTAAAACTGTTGAAAAGACCTTTTTCTTTTATGAAAATACATTTAATTCACAAATTTCGTATTGATTAATTTTATAGAACATTAATTTTATTCATTTTAAAATCTAAGCATTTCAATATAAACAAAATTATTTTGAAATAAAATCTGTTTTTTATTAAAACCAGGTGATAAGAATTGCAAGTGGATTCTTACCCCTCATTCTAATCCTTATTTTAGAGCATGGTTCTGAGTGATTACTTTTCCATGTTTATGCAATGATCTTCACATTGTTGGAGGGTGTGGTGGGGAGGATAGTGCTAAAGCACAGGTCAAGAGGGTGCCAGAGTGTCCATTGTGCCAGGCAAGGCAGGCCAAGCCCTTTACCTAAACTTCAGTGGTATGTCCTGGGTTGAGCTGCTGCCACATTCTCTGCCATATACTCTCAAGACCCTTATATGTGCAAATCCCCTTTGCCCTGATAGCTTTGGCTGGGATGGTGCTTTTTTTTTTTTAATGTGCCTAAGCAGGAGAAAGTCAAATCTACCAACTCTTTATCTGTGAACCACATTTCCACCTTTGTAGCTAACTATTTTCTCTTCTACTTCCAGCTTCCTTGTGCGTGTATTGTATAAACCACATAATTTGTCTGTGTCTCAATTTCTTATCTGCAAAAGGAGCTCATACTCTGGCTACTTTTTCTGCTAAGATAGTCCTGAGGATTAATGAACTGACTTTCAAAAGCACAAGTGTCTGAGATGATAGGCCCTCCATAAATTCAAATTACAATTATTACTATCCTCCACTTTACTGCCAGGAGAATAGTAACTCAAATGAGATCTAGTATTTATAAAGGGCTTTGCATTTTTAAAAGTATTTTGTAATCTTTAATAATTTAGAAAAGCCTCTGCCTGCACAGTCTCAGCATCATGCTTCTATTGACAAAGGATTCATATAGGTCTTTTTCATGAACTCACTCATTGTTTTGCTGATTCAGATTATTATTTTTCAATCCTATTTTGTCTCATCCTTGAAGGATTTGTTCTATATCAAGGCTGCTTGGGGGGTATGGGACTTACTCTTCTAATTGAATTATTTGGATAATATAAATATAATTTGACTTATAAACTGGTAACCTTTATAAAAATATTGCTTCATTAGAATGGAAATGAAGAGATTAAAATTGAGGCTGAGATCTGCATTGAGAACTCCAGAATGGAGGCTTGGACCAGGGTCAGACTTCAGGAGCTTATCAAATCATGATTGAATTATGAAAGGGTGGAGCTTGGACAGAATGTTCACTTGTCCAAATAGGCCTTCAAAGTTTACCTTGGGCAGTTGATTTCTTTTCATCCCCTCCACGCACTAGGAGACCAGCATCCATTAAACTGAATTCTTTGGCTATACAGCTTTGTTCATTGTTTTCACCCTGAAACTATCTGGATACACTTGGCTCTTTATCCCTCTCAATCTCCCATGTTGCCTTTGGATCCAGTGCTTAATTCTGGTTCAGAAAAGTCCCTGGGACTTTACCCAGGCACTAATTTAATTAGTGCCAGGTTTTTTCCATCACTCATGAAAGGGGGTCAGGCATTGCTTTGATCTAATATCTTTTTGGCAACAGTTTGCTTCCCTTCCCACCACTCTCCTTCCTGCCCCAGGTATCCTGTGTTCTCCAGGACATCCAGATGTATGTAGTCTTCATGAAGTTTCTTTGCTAATACCTAGAGTTCAGAACTTCCTCTTCTTTCTTTCTCTACCTGGGTGAGTCAGTCTAGTAACAGGAAGGCAGTCTGCCTCATGACTTCGGTGTTTCAGGGTTTCATCACTAGAGAGTGCTGTTCTCTTCTTATGATCCTTAAAATCGTTTATGTTGAAATGGTTTTTATTAAATAAATATTTCTATAAATGAAATCACATATATATTCTATGGACAAAGGAAGCCTATATATTTTAAGGGTGAAAGCAAACAATAAATGATAGCTTTAGAAGCATTTCTCTTAGAAACAAAAATATCAAGTCTACTATTAGCTGATCAAAATTTGTTTTAAACTTTTCTGTTTCATCTGAAGTTGAGGGTGAAGAATAATGACTTTAAACTTCATTTTTCAAATATTACTTTTTAAAACTTTACAAGATAAAGTGTGTCTGAAATCTTTGTACATCATACAATTACATTCTACTTTCTTAGTTTTTGTCTGGAGGCATTTGTGAAATAAATCATGCTCTCAAGTTTTTTCAGTCCTCAGCTTATTGATAGTGGAAACACAAGGACATGTACAGATTTACTAGCAGACAAAAGAGTTTGATATATATTATGTGAAAAATCAGAGTCAGCTCAACATTTTGAAATGTCCAAGAAAGAAAAATAACTTGTCATTAAGATTCCACACAGTCTTTATCTTAGCTGTGCTTATTTAATACACAAAAAAATACAGAGCCACATGATTTTTACTCAAGAAGGTCAAAAAATTTACATCTGTTAGTTTCACATAGGAAATAGGCAAGGCGCAGAACCAATTGAAAGCAAACCTGAAAAGAAGAGATTGCCTGTCTTCCCCCAGGAGGGCCTAGGAAGAGCAAAAAAAGAAAATAATGATTGCTGTCTTGTTAAGAAAAGCTTAGACTCTTTTTAATTTTTAACAAAATTGAGAATTATTTAATCCTTTTCAAATACCACAATTTTAATGTAAAGCTCATATTTGGATTCAACTTTCTGTTGTGACAAATGTAAACATCTGGCATTCACGGAACCTGAGAACTGATGTGGACCTTATCACCATCACCACCTCTAAGTGTTTCTAGATAAACCACAACGGTTTCCATATTTATAAAAGACGACAACTGAATTTGATTGGTACTTTTCAGATATATATCGTGGGAACTAGAAGTTCTATGGAGTGATTTCAGAGCTCCCACTGCAGTGAAAGTGGTGGCTAGCAATGTGAGGGTTGTGGGCTATTCTCTCCTTACCTGTCAACCAGATGAGTTTGTCTTTTATTACTTTCCAAAACTTATTTCTTTAAATTTGGCACAATATTTCATTTTCAGGAATTCTTCCTCTATGCATGAGAGATTTATGTTTGAAAACATTCAGTTATTGCTAAGGTCCTTTCATTTCTAAAGATATGTTTTCTATATATGTATACCAACATACATTGTTATATGTTTCTACACTACCTTTCCCCAATGTGACTTAGAGTACCAAATCACAAAATATACATACATAATAAAATTGAAAACCATTAACAATGGAAGTTAAGCCTCATAAAATGATGGCAAGGTATAGTAGATTGGGTAAAGAGATTAATTATATTAAACAAAAATATCAGGGATATGAGAATCTCTTTTAATGTATAAAATCTTAGTCTAATCTTCCCTAGCTAAGGTAAAACCCAAAGCATGAGGCAATACTAATCTGTTTTAAAAAAAATTATTTTTAAATTGGAGGATAATTGCTTTATAATGTTGTGTTAGTTTCTGCCATATATCAACATAAATCAGCCATAGGTATACATATGTCCCCTCCCTCCCACTTCCACCCCATCTCACCCCTCTAGGTATCACAGAGCACCAGGTTGAGCTCTCTGTGTTATACAGAACTTCCCATTAGCTATCTATTTTACATATGGTAATATATATATTTCACTGCTGCTCTCTTGATTCATTCCACCCTCTCTTTCCCCCGCTGGGTCCATAAGTCTGTTCTCTATGTGTAAATCTCTATTTCTGCCCTGCCAATAGGTTGATCAGTACCATTTTCCTAGATTCCATATATATGCTTTAATATACAATATTTGTTTTTCTCTTTCTGATTTCACTCTGTATAACAGGCTCTAGATTTACGAGGTAGATGAAACTAGTCTTTTAATAAGAGAAAAGATTAAAATTCAGAGGAAGAAACTTTTTCTATCCTCCACATTGGAGAATAATTTGTCATACATGGCTTTATATGAAACATAACGGGCAAGTTTCCAGATTACAGTTTTACAGAAATATAGGGAAATTACATGTATGGTCATCAGTTCAGTTCAGTCACTCAGTCGTGTCTGACTCTTTGCGACCCCATGAATCGCAGCACGCCAGGCCTCCCTGTCCATCACCAACTCCCGGAGTTCACCCAGACTCACACCCATCGAGTCAGTGATGCCATCCAGCCATCTCATCCTCAGTCGTCCCCTTCTCCTCCTGTCCCCAATCCCTCCCAGCATCAGAGTCTTTTCCAATGAGTCAACTCTTCGCATGAGGTGGCCAAAGTATTGGAGTTTCAGCTTCAGCATCATTCCTTCCAAAGAAATCCCAGGGCCGATCTTCAGAATGGACCTGTTGGATCTCCTTGCAGTCCAAGGGATTCTCAAGAGCCTTCTTCTCCAACACCACAGTTCAAAAGTATCAATTCTTCGGTGCTCAGCCTTCTCAGTCCAACTCTCACATCCATACATGACGACAGGAAAAACCATAGCGTTGACTAGACGGACCTTAGTCGGCAAAGTAATATCTCTGCTTNCTGTTGGATCTCCTTGCAGTCCAAGGGATTCTCAAGAGCCTTCTTCTCCAACACCACAGTTCAAAAGTATCAATTCTTCGGTGCTCAGCCTTCTCAGTCCAACTCTCACATCCATACATGACGACAGGAAAAACCATAGCGTTGACTAGACGGACCTTAGTCGGCAAAGTAATATCTCTGCTTTTCAATATGCTATCTAGGTTGGTCGTAACTTTTCTTCCAAGGAGTAAGTGTCNATTAAATCCTGATAATGAGGGAATTGTTCCTACTGAAAATGTTCTCTCTCTGGATGATCTATATGGCATGGCTCATAGTTTCATTGAGTTAGACAAGGCTGTGGTCTGTGTGATCAGATTGATTAATTTTCTGTGATTGTGGTTTTCAGTCTGTCTGCCCTCTGATGGAGAGAGATAAGAGGTTTACAGAAGCTTCCTGATGGGAGAACCTGACTGAGGGGGAAACTGGGTCTTGTTTGATGGGTGGGGCCATGCTCTGTAAATCTTTAATCCAATTTTCTGTTGATTGGCGAGGCTGTGTTCTCTCCCTGTTATTTGACTTGAGGCCAAACTATGGTGCAGGTAATGAAGATAATAGCCACCTCCTTCAAAAGGTCCCATGCATCCACTGCTGCACTCAATCTCCCCAACCCTCGAGCAGGCCACGGCCAACCCATGCCTCTGCCGGAGACTCCTGAACACTCACAGGAAGGTCTGGGTCATCTTTTGTGGGGTCACTGCTCCTTTCTCCAGGGTCCTGGTGCACACAAGGTTCTGTTTATATTCTCCAAGAGTGTGTTTCCCCAGTCCTGTGTGAGTTCTGGCAGCTCTATGGTGAAGTTAATAGAGACGTTCTCCATGAGGGCTTATGCCATACACAGGTCTACTGCAACCAGAGCCCCTGCCTCTGCGGCAGTCCACTGCTGACCCTTACCTCCTCAGGGCACGCAATATGTGACTCAAATTGCTCACTCCCTATTTTTCTTTTGTGTACCCTCCCAATGGTACAGGTCCTGACCTGATCACTTCTCTTCCCTTCCTACCCAGTTCCAGGAGTATCTTTCTCATAGTCTTGGTTGCGTAAGAGTCTTTACCAATCTATAGTTCATTTTCAGTGTGATATATCACATGTAGATGTATTTTTGATGTGTTTGTGGGTAGAGGTGAGTTACACATCCTCCTACTCTGCCATCTTGATCTGAATCCTCAATTCAGTATTTTAAAATATCTAATATTGGNTTCTCATAGTCTTGGTTGCGTAAGAGTCTTTACCAATCTATAGTTCATTTTCAGTGTGATATATCACATGTAGATGTATTTTTGATGTGTTTGTGGGTAGAGGTGAGTTACACATCCTCCTACTCTGCCATCTTGATCTGAATCCTCAATTCAGTATTTTAAAATATCTAATATTGGTTTTGTTTTTGTAACTGGATTCTAACTGATACACTCTAAATATGCAATACAGACCTCTCACAGTATGAAACAACTATATTCTTTTTTTATTGTTCTTAAAATTTGTCTTCAATTTTCTTCCATTTGCTAGTCACCAACAGACAGTTTGCATAAAGGGCACATGGCATTCTACACAAATTGTATAAAAGCTGTTGAAGTATTTTGGGCCATAATGGAGTAACTATGTTGAAATAAGTAGAAACTTAAATTGAACTTTTACCTTTTTTCTTCTTGCAAATTGTAGCATATGAACTGTCTTAACATAGAATAGGGCTCACATTTTCCTATTGGCACACTAGGTATTTTTGAAGTGTTCTCAAGATTTGAAATACTATATGGTTTTATATTTAAATGTAGACTTCTGTGGGGGAAGGCATTGCTCCCTACTGAAGAATTAAGCAACTGTTTTATTTCACTGAGGATGATTAAACGTCCTTTCATTTAACCAAATCAGATGTTCTTTTCTATGCAGGTTTCAGGGAAAATGTTCTTAAAGTTTCTATTAATCTACATTCTCAAGTAATATGTCCCATTAAATCCTGATAATGAGGGAATTGTTCCTACTGAAAATGTTATCTCTCTGGATGATGTACAAGTATGTAAATTATACAAATGACTGTTTTGGGCCCTTGTGGAAATATTGCATTAAACAAACACAATCTCACAGTCTAGAGGGAATATGTCTATGGCTGAACAACAGAGAAATTTGTAATAGATTTCCAAGTTAATTATAGATAGGACCTCACTAAAAACCTCCAGATAGTGATCTAAACTGTTTTTAGCATCCTTTTATTGGTCAGGATAATCTTACTTTTAATATTATAAAAGTTGGTCATGACTGAAAGAATTAATCCACTAAATTGTTTTTTCTCTTTCTGACATCAAATTTACCATTTCTTGTGGCTCTCAATGAATTAACCCAATTAATTCAATATTTTGCCATATACATTCAGCCAAAAATCTAGATTTTGCTAATTTGACACATTCTATATACCATTTTTGAGAAAGAATTTTGATCCTGTTTCACATATCTCTGTGGCCTTCATCATCTTAAGTACATGGATGATATTCTTATTTTCACAGTCCTTACCCCTTGTCCAAAATTAGATCTTTTAGATTCCCAGGCATTGAAAACTACTTGGTTATAAGGATACAATTCAGTCACATTGGTTATAGCAGGTAGCTTCAGTTGACTCTTCAGCCATCATTCACACCATTTTCCTTGCTAATCACACCTGATTTTTATATATTTCTGGCAACAAACTTTTCACTGTTGTCCAGTGAAAACAGGTATGTGAGGCAACACGTACAAGAATGTGAGCCCTGGAGATATGGCAGTAATTTTGTGAGAATGAAGAGAACAAATCTAAGGGATGAAGTCAACATGATGAGGCTTGTTGTGGATGGGAGAGTAACAAAAAAAGGGGCTTCGGCTTTGATGGTATTTCAGAGCCATTTATGGAATTCTTCTACCTTCAGAGCTCTTAGCGTCCAAGGTAATTAATGACCAATATTTAAACTGCTTTTCACTGGATCTTCTGTGTTCTAATCAACTCTTACAGGTTTTGTAATTCATGATTTGTTATCCACTGGTTACAGGGCTTAAATTAGGTTGCTGGACCCAATTCCAACATGTGTATGTGAAGGCTTCCCCACATTGATGAACAATTTAGTCCCCACAATTCAACACAATCATGACACTTTCTAGCTGGAGAGCATCAGATTCCACAGATCAAGGGCTCAGTCCCACAAGACTGTTATTACCCTGTTCCACTCCCTTCTTCAGATGCCAGCCATAAGTCCAGGTTGTCACTTGTACTTCTGACACTGGGTGTTGATCAGAGATTCCCACCTCTTCCTTGGGCTCAACTGATTTTCTAGAGAAGCTCAGAAAACTCAGATAAAGTATATATACAGATGCATGTATCCATATATATACTTATATGTATATATTTTATGTATAACTTGGGAGCAGCCTGATGGAAGAGGTGCACAGGGCCAGGCACGGCGAAAGGATGAGGACCTTCCAAGCTCTGTTATCAGTGTGCTGTTCCTCCAGCAACCCCATGTATTTGCCTGACCAGAAGCTCTCTGAACCCCATTCTCTTGGCATATTATGGAGGCTTCATTAATGGGCATGATTGATTACATCCTTGGCTATTGGCAGCTGAGTCAGCCCCCATCCTGTCTCCCCTCCCATGAGGTCAAGGTTTCCAATCCTCTAACCACATGTTTTGCTCCAGTTCTCATTTGTAGGTGCTTTCCCAATTGTCACTTTATTTACATAAGAAAAGATGTATTTATTACTCTTAACATAGGAAATTCCCTGGATTTTGGAAGCTGTGAGCCAGGAACTGTGGACAAAGATCAAATATATATGAGAAATATATGTTGGTCATCTGAATTAACAGATATGTTTCTTATAGATTACAGTGTTGCAGGGCCAGAGTGTTAAAGTTGTTCACATCTTCTTTGTGGTCCACACTTAAAAATCATTTTATAAATTGCTTAGTAAATCCTCCAATCATAAATTTTATTTGTATTTCACTTCCTGCCCAGCAGAGAATGTCCTCCCCTGACAGCTTTTCACCACTAGTAATAAGAAGGGCTCTGGACCAAGCTCTCCATTTACTCTTTCTATTTCCTGACCAAAACTGATGCTTCTTCATGTGGCCCTTCATGATGTGCACACCTTCTCTTCTTAAACTATAAGTGATAAATTCACCTTTCAGTGTTGTTGACCTCTCTCTCTTGTTACTGAGTCACCTTTATAAATTAAAATTCTGTGGGTGCAATTGAGACAGTGGTGCAATGGGCAGGGCCACTTACTGTTTAATGAAGGTGCCCTTAGCTTGCTCTTGATTTATTAACTGGATTCACCAGAAAATGCTCCCTGGGAAGGCATGGCTGATGCTTGTGCTTTCGTTGTAATGGCTTCGTCTGTGTCTGCCATTTGTTACATTAGTGTTCCAATCTAAATTGTAAGAGGACCTCTAAGGTATATGCCTCTATGATATACCTGGTTTAATTTAGATTAATAGAAGGATTAGCCACCTTCTGGGATATATAACTGGTTCCACTGGGTACTTTTGGCTGCTTTAACCTGTGCCTGGGAGGGGGTGGTTAGGTTGATTGGCTAAACTGCAAGGCAAAAGGTCCTTGAAAGGAGTGAGGAGAGGCTTCTCCCAGGATTGTGTTGGAGGCAAGTCTGATTCACTGACTCAATAACACTGAAATCAGTGGAAGAGTCAAATTAAGTTCTTTTCTCTGAGAAAGGGGCAAAAAAGTTTGATAGTCATAAATTGCAGGGATTAATATGTGGAGTAAAGGGACAGTGAGTGTTCTGAGGATAGAAGTACTGCTTTAAATGGTGATTGAAAAAGGTGCAACAACCATATATGTGAATGAAGTAAAGACAGGAGCTATACATTTATCTGGAAGAACATTCCAGGTTGAGGAATTAGCAGATGCAAAGTTCTGAAGGTGTTTAGTTTGGCTGGAGTCATGCATTGAGGGGGCAAGTCAGAGAAGAGTGTGACTGATTGGTATAAGTATTAAGTGATAAATACACACAAAACACAGCACATTGACATGCAGGTAGTAAACAATGAATAACTATTATTTCTCCATTCCATTTTGTTGCAATTCAGAATACATAGAATCTTAGTATATTTTTTAATCTATAACTTTGTTCCTTGGTTCACATTTTCTGTACAAGGCAGCTCATTATGGCCTAGAAACACAGTTGTCTTAGATTCAACTTGTATAACTTTTCCCCCATGTCACTCATATGATAATCCTGACATTCATACTTAATAGCTGAGCTTTTAATCTCACCAATGACATTTATGGCACTCATGAAAAATGGAAAGTCCTGAAGTCTGCAGAATTTTCTATTGATTTCTCTTATTTATGGACCAGAGTGGTATATGTAATTTTGACATCCCAAAGCTATTATTATATTATGCCTAAAATTCTTGACCAAAAGAAATGTGAAGTATGGAAAGTTATCGACGACATGTTAATTGAAAAGGGCAGGTTGCAGAACCATGTGTAGAGTATTCATTACTTTAAAACAAGAGATGTGTGTTTAGGCATTCATGAAGGGATGCTAAAATGGTTTTATATTGAATATTAACTGAGTTCTCAGAAAAACGGAATGGATGTTAAATTGTAAATACAACCACATCTACATTGAAGTGCTTGACTATCAATGTAGGATATGCATTGGGAATGAAAAAAATTTCTCCCAGGATTAGCTTTTTGCCCATATCAAGGCTAGATTGTGTAATAGACTCTCAGAAAGCTAAGAGTTCTTGAGAGCAGTCAGAGTGTGACTATTTTGGGAGAGACTTGTACGTGTATGGAGTGATTCCCGCATCTGTTTGAGAAGGAGTGATAAATAGGCTTTCCTAACCTTGAAGCCAGGTGGAGGGCTCTTTAGAAGAATCATTTAGATAGCCTAGCTTGTGTCCTTTACAGCTGCAAGGCCTGGCATGTGACTCCTGCCTGAAGTGATCTGTAGCAACAAAGAAAGAAATATTCCTGCACTTGCTGAGGTTGGTGGGAAATGGATGTGTACTCATGTAGACCCTAAAGGAAGCAAGAGGAGGGGCTCGTCCATAGACACAGAATACATGAAGGGCCCACAGAACAATGGGGCATTTGAGGCTGGGAAACAAGCAAAGGTGTCATTCACATCTAGGAAACTGCAGTCAGAAATTCCTAGATGAGGATCTCAGAGGATCCCAGGAATGTCTCAGTATAAAACAAGCTTGCAGTCGACCAACTCANCTCTGGTTCCTCTGCCTTTTCTAAAGCCAGCTTGAACATCTGGAAGTTCACGGTTCACGTTTTGCTGAAAACTTAGCAGTGGCCACAGGACTGGAAAAGGTCATTTTTTATTCCAATCTCAAAGAAAAGCAATGCCAAAGAATGTATGGTCATATCTTATCTTTATCAGGAGTAAAAACCAAGGAAGTAGTGCCAAGCCGTCCCTCTGTAAAGACCATTTTGATAACAGCCTAGAATCATATCCTTTACTTTTAAAGCTTCCCACTTATTGGAATTGATTTAGGGATAAGGCCAGAATTTGGGTGCTGTGAATGGTTCATATACCCTCTTCTAAGATTGGCTTGGCTTTTAGTAGAATCTATGTGATGGGCAATTTTAAATTCACATTGTGAGAACTTATCTAAAAGGCAGATTCTCTTTGTTGTTTGTGAATACAGCAAAATGATGTTTTGTGTGGAAATAAAATTCCTGACGTGGTCTTGTTTTCTTCGTTTTCTGTTGGACCTCAGCCAGCAGAGCCCAGAGATTGAACTGGCTTTCAGCCAGCAAATGAGTGACTCAGGTGTGAGCTTTTAAGGGTACAGTAAAAGGAATGAGGCCTACAAAGACGCTCTTTACTCCTCTGCCATGGGACCAGATTAAAATGCTTCCCCTTGTGTTTATCTCTAAGGAAAACTAAAAAGAAAGAACACAGAAGGGGGCATCACTTGGTTGTACTATTTTCTAAGTTTGGAGAAAAGAAAAAAATGTTGGATTCCTTGCCTCTGCCACCACTGTCAGAACCTGGCTTCCTTTTCAGTTCTATCATCAAAAATTTTATCGTCTAAAATTATATGATCCAAGGTTATGATATAAAGGAAAGATAAAACCCCTCAGAGCACCATGACTTCCTAAGTTTCCTGATTTTAAAATGGATTCCATGTCATTTGTGAACAGTCAGATGATGGTGACGAGATGAAGTCTTAATGGTCACATCATGAAGATCCTCTCATTTTACAGATGGAGACATGAGACTCTCAGCAAGTGATGAGTCACTGCAGGTCACATAACCAGCTGGTCACAAACCCAGAACTAGCCTCCAGGTCTCACTCTTTCTATTCTACCACTCCTCAGTGTCCAAAGAAATGATTATGTTACAATAGTCAATGTTTTATTTAAATATATATGCTTGAAACTGTGTGTGTGAGTATGTATTTGTGTGTGCAGACACATCCCTATTGTGTAAAGATGATAGATACAGGGATGGAGAACAGTGTTGGCCTTTTGATTTCTGGCTCCTGATGGTTTTACTTTGCTGTTCATGAGACAAAAAGGGAATAGAAAGAAGTCGAACTTCCCCAAGAGTCTAAGTTTACCTTCTTAATGACATGTTTATTTTTCCACGTCACATTTTGCAAAGAAGTGAGAAGTGGGCCTCCGCAACCTGGCCTGCTTTCCCTAGTTTTTGACATTATAGTAACTTCCTTAGTTTAGCTGCATCCTTTACAAGATAGCTCATAAAACCTCAGAAGCTGATTTCTTAGAGAACTTGCATCAGTGACTGTAAGGGGATGCAACTTAGAAGAGAAACGGCAATAAAAAAAAGTTGAAGACAAAGTTGCACCTTATAGCCATCACCTTGATGTAACTGTTTTTTTCATTTCTCCAAATTTCTTTTCAGCTTTTATTTGTAATATGTACATTTTTATACTTTCAATCATAGTTTTCATAAACTTTTAAGATTAGCCTTTTCACTTAGACATACTATTTCTCATGTTAGAGGGTCTGCAACTATTTTGCTAAAAGAGGACATTATGCTCTAAGTTCATAGCTTATAATATACTTAATTATTCATCTATTAAATAACATTTGGGTCATTTTCAGTTTCTTTTTCTATTACATTAATGCTATGATCGAGAATTTTATAAACATAGCTATCCCTCTTACTTTTGAATTACTTTCTTAGGGAAAATACAAATTACTTAGAAGCATTAAAATAATTATTTTAATTCCCCGAGGTGGGCTTCCCAGGTAGTGCTAGTGGTAAAGAATCCTCCTGCCAATGCAGGAGACATAAGAGATGTGGGTTCAAATCTCTGGGTTGGGATGATCCCCTGGAGGAGGGCATGGCAACCCACTCCTGTATTCTTGCTGGAGAATTCTGTGGACAGAGAAGCCTGGTGGACTACAGACCATAGGGTCACAAAGAGTAGGTTGTGACTGAAGCAACTCACTATGCACACACATGTACATTCCCCAAGGACAGAGTCTATTTTGTGAGGCATGAAATTTATATAACTTGGAGAAAGGGGATCTTTGAGAAAAAGAATATAAAACTACAAATATAAATTGTTAGGATTCCTCTCAGTGCCATGAAGGCTCATCACAGTGAGGAGCCATAAGCTCAACTTGTAACAGCCTCAAATTGTCAAAATGGTAAATGCTCAAATACTGTAATAATTGCAATTTCATCAGTAAGATATGGAATACTTCATCTCTGAAACCTCATGAGTACTGTGACTTAATTACTTCAGTACTATAATAACCTGGCTACATTTAACATGGATAATTTGCTTTAGTGTACTTGTTTTACTTACTAAAAAGATCTTGTTTCATCGCCTCTTGCTATATAGCAAACTACCTCAAATCTTGGCCTTCATTATATGAATTGTGGCTCTAAGTTTTCAGGTGGACTGGTCTAGAGGGCTCATGATGGCTTCATATTCTTACCTGGTATTTTGCAAATGTGACCAGAAGTTGGGACTCAGCTGGGCTTGTTGATCAGAGTACCTTTATGTAGGCTATCCAGCATGATGGACTCAGAGCAGTCAGCCTTATGACGTGGCAGCTGACTTCACTCAGAGCAAGTTTTCAAAGAGAACTGGACAGAGCTGCCAAGACTTTCTATGATGGAGATTTGGAAATCTCAAAACATTGCTTTTCCCACACTCTATTAGTCAAGCAAATATCTAAGGCCCATTTGGATTCAAGTGGAATTTCAATGAAAGGATAATACAGTTGAATTGGAAATCATTTTTAATCTACCACAGTGTAATGCACTTTTCTTGCTTGTGTACTTCTTGTATAAATTACCTATTAAATAGCATCATATATTGTCAACATAATTATGAAGGTTTAAATAAAATATTAAATGACTTTATGATAGTAAGGAAAGAGAAATTTTGTAACCTGCATAAATCTATTAAATGTGCCTTTAATAGAGTTGAAAAGTCAGAATTACTTCAATAGCCAACTTGAATAATGTCACTAGTTTATGGTCATATGTTACATATTGTATATATTATATCCTTGTCTTCCATTTCTTTCTTTTGTATTTATTTATTTTATTTCTTTAGTAAGATGATAAAGATGAGATGCCAAATTGTCATTAGCAAATTTGGGTATAGTCATGTCAAATAAATAGGGCTTCACAAGTGGCTCAGTGCTAAAGAATCTGCCTGCTAAGCATGAGTCATGGGTTTGATCCCTGGGTCAGGAAGATCCTTTAGAGAAAGAAATGGAAACCCACTCCAGTATTCATGCTGGGAAAGTTCCATGGACAGCGAGCCTGGCAGACTAGAGTCCATGGGGTCACAAAGAGTCAGATACAATTTGTAAGTACACAGCAGCAGCAGCATGTTAAATAAATACTACAGGAAAATTAGCATAGAAGAAAGGACATGTGAGCCCTTTGCCTGTTTGCCCTTAGCCTCCATTTCTGTCCTTCTCTGTCCTCTGTGTATTGTAGGTTTGTGATACCCCACAGATTGCCTTTCTAGGTTTTTATTGACAGCAAGATTCTAGTTAGGTCTTGCCAATGGGAGGTCCTGCCAAGAGACTGAGAAATGAAGGAGAGGGTGACTTCCTGGTTTCAGCTCCTTGGCCTCCATCTGCAGCTTATGAACTCTAAGCATCCTCGACCATTTCAATAACACAATACAGAATTCTTCCCTAATTCACACACTGCCTTTTGGTGTACTCCTTGGCTATACCGACACCAGAACCTGCAGGAGAGATCTTCAGTAACCTTGGCTCCAGTTGAGTGGTACCTCTTCAGCAGTTGAGCACCAGTTATACAAGGCCCAGTTATATTTCCAGCCACCCAGCTCTCTCCAGCACCTTATTCATGGTCCAATTACTGACACAGGACCTCTACTTGGTGTTTCCAGGGTCTCTTGAAGGACCACAAAAATGCACTAGCAAGTGGGCAACTGGATTCTACAGTCTCATCCTCCCTTTTGTTTCCTTGGCCTGGGAATAATAGCTCCTTCCTGCAGGTGTCAATATTTAGGTTAATTCACACTCTGGATTTTTACTCTTTCAGACTTCTATGCTTGAAAGATGTCATATGGTTTTTTTTTTTTTTAAACTGGACCCTGAGTGATACAGTAGGAGCTGTGTTACTGCTGCTAAGTCACTTCAGTCGTGTCCAACTCTGTGCGACCCCACAGGTGGCAGCCCACCAGGCTCCCGCGTCCCTGGGATTCTCCGGGCAAGAACACTGGAGTGGGTTGCCATTTCCTTCTCCAATGCACTGCTAGTCATTTGCAGATATGGATAAAATGTCTGCTAAGGGAGAATATTCAGATCAGAGCAGCTGGTTCAAGAGAAAGGTGAGCAAGCCATTCATAAAATATTGGTGCTTTGTTATCTGAGTTTTTAATACCACCCTTGTTTATGGGCTTTGTGTCACAGTACCAGTTGTGTTTGCAGGAAAATACTGTTTTTCCACAAAACAGAAATTATTATTGGGGGTAGTACTCATTTTTCTTGTCATTGTCAAATTGAATTTTGTAACAGCATAAGTCACAGGAATAGGTGCAGCGATTATTCTGTCTTTTTTGACAGTTCATAGGAAGCCTCTCAAAAATGAAAGAGTGGGTTATTATAGGGAAAAAAATAGCTTGCATTGAAAATCTTTCAATTTTTATTGGTTTGACAAAAACTAACAGATTTTGGCTTTGTTGCTGTTTTGAAGCCATGAACTGTTCCAGATTTTTCATGTTTAGAATTATCTGTGTAGGCTGTGGGAATGGAAAAAGGCACTGCCAATTCCTTTTTGAAAAAAAGAGGGATGTTTGTTTATTATGCCTTGACTCTTAAATTCATTTGTTAGTTCTGAAAAATTTGTATTGAGAAAAAAATTTTCTTTAATATCAAGATCCAGTAACAATTTATTAGTTAATGTATGGCCTTAATTATTATACAGATGTTAAATAATAAAGTAGTAGAATCAAAATGTTTCAAATAAAGCCAAGCAGAAAAGTCTCACAATTAAGCATTTAATTTAGCATGAATGTAATTATCTTTAATACTCAGAAGATAAAAATGATACTGTATACATATATTTGGACAAATATATAAAATAGTCCTGATATATTTATTAACACCTTAAGCCTGGTATTATGGTTATTATATAGTGGAAGTGACAAATTCAAGGGATTAGATCTGATAGAATGCCTCAAGAACTATGGATGGAGATTCATGATATTGTATAGGAGGCAGTGATCAAGACCATTCCCAAGAAAAAAGACATGAAAAAGCAAAATGGTTGTCTGATGAGGCCTTACAAATAGCTGTGAAAAGAAGGGAAGCTAAAGGCAAAGGAGAAAATGAAAGATATACCCATTTGAATGCCAAGTTCCAAAAAATAGCAAGGAGAGATAAGAAAGCCTTCCTCAGTGATCAGAGCAAAGATATAGAGGAAAACAATAGAATGGGAAAGACTAGAGCTCTCTTCAAGAAAATTAGAAATACCAAGGGGACATTTCATGCAAAGATGAGCACAATAAACGACAGAAATGGTAAGGACCTAACAGAAGCAGAAGATATTAAGACGAGGTGGCAAGAATACACAGAAGAACTATACTAAAAAGATCTTCATGACCTAGATAACTACAATGGTGTGATCACTCACTTAGAGCCAGACATCCTGAAATGTGAAGTCAAATGGGCCTTAGGAAGCATCACTATAAGCAAAGTTAGTGGAGGTGATGGAATTCCAGGTGAGCTATTTCAAATCCTGAAAGATGATGCTGTTAAAGTGCTACACTCACTATGCCAGCAAATCTGGAAAACTCAGCAGTGGCCATGGGACTGGAAAAGGTCGGTTTTCATTCCAATCCCTAAGAAAGGCAATGCCAAAGAACGCTCAAACTACCACACAATTGTACTCATCTCTAGCAAACTGTACGCTAGCAAACTAATGCTCAAAATTCTCTAACCAGGCTTCAACAGTATGTGAACCGTGAACTTCCAGATGTTCAAACTAGATTTATAAGAGGCAGAGGAACCAGAGATCAAATTGCCAACTTCTGCTGAATCATCGAAAAAGCAAGAGAATTCCAGAAAAACATCTACTTTTGCTTTATTGACTACACCAAAGCCTTTGACTGTGTGGATCACACGAACTGGAAAATTCTTAAAGAGATGGGAATAGCAAACCATCTAACCTGCAACCTGAGAAATCTGAATGCAGGTAAAGAAGCAACAGTTAGAACTGGACATGAAACAACAGACTGGTTCCAAATCAGGAAAGGAGAATGTCAAGGCTGTATATTGTCACCCTGCTTATTTAACTTCTATGCAGAGTACATCATGAGAAACGCTGGGCTGGAGGAAGCACAGGCTGGAATCAAGATTGCCAGGAGAGAAATATCAATAACCTCAGATTTGCAGATGACACCACCCTTATGGCAGAAAGTGAAGAGGAACTAAAAAGCCTCTTGATGAAAGTTGGCTTAACACTCAACATTTAGAAAATGAGGATCATGGTATCCAGTCCCTTCACTTCATGGCAAAGAGATGGGGAAACAATGGAAACAACTTTATTTTGGGAGGCTCCAAATCAGGGCAGTTGGGCTCCAAAATCACTGCAGATGCATATGGTCATCACTGTAGATGGTGACCGAAGTCATTAAATTAAAGGATGCTTGCTCCTTGGAAGAAAAGCTATGACCAACTTAGATAGCATATTAAAAATCAGAGACATTACTAACAAAGGTCCATCTAGTCAAAGCTATGGTTTTTCCAGTAGTTATGTATGGATGTGAGTTGGACTATAAAGAAAGCTGAGCACCAAAGAATTTATGCTTTTGACCTGTGGTGTTGGAGAAGATTCTTGAAAGTTCCTTGGACTGCAAGGAGAGCCAACCAGTCCATCCTAAAGGAAATCAGTCCTGAACAGTTTTTGGAAGGACTGATGCTAAATCTGAAATTCCAGTACTTTGGCCACCTGATGTGAAAATCCAGCTCATGGGAAAAAACTCTGATCCTGGGAAAGATTGAAGCAGGAAGAGAATGGGAAAACAGAGGATGAGATGGTTGAATGGCATCACTGGCACAATGGACATGTGTTTAAGTAAGCTCTGGGAGTTGGTAATGGACAGGGAGGCCTGGTGTGCTGCAGCCCACGGGGTTGTAAAGAGTCACACACGACTGAGTGACTGAACTAAACTGATGGTTATCAAATGCCAAATTGGATAATTATCTTTCTGTCTTTACAGCATGATGTATTTATATTTATTTTGTGTCCTTCTTTTAGGATTAAGTTACTTTGGAATACAAAAGTCAAGCTAACANGAAAGATATACCCATTTGAATGCCAAGTTCCAAAAAATAGCAAGGAGAGATAAGAAAGCCTTCCTCAGTGATCAGAGCAAAGATATAGAGGAAAACAATAGAATGGGAAAGACTAGAGCTCTCTTCAAGAAAATTAGAAATACCAAGGGGACATTTCATGCAAAGATGAGCACAATAAACGACAGAAATGGTAAGGACCTAACAGAAGCAGAAGATATTAAGACGAGGTGGCAAGAATACACAGAAGAACTATACTAAAAAGATCTTCATGACCTAGATAACTACAATGGTGTGATCACTCACTTAGAGCCAGACATCCTGAAATGTGAAGTCAAATGGGCCTTAGGAAGCATCACTATAAGCAAAGTTAGTGGAGGTGATGGAATTCCAGGTGAGCTATTTCAAATCCTGAAAGATGATGCTGTTAAAGTGCTACACTCACTATGCCAGCAAATCTGGAAAACTCAGCAGTGGCCATGGGACTGGAAAAGGTCGGTTTTCATTCCAATCCCTAAGAAAGGCAATGCCAAAGAACGCTCAAACTACCACACAATTGTACTCATCTCTAGCAAACTGTACGCTAGCAAACTAATGCTCAAAATTCTCTAACCAGGCTTCAACAGTATGTGAACCGTGAACTTCCAGATGTTCAAACTAGATTTATAAGAGGCAGAGGAACCAGAGATCAAATTGCCAACTTCTGCTGAATCATCGAAAAAGCAAGAGAATTCCAGAAAAACATCTACTTTTGCTTTATTGACTACACCAAAGCCTTTGACTGTGTGGATCACACGAACTGGAAAATTCTTAAAGAGATGGGAATAGCAAACCATCTAACCTGCAACCTGAGAAATCTGAATGCAGGTAAAGAAGCAACAGTTAGAACTGGACATGAAACAACAGACTGGTTCCAAATCAGGAAAGGAGAATGTCAAGGCTGTATATTGTCACCCTGCTTATTTAACTTCTATGCAGAGTACATCATGAGAAACGCTGGGCTGGAGGAAGCACAGGCTGGAATCAAGATTGCCAGGAGAGAAATATCAATAACCTCAGATTTGCAGATGACACCACCCTTATGGCAGAAAGTGAAGAGGAACTAAAAAGCCTCTTGATGAAAGTTGGCTTAACACTCAACATTTAGAAAATGAGGATCATGGTATCCAGTCCCTTCACTTCATGGCAAAGAGATGGGGAAACAATGGAAACAACTTTATTTTGGGAGGCTCCAAATCAGGGCAGTTGGGCTCCAAAATCACTGCAGATGCATATGGTCATCACTGTAGATGGTGACCGAAGTCATTAAATTAAAGGATGCTTGCTCCTTGGAAGAAAAGCTATGACCAACTTAGATAGCATATTAAAAATCAGAGACATTACTAACAAAGGTCCATCTAGTCAAAGCTATGGTTTTTCCAGTAGTTATGTATGGATGTGAGTTGGACTATAAAGAAAGCTGAGCACCAAAGAATTTATGCTTTTGACCTGTGGTGTTGGAGAAGATTCTTGAAAGTTCCTTGGACTGCAAGGAGAGCCAACCAGTCCATCCTAAAGGAAATCAGTCCTGAACAGTTTTTGGAAGGACTGATGCTAAATCTGAAATTCCAGTACTTTGGCCACCTGATGTGAAAATCCAGCTCATGGGAAAAAACTCTGATCCTGGGAAAGATTGAAGCAGGAAGAGAATGGGAAAACAGAGGATGAGATGGTTGAATGGCATCACTGGCACAATGGACATGTGTTTAAGTAAGCTCTGGGAGTTGGTAATGGACAGGGAGGCCTGGTGTGCTGCAGCCCACGGGGTTGTAAAGAGTCACACACGACTGAGTGACTGAACTAAACTGATGGTTATCAAATGCCAAATTGGATAATTATCTTTCTGTCTTTACAGCATGATGTATTTATATTTATTTTGTGTCCTTCTTTTAGGATTAAGTTACTTTGGAATACAAAAGTCAAGCTAACAATTTATTATAGCCAGTGGGGCTTATTTAGAATATCATTTCATGTGACTATCTTTGTGTGCATGGAGAACAAATACTTCAAATTGATAAACAGTCTAGATCGAGATTGCCTATTCATATCTTCACAGAAGGAGGTCTTTTAGGATAGCTGTAAAGGCTAAAGAGAATACAGATGTTTACCCGTTACCAACTATATAAATATGTAGATAATTTAGGAGAGTGAGGATATTTGTGATTGTCTGGTCTACTCATTGACAATGAGAAATGTTAATCCTCACATGTAGCATAGATAATAATAGACTATAAGGTAGGTTAGAAAATGGAGTCTCATCTACTTTCCTGACTCCCTCTCTTCCTCCCTTTTTCTGTTTCTCTCTCTGTTTGTGTCTGACTTTGTATCTGTCTTTCTCATCTTCTCATATTAGTTGGCACCCTTTCTCACTTTGGTCTAGAGCCAGTAGATAGTGGAACTTATGCCATTTCTTGGCTAGTCTTCCCAGAGCTTTCACACTATGGTGGGCATTTCTTTCAAGAAAACTATTCATGTAAACTACCTATATGCCACATTTGCAAACCACTTAGAAAACCTTCACAAAATTCCATCAATTCGTTACAAGTAATTTTTGGTCTGTTAGTCCAGCTCTTTACTTTCTCAGCTCTTAAGCAGAAGTTCTTTCTTTCATTTTGCTGTATATTTTACTGAGTACCTCCTATACACTAGAAACTTATCTAGATCCTAGGGATACAACAGTGAACAAAAGAGGCAAATAAATAAGTGTTTAGTCTATGGTGCTTATATTCTAGTGTAGGGAATATAGGACATAAAATAAATTGATCATATATATTGCGTGTTAGAGGTTATAGGTGGCATGGAGAAAAAGAAGATAGACAAATGCAATGAACGATGTACATTGAATTAATAATTTTAGTCAAGGGGCCAAGGAAAGTGTCATTTATGAGGTGATATTTTGGCAAGTATGTAAAAGACACTGATGAAGTCACCACAGATATCTGGGGAAAGAGATTTTTAGGCAGAGAAATCAACAAACATAAAGGCCATGAGGTAGGAATGTGCCTATTGTGTTTGAAGCACAGTAAGGCCGGTGTGAATGGAGTCACTTGATGAAGGAGAGGGTATAGAAGATGACCTCAGACTGGGTATGGGGTCAGGTGTTTTGGACTAAGTTCGTATAGATCATATGATGTTGGCTTTTACTTGGTTGAGAAAGAAAGCCATTGCAAGGTTTTGAATAAATGAATGATATGCTCTGAGTGACCTGACTGTTCAAGGAGGAGAGAGTAATAAGCTACATTGCATAATGTTGATGGATTAAAGACACTGAATGAGAATTTACCATTGAAATTGGTGATGGGAAATCACAGGTGACCTTGGCAAGAGCATTTCTGATGGAGTGGAGAGTAGGTAAAAATGATGGAAGGGGACTGAGAGTAAGAAAAAAATAATTATAGATGAACAGAAAGGTAATTTTGTGTGTCTGTTTTTGCTATAAAGGGAAGATGGGAAATAGGTGGAACCTAGAGGGTATAGTAAGGTCAGGATGGGTTGATTGAAAAAAGATGTCCAGAGTATCAGCATGTTTTATGCATATGGGAAAGATGCAACAGAAGGGGATACACTTGTGATGCCAGAAAGAGAAAGAGTTTTTGATGTATTTCTTTGAATAGGTTTCTAGGAATGGAACCTGCATATCTGTGGAGCCAGGGATACTTGGCTGGCAGTACCAACAGTTCATCCTCAGTAATGGGAAAGAAACCCAAGTGCATGATCCAAATATAGGTAGTTCAAAAGATGTGTTGTTAAGAACAGGTGGAAGTTCTCTCTGAATGCCTTTTTTTTTTTTTTTATCCTCAGTAAAATACGAAGGAAAATTATCAGCTAAAAATGAAAACTAAGGAGAGTGTTAGAGATTCAAGAAAGGAGAGGGGCATGTATGTGCCTGGGATTTTAAGTAAGATTGCCTGGCAACATTAGGAACTAACTACCTGGGGTTAGTCTGTATGCTTTTCTTCATCTACAAGTGCCTTCTGGATTATGGTTCAGTGTTGGGTTTCACCAAGGTACAGTTCCAACGGTTAGTATCGATAGAACTTGTAGAAACATTTGGACAGTTAAGGAGGAAGGCAGGCAGGTGGTTGTAGTGACCATTTTTGTTATTTAAATTGTGAATAGAGGAAGAACGATTTGAAGAGGACACAGGTGAGAGGCAGTGCAAAGTGATAGAGTCCGTAGGTTGCTGGTCAATTAGGGTAAAGCAATCAAGGAATTGCCGTGAAATATTAATTCATATTAGAGTTCATATCAATTTTAAGAATTTTTCTTTGTTCCCATTGTGGTTTCCCCTTCATCCTGTTTTTCCTTTAAACATATCCATCATTAGCCATTCAGTTCAGTTTAGTCGCTCAGTCGTGTCTGACTCTGCGACCCCATGAATTGCAGCACGCCAGGCCTCACTGTCCATCACCAACCCCTGGAATTCACTCAAACTCACATCCATCGAGTCGGTGGTGCCATCCAGCCATCTCATCCTCTGTCATCCCCTTCTCCTCCTTCCCCCACTCCCTCCCAGCATCAGAGTATTTTCCAATGAGTCAGCTCTTCACATGAGGTGGCCAAAGTACTGGAGCTTCAGCATTAGCATCATTCCTTCCAAAGAAATCCCAGGGCTGATCTCCTTCAGAATGGACTGGTTGGATATCCTTGCAGTCCAAGGGACTCTCAAGAGTCTTCTCCAACACCACAGTTCAAAAGCATCAATTCTTCGATGCTCAGCCTTCTTCACAGTCCAACTCTCACATCCATACATGATCACAGGAAAAACCATAGCCTTGACTAGACGGACCTTAGTCGGCAAAGTAATGTCTCTGCTTTTCAATATGCTATCTAGGTTGGTCATATGTTTTCTTCCAAGGAGTAAGCGTCTTTTAATTTCATGACTGCAGTACCATCTGCAGTGATTTTGGAGCCCCCCAAAATAAAATCTGACACTGTTTCCACTGTTTGCCCATCTATTTTCCATTAAGTAATGGGACCAGATGCCATGATCTTCGTCTTCTGAATGTTGAGTTTTAAGCCAACTTTTTCACTCTCTTCTTTTACTTTCATCAAGAGGCTTCTTAGGTATGATTTCATTACTACTGTCCTCTCTATGTGAAATAATATTTTCATAATAAAACAATATATACTCATTTAAATTTAAAAATTATAGAAAAGGTAAATGAAAATCACTGAAAGACTCTTACCACTTAAACAAATGTACTGGTAGTATTATTGTGTATGTCAGTCTTTGAATATCTCTGTTCTGTTTCTCTTCATGACTTTTCATGATTTTCTACCATGTTTAAGTTTTTTCATTTCAACATAGTCTTATAAAAATACTTAATGCTAATCCTAAAGCAGATAAGTCCTGAGTGTTCATTGACTCATTTGAAAAGACCCTGATGCTGGGAAAGGTTGAGGGCAGGCGGAGAAGGGGACGACAGAGGATGAGATGGTTGGATGGCATTACTGACTCAATGGACATGGATTTGGGTGGACTAGGAGTTGGTGATGGACAGGGAAGCCTGGCATGATGTGGTTCATGGGGTCACAAAGAGCCAGACATGACTGAGTTACTGAACTGAACTGAACTGATTCCTATATAAACAATGAAAAATAAGACAGAGAAATTAAGGAATCAATCCCATTCACCATTGCAACAAAAAGAATAAAATATCCAGGAATAAATCTCCATAAGGAGACAAAAACCTGGACACAGAAAATTATAAGACACTGATGAAAGAAATCAAAGATGACATAAACAGATGGAGAGATATTCCATGATCCTGGGTAGGAAGAATAAATATTGTGAAAAGGACTATACTACCAAATGCAATCTAACGATTCAGTGCCATCTCTATTAAATTACCAATGGCATTTTTCACATAACTAGAACAAAAAGTTTCACAATTCATATGGAAACCCAAAAGACCCTGAATAGCTATAGCAGTCTTGAGAAAGAATGGAACTGGAGGAATCAACCTTCCTGACTTGAGAGTATACTACAAAGCTATAGTCATCAAGGCAGTATGGCACTGACATAAAAACAGAAATAAAGACCAATGAAATAAGGTAGAGAGCCCTGAGGTAATGCATGCAACTATGGGTACCTTACTTTTTGACAAAGGAGGCAAGAATATACTATGGGCCAAAGACAGTCTCTTCAGTAAGTGGTGCTGGAAAAATGGACAGCTNTCCATTAAGTAATGGGACCAGATGCCATGATCTTCGTCTTCTGAATGTTGAGTTTTAAGCCAACTTTTTCACTCTCTTCTTTTACTTTCATCAAGAGGCTTCTTAGGTATGATTTCATTACTACTGTCCTCTCTATGTGAAATAATATTTTCATAATAAAACAATATATACTCATTTAAATTTAAAAATTATAGAAAAGGTAAATGAAAATCACTGAAAGACTCTTACCACTTAAACAAATGTACTGGTAGTATTATTGTGTATGTCAGTCTTTGAATATCTCTGTTCTGTTTCTCTTCATGACTTTTCATGATTTTCTACCATGTTTAAGTTTTTTCATTTCAACATAGTCTTATAAAAATACTTAATGCTAATCCTAAAGCAGATAAGTCCTGAGTGTTCATTGACTCATTTGAAAAGACCCTGATGCTGGGAAAGGTTGAGGGCAGGCGGAGAAGGGGACGACAGAGGATGAGATGGTTGGATGGCATTACTGACTCAATGGACATGGATTTGGGTGGACTAGGAGTTGGTGATGGACAGGGAAGCCTGGCATGATGTGGTTCATGGGGTCACAAAGAGCCAGACATGACTGAGTTACTGAACTGAACTGAACTGATTCCTATATAAACAATGAAAAATAAGACAGAGAAATTAAGGAATCAATCCCATTCACCATTGCAACAAAAAGAATAAAATATCCAGGAATAAATCTCCATAAGGAGACAAAAACCTGGACACAGAAAATTATAAGACACTGATGAAAGAAATCAAAGATGACATAAACAGATGGAGAGATATTCCATGATCCTGGGTAGGAAGAATAAATATTGTGAAAAGGACTATACTACCAAATGCAATCTAACGATTCAGTGCCATCTCTATTAAATTACCAATGGCATTTTTCACATAACTAGAACAAAAAGTTTCACAATTCATATGGAAACCCAAAAGACCCTGAATAGCTATAGCAGTCTTGAGAAAGAATGGAACTGGAGGAATCAACCTTCCTGACTTGAGAGTATACTACAAAGCTATAGTCATCAAGGCAGTATGGCACTGACATAAAAACAGAAATAAAGACCAATGAAATAAGGTAGAGAGCCCTGAGGTAATGCATGCAACTATGGGTACCTTACTTTTTGACAAAGGAGGCAAGAATATACTATGGGCCAAAGACAGTCTCTTCAGTAAGTGGTGCTGGAAAAATGGACAGCTATATGGAAAAGAATGGAATTAGAACTCTTCCTAATACTACACACAAAGATATGGAGAGATAGTAAAAGTCAAAATAGATTAAAGCCCTAAATGGAAGACCAGAAAGTATAAAACTTTTAGAGGAAAACATAGGCAGAACACTCAATGATGTAAATCAAAGCAAGGTCTTCTATGACCCACCTCCTAGAGTAAAGGAAATAAAAATAAACAAGTGGGACCTGTTTAAACTTAAAATCTTTTGCACAGCAAAGGAAACTACGAACAAGGTGAAAGGACAGCCATAAGAATGGGAGAAAATAATAGCAAAAGAAACTGATGAAGAATTAATTTCCAAAATATGCAAGCAACTCATACAACTCAATGCCAGAAAAACAACCCAATCAAAAAGTGGGAAAAAAGACCTAAAAAGTCATTTCTCCAAAGAAGACATACAGATGGTTAAGAAACACATGGAAAGATGCTCAGCACCTCTCATTGTTAGAGAAATCCAAATCAGAACTACAATGAGATACCACTTCACACCAGTCAGAATAGCCATCATGAAAAAGTCTACAAACAATAAATGCTGGAGAGGGTGTGGAGAAAGGGGAGCCCTCTTGCATTGCTGGTGGGAATGTACATTGATACAGCTACTATGGAAGATGGAATGGAGATTCTTTAAAAAGCTAGGAATAAAACCACCATATGATCTCCAAGGCATATACTCAGAGGAAACCAAAATTGAAAAAGACACATTTATCCCAATGCTCATTGCAGCACTGTTTACGATAGCTAGAACCTGGAAGCAACCTAGATGTCTATCAACAGATGAATGGATAAAGAACTGTGGTACATAAATACAATGGAATACTGTTCAGCTATAAAAAGGAACACGTTTGAATCAGTTCTATTGAGGTGGATGAACCTAGAGCCTATTATACAGATTGAAGTAAGACAGAAAGAGAAATGTAAATAGTGTATACTGATGTATATATATATGTAATCTAAAAAGATGGTACTGATGAAATAATTTTCAGGGCAGCAATGGAGAACAGACATAGGGAACTGATTTATGGACCTGGTGGGAGGGGAAGAAGGAGATGGTGATATGTATGGAGACAGTAACATGGAAATTTACAATACCATATGTAAAATAGAAAGCCAACAAGAATTTACTGTATGAATCAGGGAACTCAAACAGGAGCTCTGTGACAATCTAGAAGAGTGGGATGGGGAGGGATATGGAAGGGAGGTTCAGGAGGGAGGGGACATGGGTGTATCTATGGCTGATTCTTGTTGATTTATGACAGAAAACAAAATTCTGTAAAGAAATTATTCTTAAAAAAAAATTAAAAAGTACATCTCTGACTTTTCATTTCAGCTCCCTCTAGTGCAGGCCTATCTGTCTGCCCCCAACTCCTCTCCCTTTCAGTGCATCCAAGCATAACTTATTAAAGAAAAAATTCATGCTATTACATACTTCCACCAAGATTACCTTTAATGACTGTATAATATTCTAATGCGGGAGTGTTTTGTATTCCATTCATTTTTTTCTACATTATGGGATATTTATACTAATGTACTTTGGCATTAAAATTGTGTGGTGATGAATGTTTTTATGAATGATTTTAAAATTATTGTTTAGATCTCCTAAGGAATTTTATATGTTAATTCTTCCTTTTTTTAAATGAAATTATTCAAATGCTTCAAACCAGTCCTTAGAGATTTTTATTTTCTTCAAGTGAATCCTTTCAAAATTTCCAGATAGTATTTTGAAACCTTTTCCAGTGAATTTAAATATAACAGATCATTCTTTCATTTTCAGTATTTTGGGCTCCTTTCATTTATTTTATTATCTTTCCTGCTTTTCAATATGATACTACATTTTTATGATGCTCTATCCTGACCACAGCTGTAAATTCACATGTCCTGTTGTTTTCTTGATTAAGATAATGATTTATTCTAACTTCTAGTTACTTAGTTTGGCATTAAATATTTTATACTTATTGACCAGTTTTTATGTTGAAAGTTTCCAGACCCATTTAGAATGTTGATAAATGCTTCATCTCATTTATATTGTAAAACTCAAAAACATCCCAGTTAGTAGGTTCCTTTGAGTTTATAAGAATCAAAGATGCCTTTAGATTACAGGGGGTCATGGAGAGGCAACATGAGGATGTTAGAAAGAAAAACAACGTGAGAAACCAATGAGCAGGGCTTTACTGACCTGGAATACAATTACGGACGTAACTGGCGCTCTGGCCATGTGGTGGCAGTTGAAGTTGGTCCTTTAGAGGAGCTACTCAAGGCCTTCTACTTTAGCATTTTCAGGGACATTCAGTTCAGTTCAGTCGCTCAGTTGTGTCCGACTCTTTGCAACCCCATGAATCGCAGCACGCCAGGCCTCCCTGTCCATCACCAACTCCCGGAGGGACATTGCCTACAGATTACTCTGGTTTTACCCTATGACAGTGTGGACCCCAGAGAAACATTTTTGCACTTGGGCTCTTGACTCTTTTACTACTTTGCTATATGACATTAGGTAAGTAAACTAATCTCTACATACCTCAGTTTCCCTCACTGCAAAATAGAGATAATAATATCACTTACCTACTATGCAGATTTGGAGAAGGCAATGGCACCCCACTCCAGTGCTCTTGCCTGAAAAATCCCATGGACAGAGGAGCCTTGTGTGCTGCAGTCCGTGGGATCACTAAGAGTTGGACATGACTGAGTGCCTTCACTTTCATTTCACTATGCAGGTTAGAGGAGATAACAGATGTAAAGTCCTTAGAACACTACCTAGCACAGAGTATACCTAGTAATCTTTAGATGTTATTAGTTACTGCAAGTTTAAGTTAACCTGTATTAGACAAACTCTTACTTCTGTCAGATTTCCCTTATTTCTAGTCTCTTTATTTTCTATTTTATTCACAATGATTTTTAAATATTAATAGTAATGTTTACTGTATTCTCTGTTTTTACCCTTTTCCCTTTGTAACTAAGTAGATTAGGTATTCTTTTAAAAATTTCTTCATAGATTATAATCTACTTAAATGAATATTTCTATTTTCTTCCATATATTTTCTAAGTGCCATCTCATTTTTAGCTTGGACATCCAACCTTATCCAAAGAAACTTCCTTATATTCCTGTCTTTCTTCCATGATTACATGTCATTTTCAGTGAATTTGTCTCTTTGGTTGAGTTAAGTTGGAGTGTTCATTTTGGTTATTGTTTGAATATCAGAATATATATTTTAGAATAATACATGTTTTTATATAGTCTTATGAAAGCCTGCAGTAGATATTGTAAGATATATATTGTAATAATCATAATAATGTAAAATAGATATTACAGTCTTATAAGAACTTACAATAGATATTGTAGATAGATAGTGGTAGAGCAATTTGTCAGTCTCTTATTAATTCTTAAAACAGCAAATTGTAAACCTCTGTACAAATAACAATTTGTTAGTAACTCAAGTTCAGCTTTTTACTTCTTAAGAGAAGACTGAGACTCCTTATCCATAGTCTCACCAGGAGGCTAAAGAGACTCATGATATTGGAATAGGGAATAAAAGAAATATTGAAAATTTTATCAATCCAATAAAAGAAAGAAAAATAAGTAAAAATACAATATGAGGTGGTAGAAATAAGTAAAAATCATGACATTTGATGACTTTTAAATGATTATAACATGATAGAATTCAGCTATTTAAAGACCGAGATTAACAATCAATGTGAATTCTTAAAAATCCATCTGTTAGCTGTTTATGGTAGCATACCTAATAACCAATCAAAAGTGTTGAAATAAAGAGAAAAAGATGTCACAAAAATACTGAATTTCCTTGAGTTTCAGGCACCATTCCATTTTAAAACACACCCTTATGATATGTAATACCAGAAAACAAAGTCATCTCAACTCTGATAATTTTTATGCATTTTGATTTCTAAGATTTTAAACTGTGTGAAAAATGTGCCTTAAATTGTGAAATACAGTAATGAAAAGTATGTTGGTAGGTAGTATTAATACCACATAAAATAAAATTTAGGTCAAAAACATTTATAGTGATAAAGAGAAATGCTAGAGAAAAATAAAGAGAAAATCCGTTAAAGAAACATAAATACTGCTTCCCTGGTGACCCAGTGGTAAACAATCTGCCTGTGATGAAAGAGTCATGGGTTCAGTTCCTGGGTTGGGAAGATCCCCTGGAGAAGGAAATGGCAACCCATGCCAGTATTCTTGCCTGGGAAATCACATGGACAGAGGAGTGTGGCTGGCTACAGTCCATGGGGTCACAAAGAGTTGGACATGACTTAGCAACTAAACAGCAGCAGCAGAAATGTAGGTAGTCTTAACAATAAAGCCTGTACCCTTATGAAGAGAAAACTGACCAAATTTCAAGAAAATTTGACAATTTAAAAATGTGGTTGGCAATTTTATGACATCTCCAGCAGAAAAGTGGCTCAGAGGTTAAAGCATCTTTCTGGAATGCAGGAGACCCGAGTTTGATCCCTGGGTCAGGAGGATCCCCTGGAGAAGGAAATGGCAACCCACTCCAGTACTCTTGCCTGGAGAATCCCATGGAGGGAGGAGCCTAGTAGGCTACAGTCCATGGGGTCGCAAAGAGTCAGATATGACTGAGTGACTTCACTTTCACTTTCACTTTCCAGCAGAAATTTATAAATCAAACAGGTGTAAAATAACTGTAAGGATAGAGTAAGCTTGAACAATGTAGCTTAAAAATTTCATCTAATAAGTAAAGCTGGATAGAACAATTTCATGCATAATGTTAGTAATTTGTCCTTTAATTTCAAATATTGTTTGTGTATTTCCAAATTTTAAAATGAAAAAAATTAAAATGTATTATATATCACACAAAACCCTGAACTTCTTTCCTACAAATGTAACAAAACTACTAAAACACACATGCATGAAATACTATGTAGTTAATACAGACGTATAACAAAATACTGCTTAGTTCCAGCAGCTTAAAAATTCATAACCCATTTATTTATCCTATCTTTATTTTTGCGGTGACTGCTTATGATTCTGATCTTCTACTGGTTGAATTTTAAATGAAACTTTGCTGTTGTTGTTCAGTCACTAACTCCTGTCTGATTCTTTCCAACCCCATGGACTGCAGCACATCAAGCTTTCCTGTCCTTCACTATCTCCCGAAATTTGCTCAAATTCATGTCCATTGAATCAGTGATGCTATCTAATGATGTCATGCTCTGCTTCTCCCTTCTCCTCTTGCCCTCAATCTTTCCCAGCATCAGGATCTTTTCCAGTGAGTCGGCTCTTCACATCAGGTGGCCAAAGTATTGGAGCTTCAGCATCAGCATGAGTCCTTCCAGTGAATATTCAGAGTTGATTTCCTTCAGGGATTGATCAGTTTGATATCCTTGCTGTCCAGGAGACTCTCAAGAGTGTTCTCCAGCTCCACAGTTTGAAAGCATCAATTCTTCAGCACTCAGCTTTCTTTATGGTCCAACTCTCACATCTGTACATGACTACTTGAAAAATCATAGCTTTGACTATGGATTTTTGTTGGCAGAGTGATGTCTCTGCTTTTTAATATGCTGTCTAGGTTGGTCATAGCTTTCCTTCCAAAGAGCAAGATTTTTAATTTCATGGCTGCAGTCACTGTCTGCAGTGACTTTGGAGCCTGAGAAAATAAAGTCCGTCACTGCTTCCACTTTTTCTCCTTCTATTTGCCATGCAGTGATGGGACCAGATTCCATTTTAGTTTCTTTAATGTTGAGTTTTGAGCCATCTTTTTTACTCTCCTCTTTCATCTTCATCAAGGGACTCTATAATTCCTCTTCACTTTCTGCCATTAGAGTGGTATCATCTGCATATCTGAGGTTGTTGATATTTCTCCCGGCAGTCTTGATTCCAGTTGTGATTCATCCAGCCCACATTTCACATGATGTACTCTGCATACAAGTTAAATAAACAGGATGGCAATAGCCTTGTTGTATTCCTTTTCCCATTTTGAACTTGTCTGTTGTTCCATGTCTGGTTCTAACTATTGCTTCTTGACCCATATACAGGTTTCTTAGGAGACAGGGAAGGTGGTCTGGTACTTCTATTCCTTTAAGAATTTTCCACAGTTTGATGTAATCCGCACAGTCAAAGGCTTTTGCATAGGCAATGAAGCAGTAGTAGATGCTTTTCTGGAATTCTCTCGAGTTTTCTATGATCTGATGATGAATGTTGGCAATTAGATCTCTGGTTCCTCTTGCTTTTCTAAATTCAACGTGTACATCTGAAAGTTCTAGTTCATGTGCTGCAAAAGCCTAGCTTGAAGAATTTTGAGCATAAATTTAATAGCATGTAAAATAAACACAATTGTATGATAGTTTGAGGATTCTTTGTCATTGCCCTTCTTTGAAACTGGAATGAAAATCGACCTTTTCCAGTCCTGTGGCCACTTCCTAGTTTTCCAAATTTGCTGGCATATTCAGTTCAGCACTTTAACAGCATCATCTTTTTAGGATTTTAAATAGCTCACCTGGAATTCCATCACTTCCACTAGATTTGTTTGCAATAATGCTTCGTAGAGCCCACTTGAATTTGCACTCTAGGATGTATGGCTCTAGGTGAGTGGTCACACCATCATGGTTATCTGGGTAATTAAGAACTTCTTTGTATAATTCTTCTGTGTATTCTTGCCACCTCTTATTAATCGTTTCTGCTTCTGTTAGATCCTTACCATTTCTGTCCTTTATCAAGCCCATTCTTATAGGAAATATTCCCTTGATCTCTCCAGTTTTCTTGAAGAGATCTCTGGTCTTTCCCATGCTATTGTTTTTCTCTATTTCTTTGCATTGTTCATGTAAGAAGAGCTTCTTATCTATCTCGCTTTCCTATTCTCTGGAACTCTGTGTTCAGTTGGGTATATCTTTCCCTTTCTCCCTTGCCTTTCACTTTTCTTCTTTCCTCAGCTGTTTGTAAAGACTCCTCAGACAACGATGTTGCCTTCTTGCATTTCTTTTTCTTGGGGATGGTTTTTGGTCATTGCCTCCTGTAAGTGATTTGACTTAGGTCATACCTTAATGGCCTAGAGGTTTTCTCTAGTTTCTTCAATTTGAGCATGAATTTGCAGTAAAGAGCTGATGATCTGAGCCACAATCAGCTCCAGGTCTTGTTTTTGCTGACTGTATAGAGCTTCTCCATCTTTGGCTGCAAAGAATACAATCAGTCTTATTTTGGTATTGACTATTTGGTGATATCCCTGTGTAGAGTTGTCTCTTGTGTTGTTGGAAATGGGTGTTTGCTGTAACCAATGCATTCTCTTGACAAACTTTGTTAGGCTTTGCTCTGCTTCATTTTGTACTCCAAAGGCAAACTTGCCTATTACTCCAGGTATCTCTTGACTTCTTACTTTTCTATTCCATTCCCCTGTGATGAAGAGTACACTTTTTTTTTTTTTTCAGTTTTATTTCTCGAAGGTTTTGTCATAGAACTGGTCAACTTCAGCTTCTTCAGCATTAGTGGTTGAGGCATAGACTTGGATTACTGTGATGCTGAATGGTCTGCCTTGGAAGCAAACCAAAATCATTCTGTCATTTTTGAGATTGCACCCAAGTACTGCATTTTAGACTCTTTTATTGACTTTGGGGCCTACTCCATTTCTTCTAAGGAATTCTTGCCCACAGCTGTAGATATAATGGTCATCTAATTATATTCACCCTTTTCTGTCCATTTGAGTTCACTGATTCCTAAGATGTCAATGTTCACTCTTGTCATCTCCCTGACCACATCCAATTTACCTTAATTCATGGACCTAACATTCCAGATTCCTACTCAATATTGTTCTTTCCAGCATTAAACTTTACTTTTACCACCAGACACATGCACAACTGGCCATCATTCCACAACTGGCCATCATTTTCACTTGGCCCAGCTCCTTCATTCTTTCTGGAGCTGTTTCTCCACTCTTCCCTAGTAGCATATTAGGCACCTTCTAACCAGTGGGGGCTCATCTTCTGGTGTCATATCTTTTTGCCTTTTCATATTTTTTATGGGGTTCTTGTGGCATGGATACTGGAGTGGTTTATCATTCTCTCCTCCAGTAGACCATGTTTTTGAGAACTCTTCATGATGACCTGTCCATTTTGGTTTGCCCTGCATGGCATGGCTCATAGCTTTATTGAGTTATGCAAACCCCTTTGCCACAACAAGTCTGTCGTCCATGAAGGGGACCATGTTTTATCAGAGCTCTTCACTATGACCCATCCATCTTGGATAGCTCTACAGGGCATGTCTTATAGCTTCGTTGAGTTATGCAAGCCCCTTTGCCACGACATGGCTTTGATCCATGAAACTTTAGGTTTTTAGCTAAAAATATTACTTTGAATTTAGGGGAAATAAACATATTTTTTTCCTAGAGGGACTGCCAATAGGTCCTAATGAGAGGTTCACATGTTATGTAAAATTTGTGTAATAAAAGCTGGAAAGATTTACTGGGAAATGTTAACTAGGGAGATGCTCTTTGGGGATATATCTATATGTATGTATGTTTGTATGTATGTGGTAAGCTAGAAAATGTTACCCTGAACATAAGAAAACTCTTTTGGCCTAACATAACTAATGTTTAGGCTAAAAACAGGCTTTTATATTACCTTAGTATCCAAAAGTGTCTCCATATAGATCTTATAATACTAAGAGAAAGAAAAGAGGAATGCATAAACCCCAACAAAGCATAAGGGAGAGAGTATTTGTCCTTAAAGCCTAAAGTAGCACTGGTCTTAGAAATGATCCCTGGGCCATGCCACTTACAGGGAAGAGATAAACCTACATGTTTCCTTTATCACCTTGAAATCCCATGTCTCTTACAATGTCCCAATAAGTGTTTTTGCCCCAGAAGGTTTGACTTGTAGAGATGGGCATTTTGAGCTTTCTATATTTTATGATGTATATTTTATGCTTGTTGAAAACAAAACAAAATGAAACAAATACAGTCAACATATATATTCTCATATATATGAGAATATTCTAATATTCAACAATATATTCTCATCACCTTTAATTATGATTCAGTGGCTCTCAATGTTTGTTGTGCCTCGGAATCTTCTGGGACATTTTTATAAAAAATAGTGATACCTGGGTTCTACTCCAGACTCTTGTAACAAGTTCTGGACATCCGTGGTTTTTTTTATTTGTTTGTAAGTTCCATGGTTGATGATGCAGAAGAATGGCTGCAAATCTCCATTTTACATTAAACTAGTTAGGGCAGTCAGTCAGGGGGCTGGAAGCAAGACCATCACAAAGCTCCCAAGCAGCAGTCTAGGAGGACCCCGACCTGGCACCAGGTGGCGCTATGGGCACAAATCTGAGCCTCCTTCCGGTTTCCTCAGCTGAACACATGGAATCCACCAACTCTCAGAAAGCAGTGAAGGTCTCAGTAGAGGGAAATTCAACCCTCTACCTTGAGTGTTCCACCTGCTTTGAATGAAAGGGGAGAGGCGGAGGAAGGGAAAGGAAGAGTTCCTTCTGGAAATGTTCGAATTTCTTTTGGAGGAAGTGAGAGAGTTCAATTTTTCAGTCTGATTTAATGCAGTAAAAAGGACAGTGATGGATAAGTCTATTCATCCCATTCTGGATGGTTTCCTTTGTATTTAATTTGCTATTTCTATTAGAATTTAACACATGAAAATAGAACCAACAAAGTCTAATTTAAACATTAAAATTTGCCGTTCCTGATAGCTCAGTTATGGGTATGTTTACTTTTTTCCTCATGATGATTTTAAATATTTAAAACTGTTTACAGATAGAAGGAATGTATATTGACTATTTCACATCCTTTATGTGGGACCATATGTTTGTCTAATATAGTGTAATATAGTGTAATTATTCTAATATAGTGTAGTTACTGGAGAAGGAAATGGCAACTCACTCTAATATTCTTGCCTGGAGAATCCCATGAACAGAGGAGCCTGGCAGGCTATGGTCCATGGGGTCACAGAAGTTAGACACAACTTAGCAACTAAACAGCATAGTGTAATTACAGTGACAACCATCCTGGTTTCCCTGAACTGAGAAGTTGTAGTTTCAAAACAGGACAGTCCTGGGCAAACCCTCATAAATAGTTTGTCTCCCTACTTGTAACCCATGTATTCATTCGGGCAGCTGTGTTTTCCTGTTGTTCGTGCCTTTGACTAGGACTCAGCGTCTCTTATTAGTGATCCACTATAAGCCTTTTTTACATCAGTGTTCATGCTGTTATCATTTAATAGCAGCGGAACATTTGTACTGTCTTTCTGTCAAGAAGGTAGACTTTCGATATGTAATTGATTTACACTAGCATTTTAAGTTCAAACCTAGGAAGACTGAGTATACACAAAATATTTGTCAGAGGGTGTTTTCTTTCCTGGCAAAGAATTTGGGGAATCTTATAATTAATTCAATTCAGTAACAATGGGGCAAGTATTGACTAAAAAGCATTAGATTTTGTTGCAAAAGGACTGAGAAAAGTTAGAAGAAAATACAGTAATTTTTCAATTACCCTCTTTAGAGAGGTAAAAAGATCATAGTTGAATAATCAATCATGTTAAAAGAGCAGTTAAACTTCCAAAGTACTTTTTCTGGTTCCTCTTTTCCAATATTTCTTAAGTATCTTTGTCAGTAGCTACTCATTACTTATGCTAAGACCAACAGAATTGATGGGATTGTTTTCACAGATATGAGAAAAAATAAGACAAATAAGAGCTATCATTTTCAGCAGTGATTGGTATTAATTCAGGATTTATGGTATTCAGTTTAATGTTTACAACAACTTTTCTACCAAAAAATCTGCAGCTTTATTGATATATAATTCACATACCACTAAAACAACTTTTAAAATATTTTTATACTTTGTTGTCAAGAAAGTGATGCTCAGATAGTGAATTCATTTGTAAGCTTTGTTTTGAAGTTATAGCTGTCTAATTTCAAGGTCGGCATTCTTTCTCTTGCACCCCAGTTCCTCTGTTGTCATGAGCCCCACCACTGTTTTTGACAGGAGTAATGCAAATATCTGTTAAAAAGTTCTATGAAGAATGATGGATAGAAGATAGGGTCCCAAAAGACAACTGACCAGCAATTATTTATTTTCCCTTAGGGGCTGAGGTCAGGGTCTCAAACCATTTGAATAATAGGAGAAGCTTCTGGAATAGGCCTAGTTGGAGAAATTATTTCTATATGCACAGGAATAATAGGAAGGAGGGATCAGAGGAAAAGAAAGAGAATCAACTGGTCCTGACACTTTTTATATAGTACTTTGACTATTAAAGTAGCACTATCAATGTGGGCTCATTAGTAACAATAACAACAACAATACTTATTATTAGTCTTCATTTTTTACAGATGATAAACAGAGTCATAGGATGTTTAGTAACTTTCCTTAGATTATACCCAGGGGTCCAAAACAAGAGAATTCTAACTTCAAAGCCTCAATTCTCTGTATCTTGCAGAAATGCATTTACACATTAAAAACAGAAACAAACACTGCTGATAGGGGAAAACTCCTGAGATCTCATAATGTCAAGTACTCTATAAAGTGGTAGAGTTTTACAGGGTGTAAAACTTAAAAGAAAAACAAATACAGCGTTAGTCTCAGGGTCCTGAGAAGGACTGTGCAAGTCAAAGACCTACAGTTTTAGCCCCCTTAATCGCAATAAATTCTACTCTAGCTCCACCCTTTCAGAATCAGTACTTGACCTCTGTACCCTTTGAAAAATACAAGCTGAGAGACTTCCCTTGCACTGAACAATGCAAAAAAATATTGCTTAAGGTCATTTAGACAGTCAAAATCATTTCCAGGAGCTCATGCTACAGTTAAACTTGTTCAGTTACCTACCAGCTCTCTGAAAGTGTCACCTTGATTTATTCACTTGTTTTGTTTTCATTTTTTTTTTAAACTGAAGAATGATATATACTTGTTTAAGTGCATTGTATTGTTTGAGTGTTTGTAAGCAGTCTTCAATTTTTTTTGAAATCAAGAAAAATTGTGTGTGTGCATAAGGAAGATATATTTCTTAAAGTTAAACTTGAGAGACATATTACTAGGAATATTATGTGGCAGCAACAGACATTTGATAACACCTTCATTAAATGTTTTCCACAGTAAAAGCACAAACTTTGTTCTCTGATTCAGAAGGTTAGTGTCCATGTTTCTGTGTGGGAGCATTAACACAGCTATGATCTCAGGAAGATTTCGGCCCATGTCCTAACTGTAATATGCAGAGGTAGAGGGATCTGTTCAGATCTGCGATTTAGCCACTCCTCTTAATTGCACACGTGGGAGTGAATCCCATCTTTAGCTTAGCTGATTGTTTGGATCAAGAGATAATGCTTCTCTGGTTCTTCATCAAGAACTGGAGCATATAAATCTGTGTGGGTTGAAATGTATAAACAGAAACTCAGTTGAGAGAAACTAAGTAGAGTGGGTGTTACTGGACCTGATGATCTGTGCTGCCCTTTTGTAACCTAACATTCTTCTATTAGGACGGGGAAATAAATAGCTGCTTAGCTGAAACCCCTGCTCTCTATCCAGTTTGACAGAATTGCCCTGGAAGAGATGCCATCAGCACATGTTAAGAGAGAATTCCATGATGGAGACTCACACTGTTCAACATACACTAAAGGGTGGGCCAAAGATGTCCTTTCTAGCAATTACAAAGTCCCCAACACTCCCAGTGATGTTGATGCTTCCAGTAAGTGGTTTGTTTGTATCAAATGCTCACTGTGTAGCTGTAACTAGGAATGTTTTCCTTATTGTGGTCTCTATGAGAAAGTGGAGAGACAAATCTTTGGTCTATTGCTAATAATATACTGGAACTTACAGCATGATGTTGGTAAAATTATTTATTTTTATTCCCCTACCAACTCTCTGCAAGTATCACCCTAATTTATTTGCTTATATGTTTTATGTTTTACTGAAGAACAACACACACTTACTTGTTGGGTAACTGCATTGTGCTATTTGAGTATTTGTAAACATTTTCAAATTCTTTTTTAAACCAAAGTGTGTGTATACATATACACACACACAAAACACACAACACTCTTAAAATGAACATACTAAAAGGACTTCAAATTAATAAAACAAATGTTTACTGATTATCAATTATGTGCTTAGGTCAATATTAAATACTGATGATTTGTCATGAATATTTATAAGAAGTATACAATACTCTCTGAAACACTTCTCTCTCCATGGATTAGCCTCTGAACTTTTGAAAGGTTTCTTACCATTTTTTAAGTATTGGTTACATAGTTCTACTCTCTGAAGTGAAAGACAAGATGTTGCAAGAATGAGATAAAGTCAGGATGAGGAGAACTAACTTTGCCAAGAAATGATCTTCTCTTGCTTTAGCTAAATGTCCTACCTAAAAAGTCCTTGTCTGGTAGGAGGTACAGTGCATGAGGCTGGAGATCACTTTATTTTATTCTCATTCATTGAATTAAACTTTTTATTATTTTTGGTTCAAAGTCTTAAAATCTAAGCCATTGTTACTTTTGACATCATATAGCATCAGAAGTTTAAAAGATCTATGTGTTGTTCTTATAGAACTCATGGAAATGGCTAGAACTATTCTCATACTCTCCTCACAGAGTTCAAATCAGGAGGTGAGAGTTTGATTTTTACACCTACCAGTGATGATCCTGGTATCCTGGGCAATTCATTTAACCTCTCTTCAGCTCAGTTTTACCATCTGCAAAATGAGCATTCTTTGTCTAAAGTAATGCTTTTCTCTTTTCTTCATGGTCACTTGTAACTGCAGTCACTTGCATTAGTTCTGAAGGCTAAAAGTTGCTAATTGCATGAGCCAAGACCACTCCATAATTTGCAATGCCCAGTGCAAAATGAAAATATGGAACCCCTTGTTCTAACATAGTACTTCAAGATGGCAACAGCAGAGTATTAGACCAAGCATGAGATGCTACTGAGAATGGGACCCTGGTTCATACATTCTTCTTGTGGGTCCTGCTAACTTGGTGACAATCTTTTGGGGTCAAGATTGTGACTTGATGGTAGTCTCCAGCAACAAGCCCGGGCATAGCCTCTCATCTTACTTCCTTGTTCTGACCAATGGATAGGAAGCATAGTGTAGGGTTCAAAAGCTTGTTCTCTAGAATCATTTATCCCTAAGTTCAAACAATGGCTTTGCTGTTTAGTACGTACGTAATTTTGGGCAAATAAACTCCAAAAGCTCAATTTCCTTATCTTTAGAACCAACTTTCTAGTGTTGTTGCAAGTTATAAATGAGAAAATTCATGCATGGCACTGAGGATGATAATAATAATAATAGCTCTTATTATGGATTGTTGTTGTTGTTTAGTCTCTAAGTCGTGTCTGACTCTTGTGATGCCATGGACTATAACCCACCAGGCTCCTCTATCCCTGATATTTTCCAGTCAAGGATATTGGTGTGGGTCACTATTTCCTTTTCCACTTATTATGGATATGTTTTATTATTTTTCAGGTCTGAAATATTCCTTTTGTGTATTTGTTTAGAGTCCTTTACACTTTCTGTTTCAGACTATGGTTCCTAGGAAGGTTTCTTGGCTATATCACGAAGCTGAACATAAAACAATTTCCACTCCACTGTTTCTCTGTTTCTGATTTGTACTTGCTAATATGATGTTAGCCTGCAGAATTATTATAATTTACCAAAACTTCAGCTCTGCCAGTGATGGAAGGGTGGTAAGATAAAAAGGACATGATGGAAATCTTGACATGGTTATATTAACAATATGATGTATTGATAGAATGTTTTGAGTCACAACAATAGGAGCCATCATAGAAATGATTATCTATTACTAATACTGCCTAATGCACCAGGGTCCCTGCTGCCCTTCCTGGAGAAGAGCGTAAAGCTATTTTTCTTAGGAAAAGTGACTGCTGATATTTTCCCTGTCAGGTCTTTTAAATCTTTGATCATGATTACCAGAGATAACACTCAAAACCATTAGTCCAAAAACGTTAAACCATTAGTCATGGTTTAATGACTAATGGTAAGAATATATACTAATCAAAGATTGCCAGTATACAGTCAGAAGGTGCCCTGGGGTTAATATCCAGTGAGGCCATACACATGATGAAAACATCCAGTGAAATCACAGCAGGTAAGCATCATCACAGTTATTTCTTTTGCTTATAGTTCTTTTGTGTTCCATTGAGACTTTTTATACCAGTTGCATTTTCAGGAAATGCAACTTTTGGGAGTGAAGTCCACTAATCCAATAATTGCTCTTCTGACATTTTAGCATGTACACCTATAAGAGTTATAGCCTAGATGGAGGTATTTTTAATATCACATAGGTCAAGAATTAAATGCAGTAGAGATCATAGAAATATAAAGGAGATCTGAGATATTCAAGAACAAGTTGGAAAATACTTTTAACCTACTTGGTGGCTAAAAATAGCAATCTTCCCTGTATAATGACTAGCATAAATGTAACGACTTCAAATGAATACATTTTTAAAGGAGTAATTCTTTTAAATGGTACTGCTTCCTAGGTTACTGTTGGAAACACTGCCTCCCTTCTGAAAAAAATCTGTAATCTTTTACTAAGTTATACAGTTGGTAAATTTTCTAAGTCACTTAAGGCCTAATTGAAACAGTAAAATAAATGAAGGTCAAAAATTTACTCATTGGTCTTTATGAAAAAAAAAAAAGGTAGATCATGTAGAGTCAGAATAATTGTGTTATAAAAGCATACTGGCAAGAGCAGTTCCCCAGTTAAGTTAGTAAGATACTAGATTGCGCTTTTCCTACTTACTCATTCAAAAAAAGACTGACTCATGCTTCTTTAGATGAAGTTTAAAATTTCCTGTCTCCGACAGCAATTACAACTGAGTATAAAGTTTAACTAGAAGAAAACACAAGGAAATGATAAATGTACCCAGTGCTATTCACACCTGTGTAAACATGCACTACCCTCTGCATGCCAGCACGATGTTCCTTCCTGTTAAGACCTTTTCCCTTATACTGCCTGTCCCTGTATTCATAGGAAAAGAATTCCAGATTTAGGAGAAAGTCCAGTGAGGGGTGTGTGTGTGTGTGTGTGTGTGTGTGTGTGTGTGTGTGTGTTATCCTGTGTGTGTGTTTATACAGAAAAAAAAAATTACAAGAAGAAAGATCTGTTGAGGGGTAATGGGAACAGCCAGAAGATATGAGAAATCTATTGAGAAAGAAATCAGCAAGGTGGTTTTTAGAATGTGATTCTTAAAATGTGTCCTCTGCTACCCCAGAACCACTGTATCCTATCACTTGACCACTTCCTTAGAAAAGAAAATTCTCAAGTGCAACCCCAGCCTTTCTGTTAATAGATTAGAACGGCTGATGGGGTGGCTCCAGCAAACCGTTTTGTTTGGTGTTTGTTCAAACCTTCCATGTCATTCTAGTGGGGTTGCATTTTACAACTACTGGCTTAAATGACAGTGAAGATCTTCTTAGGTGACTGGAGAAGAAGACTACTCTACAAAAAAATTCCAGCACAACCACCTTGTTCCTTTGTGAGGAGTTATGATCCTACAGGAGCATAATGTCATAAGGCATCATTCCTGGTTCTTACATGGCTGAGATATTATCACTGTATTCCATTGGGTTATAATTATGTTTTACATCAAGGGTTATTTGCTGCTAAATAATCCTTGGTATAAATTATACCTTTCTGTCTTTTTTTCTGTAAGAAATTAAAGAGTTTAGGTAGATTTTTGTCTAAACTGGTTTTCCTTTTAAAATGTACTTTATCGTTTTGAAAAATACTTTTTATATTTAAGTATTTTCCCCCGTTTTAATTTGCTTAATTTTACTGAAGGATGTGAACTTAGTTTTCCTGTTTTAAAGTTTTGGCTACACTGTTTCAAAGTGTTCTAAGGATTTTAGTATTGGGCATTACATTTGGCAAAATCAGCCAGAGAATTTTGAGAATCTGCCAAGAAATGAGGTTCAGTATAAAATGCACATAAAATTCTGCTTTTCACAGAAACTTTCCACGTGGCTTCACCTGTTAGAGAAAAAAACTACTATTGCACCATATTTTAATGAGAAATTTTTTGCATTTACTTATGCACCATGTTTGGAAAATATGACCGCTTTCTCCTTTTCTTTTTCCACCTTCCGTCTCTTTGGCCATGCCACATAATATGCGGGGTCTTAGCTGCCCAGTCAGGGATTGGACCTGCTTCCCCTCCATTGGGAGTATGGAGGGAGTCTTAACCAGTGGACTGGCAGGGAAGGTCCTTCTTTTTCTTTTCTTTTCCTTCCTCCCCTGTTCTCCTTTCTCCTTTTTAATTTTTTCTTTTATATCATAAAAGGCTTTTTATTTCTTAAAAAAAGTTTTTGAAATAAAATGTCAAGAACTTGAAAGTAATGTATGGCAAAAAAGACAAGTGAGAGGTGAAGGAGGGGTGGTTAACAGATGGACAACAGGAAGCAAGGTTAAGCAACAGTGGAAACTAGAACTGCAAGGTAGGATAGTCTCAGAATAGAATGTTGGGAACCTTGAGTCTGAGAAGGGGTATATGGCAGCTTGCATTATGGAGTGTATGGGATAGCTGTAATGTGCACGGGTAATTATGACTGGTCAGCCACTCACCAGCTATTTGATCTTGTAGGTTACTTATGTCCCATGGCTAAGATTCACTTTTGGACTCTATGAAATCTGATTTAATATACCTATTTTTCAGTGTTGTCATAGGTCTCAGAGAAAACATATATGCAGAGAAAGCTGAAGCTCAGCAATGCCATGTCCACAGTTAGTACATACTGATACGTGTAATTTGTCTGTTTTCATAGTTGTATGATGCTCCCTTGTATTATAACACCACAATTTATTAACTTATATAGCAAAGGATATTTTGATTGATTCTAGTTTTTTGATAAATATATAAAGAACATTCTTATATATTTCTTCTAATGCACATATGCAAGGTTTACTAGAAACAAATAACTGGAATTAAAATTGCTAGATACCACCAACCCAGGTGGTGCTAGTGGTAAAGAATGCACCTGCAATCCATGAGGCCTGGGTGGGAAATATCCCTGGAATAGAAAATGGCACCCCATTTTTGTCTGCGAAATCCCATGGGCAGAGGAGCCTGGCAGGCTATATCTATAGGGCTACAAAGAGTCAGACAGGACTCAGTGCTTGTGCACACACACACACACACACACACACCCCGTAAGCATCTTTCCTAGATAATACTAGATTGATTTCTAAGTGGTTGTGCTTATTGACGCTTCCACTAGGAGTATATAAAAGTTTGCTGTGCTCCTCATCTTTTCCAATAATTAGTGTTGCCAGATTTTAAAACTTTTCCAGATTTCATGGTTGATAGTTGTATCTCATGTGGCATCCCTGGTTATGTTTCCCTGATTACTGATAAATTGAGCATATTTTATTATATTTGTTTGATATTAACAAGAGGTGGCAAGAATACACAGAAGAACTATACAAAAAAGATCATTATGACCCAGATAACCACGATGGTGTGATCATTCACTTAGAGCCAGACATCCTGGAGTGCAAAGTCAAGTGGGCCTTAGGAACAGTCACCATAAACAAAACTAGAGAAGGTGATGGAATTCCATCTGAGCTGTTTCAAGTCCTAAAAGATGATGCTGTTAAAGTGCTGCACTGAATATGCCAGAAAATTTGGAAAACTCACAAGTGTCCACAGGACTGGAAAAGGTCAGTTTTCATTTCAATCCCAAAGAAAGACAATGTCAAAGAATGTTCAAACTACTGCACAATTGCACTTATCTCACACACAGCTCAAAATTCTCCAAGCTAAGCTTCACCAGTACTTGAACTGAGAATTTCTGGATATTCAACCTAGATTTAGAAAAGGCAGAAGAACCAGAGATCAAATTGCCACCATCTGTTGGGTCATAGAAAAAGCAAGAAAATTCCAGAAAAAAACATCTGCTTCATTGACTGCACTAAAGCCTATGACTCTGTGGATCACAACAAACTGTGGAAATTTCTTCAAGAGATGGGAATACCAGACCACCTTACCTGCCTCCTGAGAAACCTGCATGCAGGTCAAGAAGCATGCAGTTAGAGAACAGGGTGGCAGAGGAATAGGTGGACATGGAGTACATCTCTCTCCACAGATACTAGGAATACACCTTCAGACACAGAAGTGCATGGAGAACACCATGTCCTGAGAGGGGACAGGAGTACCTGACCTGTGGAAAAGAATATATAGAATCATGCAAAACTCAGTAGGATGAAGGAACTAGGGGGGGAAACAGGAATGTTAGTAGGACTGGACCTGCCCTTGGTGAGTGGGGGAACTGAAGCAGGGGTCCGATCCCCATGTCGGGGCAATTGTCTGAGTCAGAGGAGAAACATTTAAGGCTGAGAGTGAATCAGCTGTTCTGTGGCAGCCTAAATGGAATGAGAATCAGACAGTCCTTGATGCAGCCATATGTACCCTGGACAGGAACGCTGGTCCCTTGGAAGGCACAGTGGCTGGGAGCTGGAATTTAGGGATTGTGGGGCAATCCCAGGGTGAGGGCTGCTGTTGACTCCAAAGAGACAGATTGAGGGGATATGAGGGAGGAGATCATGGTGGGAAATGCCTGTGGAGGAAAGCCAGGCAGCCATGGAAGCAAGGCAATGCTGCTGAGTCATATGTAGTGGGTAGAAACATTACCATAGCCTTTCTCTATCCACACACCAGCACCGGCAGCTGAACAATAGAGAGGCTGGCCCATCAAACACCTGACGCACTGAACTACAGAGTAGGAACCCACCCAGGGTGCTCATTTAAGTGACTGACGTGCCAAACTACAGAGTATACCCCAGTCAGGGGGCCCCTCTATGTGCCTGAAAGGGCAGAGCTACAAAGACTGACCAAAGAGGCCTTCTGATTGCCAGCTACAAGAGGCTCAAAAAAAGACTCTGATAGGGCCATAACTCCTGCGGTAGAAGCAGTCCATGTCCCTGCACACTTGGCTCCACCAGGATCCCTGCAAGCCAAGCAGCTGCTCCACTTTCACACTCAGCTCTCACTGGGGCAGAGCTGCCACAGGCAAAAAATTCTTGCATCTATGCACACAGGGTTGCTTTGGTTGTGTCTGACTTTTTGCGACCCTGTGGATTGTGGCCTGCCAGCCTTCTCTTTCAGAGAGGGGGTTCTCCAGGCAACAGTACTAAAGGGTATTGGCTAATACTAGTTGCCATACTCCTCTAGAGCACTATATTTCGTGCTGCCCTCACTGCCAGCCCCTTTGAGTACCTGGTGCTGCCAGAACCCCTGGGAACCAAGCAGCTGCACCACCTCCGCACCTGGCCCTCACAGAGGAAAACCTAGGTCCTCCAGGGCAGCCTCAGAAGCTAAACCTCAGTGGGCGACCTGCATGCAGAGGTGGAAATAAAACCACAATTGAAACCCAAGGGCAGTGTGGCTAAGGAAGAAGACCCAAAACCTTCAAAACAGCTGTACAAGCTGCAGATTAAATCCACATGATCAACTGGGCAGACTTTGTGTCTATGGAATATATAAAAGGCCATTGGGAGCTCCCACAAAAGAAAATACAGTAGCTCTGGCAGCTGTGGACATTGAAAGCAAGACACACAGGAGTAGGACCAGATTAAAATCTGAGCTGCCCCCACAGAAGGTCCAGAGATCAGCACAGTGTTGGGCATCCTAGGCAGGTGAGGTGGACTGTGACTCGTAGCAAGGGAAAGGACTCTGACATCAGTGACAAGAAAAATATTTACTATTCTTATTTTTTGAGTTGTTCTGTAGATTCTTTTCAATATTTTTTCTTTTCTGTTTTTTTTCTTTTTCCTTTCCCCCCCCCCAATGTTGTAGTTGTCGATTTTATTGGCACTAAGAAATCCAATTAAGCTTTTGAACTTTTTTTTTTTTAAGTCACATTTTTATTGTTATAAACCTCTGCTGTACATTGGGCTTTTCATTGGGCTTTTGCAGCTGTGGAGGTTTCCTTTTTTATTTTTCTTTTCTCTTTTTTTAACTTTTAATTTTTAAATCTATTGTTATTTTTTTCTGCATTTATTCCTTTGTTTGCTTTTCCTACTGTTCTTTTCCTCTTGCAGTTAATCTTTAACATATATAAATCTTCTTTATCTACCTCTATTTAACTGTGTATCTACTCTTTCTTTCTTTTCCTTCTCTCCTTTCCTCTCCTTTGTTAATTTTATTTTGATTGCTTTATTCCCCAATTGGCACCTTGCTTTAGTTTTGTCTTCCAGTTTGTGCTTTAGTTTCATTCTGGTAGATATAATTTTTGGTTTCCTTTGTTCACTGGGTCAATCTATTTGTACTTTGTTTTTGTTGGACTGTTNTTCTTTATCTACCTCTATTTAACTGTGTATCTACTCTTTCTTTCTTTTCCTTCTCTCCTTTCCTCTCCTTTGTTAATTTTATTTTGATTGCTTTATTCCCCAATTGGCACCTTGCTTTAGTTTTGTCTTCCAGTTTGTGCTTTAGTTTCATTCTGGTAGATATAATTTTTGGTTTCCTTTGTTCACTGGGTCAATCTATTTGTACTTTGTTTTTGTTGGACTGTTTTGATTTTGCTTATGGGTATATATGTATACGTGTATGTTCAGTTACACTTTTTATTGTTGTTATAAACCTCTGCCTCTTCTTTGGGCTTTTGCAATTCTGTGGAGTTTTCCTTTATTTTTTTTCTTTTTTCTTCTTCTGATTTTTCTTGTTTTCTCTTTTTTATAATTTTAATTCATAATTTTAAAAAATCTATTGTATTTTTTCTACATTTATCCCTTTATTTTCCTTTTACTGCTCTTTTCCCCTTGCAGTTAATCTTTAATGTATACAAATCTCCCTCTATTTAATTCTGCATATCTATTCTTTCTTTTCTTTCTTTCCTTTTCTCTCAACATATTTGTTGGCTTTGTTTTCATTTCTTTATTTCCCACTAAGCACCTTGCTTTAGTTTTGTCTTCCAATCTGTGCTTTAGTTAGCTTTGTTCGTAACTGGTAAGTATAAATTGTGATTTCCTTTGTTCTCTGCATCAATCTACTGTACTTGATTTTTGTTGGGCTGTTTTGACTTTGTTCATGGGTGTATCTGTATATCCCATTATTTTAATTATTATTTGCCTGATTTTGTAACTGCCATTTATCTGGAGTTCATCATTGGTTTCTTGTTTTTGGATATTTGTTTTAATCTCATTAATGCCATAACAAACCACTTGTGGAATCTTTGTTCCTGAGCAGATATCAAGCCCTGAGCCTTTGGAGTGGGAGCACTGACTCCAAGACCCTAGACTACCAGAGAACTAACCCTGGGGAATATCAAATAGTGAGAACTCACACAAAGGAAATCACTTGAATACAAGACCTGGTATCACCCAACCACCAGTAGCAGCCTGTGCAGGACACTTCATCTGAACAACAAACAAAACAAGAATACAAACCCAATCATCAACAGACAGGAGTACCACCTCACTCAGCCTTGCCCGTCAGAGGAAAAACAAACAAAAAATCAAACAAACAAAATCTCAGCACAAATCTCACCCTATACAAAGCTTACACAAATGACTGGAGCAACCATAGGAGGGCAGAAACCAAAAGGAAGAAAGAATTCAACATTCTTCAAGAAAAGAATTCAATTTTCTTTGAAGCCTAGGAAAAGGACACCTCAAACACAATAACTTAAAAAAAAAATAATGAAAAGGCAGAGAAATACTGCACAAGTGAAGGAACAAACTAGAAACACAGAAGTCTAAATAAATGAAGAGGAAATAGGGAAACTATCTGAAAAACAATTCAGAATAATGATAGTAAAGATGATCAAACACCTTGAAAACAAAATGGAGAAAACGCAAGAATCAATTAGCAAAGAATTAGAAGAATTAAATAATAAACACACAGAGACAAACAGCACAATTACTGAAATGAAAAGTACTCTAGCAGGAATCAATAACAGACTGTCTGAAGCAGAAGAACGAATCAGTGAGATGGAAGATATAACGGTGGAAATAACTTCTGAAGAGCAGAATAAAGTAAAAAGAATGAAAAGAACTGAGGACTGTCTCAGAGACCTCTGGGACAATGTCAAACACACCAACATTCAAATTATAGGTGTCCCAGAAAAAGAAGAGAAAAAGGGTGTGAGAAAAATTTTAAGTGATTATAGATAAAATGGCCACAACATGGAAAAGAAAATAGACCATCAAGTCCAGGAGGCACAAAGAGTCCTACACAGGATAAACCCAAGGAGAAACATGCCAAAACACATACTAATCGAACCAACAAAGACTAAACACAAAGAAAGAATATGAAAAGCAACAAGGGAAAAGCAACAAGTAACACATAAGGGAAACCCCATACACTTAACAGCTGCTCTTTCAGCAGAAACTCTGCAGGCCAGAAGGAAATGACAGGATATATTTAAAGTATTGAAAGGGAAAAATCTACCTGGCAAGGAAAAATATACTTGGCAAGGATCTCATTCAAATTTGATGGAGAAATAAAAAGTCTTTCAGACAAGCAAAAGTTAAGAGAATTCAGTACCACCAAACTAGCTTTACAACAAATGTTAAAGGGACTTATATAGTCAAGAAATATAGGAAAATAAAAAAGATTTACAAAATCAACCCTGAACAATTAAGAAAATGGCAATTACTTTAAATGTAAATGGATTAAATGCTCCAACCAAAAGACACAGGTTGGCTGAATGGATACAAAAAGAAGACCCATATATATGCCATTTGCAAGAAACCCACTTCAGACCTCAAGACACATATAGACTGAAAGTGAGAGGATGGAAAAATACATTCCATGCAAATAGGAAGCAAAAGAAAGCTGCAGTAGCAATCTTCATAGCAGACAAAATAGACCTTAAATAAGATTACAAGAGAAAAGAAAGGACACTGCATAATGATCAAAGGATCAATCCAAGAGGAAGATGTAGCAATTGTAAATAACTATGCACCCAACATAGGAGCACCTCAGTACATAAGAAAAGCACTAACAGACATAAAAGGAGAAATTGACAGTAACACAATAATAGTAGGAGATCTTAACACCCCACTCACACCAATGGACAGATGATCAAAACAGAAAATTAATAAGCAAATGGAAGCCTTACCTGATACATTGGATGAGGTGGATCTCATTGATATCTTCAGGACATTCTATCCAAATGCGGAAGAATACACCTTCTTTCAAGTGCATGTAGAACATTCTCCAGGATAGACCACATCTTGGGTCACAAATCAAACCTCAATAAATTTAATAAAATTGAAATCATATCAAGCATCTTCTCAGACCATAATGCTATGGGACTATATATCAACTACAAGAAAAAAAAATGTAAGAAATACAAACACATGGAGATTAAACAACACATTTCTAAATAATCCAACAGGTAACTGAAGAAATCAAAAGAGAAATTAAAAAATTTTTAGAAACAAATGACAATGAAAAAACAACAACTCAAAACCTATTGGATGTAGCAAAAGCACTTCTAAGAGGGAAGTTTATAACAATACAATACTGCCTCAAGGATAAAATAAAACATCGAACAGACAACCTAACTTTAAACCTGAAACAACTGGAAAAAGAAAAACAGAAAGAAAAAAATTAATAGAAGGAAAGAAATCATAAAATCCAAGGGGAAACAAATGAAAAGGTAATGAAAGAAACAATAGTAAAGATAAAACAAAAAGCTGGTTCTTTGAGAAGATAAACAAAATTGACAAATCTTTAGCCAGACTCATCAAGAAAAAAAGAGAGAAGAATCAAATCAACAACATAAGAAATGAAAAAGGAAAGGTTACAAAAAACAATGCAGAAATACAAAGGCTTGTGAAAGACCATTATGAACAACTGTATGGCAATAAAATAGACAAACTGTAAGGAATAGACAGATTCTTAGAAAAGTTCAATCTTCCAGGGCTGAACCAGGAAGAAATAGAAATTATGAACAACCCTATTAGAAGTACTGAAATTGAAGCTGTGATCAAAAATCTCCCCAAAACAAAAGCCCAGGATCAGATGACTTCACAGGAGAGTTCTGTCAAACATTTAGAGAAGAGCTAATGCCTATTCTTCTAAAACTCTTTCAAAAAATTGCAGAGGAAGGAACACTTCCAAGCCATCACCTTGATATCAAAACCAGACAAAGACAACACACAAAAAAGAAAACTACAGGCCAATATCATTGATGAACATAGATGCAAAAATCCTCAACAAAATTTTAGCAAACAGAATTCAGCAACACATCAAAAAGCTTGTACACCATGATCAAGTTGGGTTTATTCCAGGAATGCAAGGATTCTTCAGTATATGCAAATCAATCAATGTGATACACCATATTAACAAGTTGGAAGATGAAAACCATATGATAATTTCTATAGATGCAGAAAAAGCCTTTGGCAAAATTTAGCACCCATTTATGATGAAAACTCTTCAAAAAATTGGCATAGAAGGAACCTATCTCAACGTAGTAAAGACCATATATGATAAGCCTACAGCAAACATTATTCTCAATGGTGAAAAACTAAATCATTCCCCTTAAGATCAGGAATAAGACAAGGGTGTCCACTTTTGCTACTATTATTCAACATAGTTCTGGAATTCCTAGCTACAGCAAACAGTGATGACAAATAAATAAAAGGAATCCATATCAGAAAAGAAATAAAGCTCTCACTGTTTGAAAATGACATGATACCGTATATAGAAAACCCTAAAGATAGTATCAGAAAATTACTAGAGCTGATCAGTGAATTTAGCAAAGTTGCAGGATACAAAATCAATACACAGAAATCACTTGCAATTCTATATACTAACAATGAATAATCAGAAAGAGAAATCAAGGAATCAATCCCATTCACCACTGCAACAAAAAGAATTAAATATCTAGGAATAAACCTACCTAAGGAGACAAAAGAACTTGATACAGAAAAGTATAAGTCGCTATTAAAAGAAACAAAAGATGACATAAACAGATGGAGAGCTATTAAAAGAAACAAAAGATGACATAAACAGATGGAGAGATATTCCATGTCCCTGGGTAGAAAGAATCAATATTGTGAAAATGACTATACTACCAAACACAATCTACAGATTCAATGTGATCCTTATCAAGCTACCATTGGCATTTTTAACAGAACTAGAACTAGAACAAAAAATTTCACAATTCATGTAGAAATGCAAAAGACCCAGAATCGCCAAAGCAGTCTTGAGAAAGAATGGAGCTGGAGGAATCAACCTTCCTGACTTTAGATTATACTACAAAGCTACAGTCATCAAGACAGTATGGCACTGTCCAAAAACAAAAATATACACCAATGGACAAGATAGAAAGCCCAGAAATAAACCCATGCACCAATGGGTATCTTATTTTTGACAAAGGAGGCAAAAATATATAATGGGGCAAAGACAGCCTCTTCAATAAATGGTGTTGGGAAAACTGAACAGCTACATGTGAAAGAATTAAATTAAACTTCCTAACACCATACACAAAGATAAACTCAGAATGGATTAAAGACCTAAACGTAAGACCAAAAACTATAAAACTCTTAGAGGAAAACATAGGCAGAACAGTCGATGACATAAATCAAAGCAAGATCCTCTATGACCCACTTCCTAGAGTAATTGAAATAAAAACAAAAGTAAACAAGTGGGACCTGATTAAACTTAAAACCTTTTGGACAGCAAATAAACTCTAAGCAAGGAGAAAAGACAACCCTGAGAATGGGAGAAAATAATAGCACATGAAACAACTGACAAAGGATTAATATCCAAAATATACAAGCAGCTCATACAACTCATACCAGAAAAACAAAAAACCCAATCAAAAAGTGGGAAAAAGACCCAAACAGGCATTTCTCCAAAGAAGACATCCAAATGGCTAACAAACACATGAAAAGATGCTCAGCGTCCCTCACTGTTAGAGAAATGCAAATCAAAATTACAGTGAGATATCACCTCACTCCAGTCAGAATGGCCATGATCAAAAAGTCTGCAAACAATAAATGTGGAGAAGGTATGGAGAAACGGGAACACTCTTGCACTGTTGGTGGAAATGTAAGTTGATACAGCCACTATGGAGGACAGCATAGAGATTCCTTAAAAAACTATCAACAAAACCACCATATGACCCAGCAATCCCACTCCTAGGCATAGACCCTGAGGAAAGAAAAATTGAAAAAGACACATGTATCCTATTGTTTATTGCAGCATTATTTACAATAGCTAGAATATGGAAGCAACCTAGATGTCCATCGACAGATGAATGGCTAAAGAAGTTGTGGTCATATATACAATGGAATATTACTCAGCCACAAAAAGGAATGCATTTGAATCAGTTTTAATGAGGTGGATGAACCTAGAATCTATTATACAGAGTGAAGTAAGTCAGAAAGAGAAATACCATATTCTAATGCATATATATAAAATCTAGAAAAATGGTACTGAAGAATTTATTTACAGGGCAACAGTGGAAAGCAGACATAGAGAATAGATTTATGGACATGGGAAGTGAAGAGGAGAGGATGAGATGTATGGAAAGAGTAACTTGGAAACTTACATTACTGTATGTAAAATAGATAGCCAACTGGAATTTGCTATATGGCTCAGGAAACTCAAACAGGGACTCTGTGTCGACAAAGAGTGGTGGGATAGAGAGGGAGTTGTGAGGGAGGTTCAAAAGGAAGAGGATATATGTATACCTATGGCTTATTCATGTTGAGGTTTCATAGAAAACAGCAAAATTCTGTAAAGAAATTATCCTTCAATAAAAAATAAATAAAAAAGTAGCGACAGTTAGAACTGGACAGGGAACAACAGACTGGTTCCAAAATGGGAAAGAATTACGTCAAGGCTGTATACTGTCACTCTGCTCATTTAACTTATATGCAGAGTACATCATGTCAAATGCTGGACTGGATGAATTGGAAGCTGGAATCAAGATTGCTGAGAAAAATATCAATAACCTCATATATGCAAATGACACCATCTTTATGTCAGAAAGCGAAGAGGAACTAAAAAGTCTCTTGATGATGGTGAAAGGACACATCACCAATAAAAAAGCTGGCTTAAAACTCAGTATTTAAAAAACTAAGATCATGGCATATTGTCCCATCATTTAGATGGGAAACAATGGAAACACTGACAGACTTTATTTTATTGGGTTCCAAAATCACTGCAAGTGGTACCTGCAGCCATGAAATTAAAAGATGCTTGCTCCTTGGAAGAAAAACTGTGACCAACATAGACAGCATATTAAAAAGCAGAGACATTACTTTGCCAGCAAAGGCCCATTTAGGCAAAGCTATGGTTTTTCCAGTAGTCATGTATGGATGTGAGAGTTGGACCATAAAGAAAGCTGAGTACCGAAGAACTGATGCTTTTGAACTGTGGTGTTGGAGAAGACTCCTGAGCGTCCCTTGGACAGCAAGGAGATCAAACGAGTCAATCCTGAAGGAAATCAATTCAGAATATTCTTTGGAAGGACTGATGCTGAAGCTGAAGCTCCAATACTTTGGCTACCTGATGTGAAGAACTGACTCATTAGAAAAGACCTTGATGCTGGAAAAGATTGAAGGCATGAGGAGAAGGGGACGACAGAGGATGAGATGGTTGGATGGCAGCACTGACTCAACAAACATAAGTTTGAGCAAGCTCCAGGAGATGGTGATGGACAAGGAAGCCAGATGTGCTAACCTCCATGGGGTTGCAAAGAGTCAGACATAACTTAGCAACTGAACAACATTCTCCTCTTGCCTTCAATCTTAATATATTTAGGGACTGATTATGTTTGCTTTTCGTGATAAATGCTTATTCAGATATTGCTTCAAATTTTTTGTGACGCTGTCTTATTTTGATGATTGTTTTGTAGAAGTCTTCAACATATGTTGGAATCCAGTCCTTTTTTCGTCTTCAGTCATTTATAATGAAAATATCTTCTCTCAGTTTTTGGCTTGTGTTTTTACTTTTTTTGAACAATGTCCTTTGATATATGGGATATCATTCTTTTTTTTTTTATGATTTTCTTTGTGTTTGCGCTTTGCTTAAAAAAACAGCATCAAGATAAATCCTTAGACTCTACTTTTAAAATTTTGCTTTTCAGTCTTTAAATCTCTTAGAATAAATTTTTGCATATGATCAACGTAATTTTTTTCAGCATGGACCATCAATTGTACTATCACTGTTTATTGAATTATCTATTTCCACATAGCTCTGCCTATCTCTATCATATATAAATATTAAGTTCTTGTTTGAGGGTGATACTACTTCTGGGGATATTGTGTGTCCTTAGTATATTTCTATTCCAATCCACATTGTCTTACTTAGCACTTATTTCTAATAAATTATGATATCTGATATCACACATCACTTCTATTATGTCCTTCTGGATTGTCTTGAATAATCCTTTGCTTTTCTTCATAATTTTCAAAAGAGCCTAAGTTATAAACATGTATGTAATATGTCATTTTTCTTGAACTGCATTGAATTTATAGGAGGATTTGGACAGGATATCTAGTTTAATGATTTTGTTAGTTTTTCAGTTATCAAACAAGAAATGCCTGTTTAGTGGAGTTTCAACTTACTATTCTTTTTGTTATCCTTGGGTTTTTCATTATTACATTTTTTATAGTATAGTATCCCTAATGCATTTCTAGGTTTGTTTGTTGCTATTAATGCAGGATCTGAGTGTTTTTCAATGGAGTATTAATATCTGTATCAGGATATCTGTGAAGCATCCTACCAGTAGTAGAGGATCTATGCAGAGTATTTTTATATGTAGTTTTCTATTTAAATCTGTGGATTTCTTTGAGTTTGGTTTCTATGCCAACCTGCTTATAATATCTTATAAGAAAGATACATACATGTATATATATATAACACATATATATGCCTATATGTTGTTTACTTTGTAGGTGGTATAATGTCAACCAATGAAAAAGCCCATTTTTGGTCAGGAGGAATTTCACGAAGTATGTCTGAAGGAACTCTGTTTGACATGGAAGCCCAAAAATCCTCAAGAAATTGTGATATTAGAGGTATAGGAATTTATAATTATTGAAAAATTTTTTAATCCATCATGACTAATTATTGGGGGACTAATTCTGAAAAGTGTTACAAACAATTAAGAGAATTGTAAAATCACAGCTTTATCATTGAAATGTGTACATTATCATTAAAAAGATGAGAACAATAAAATAGTCAAAATAAAACAGGTAATGATAAGTATTATGAGACAAAGTTCTTTATTAAATGAGCAGTATATGCAGTAAATACAGTGAATTTTGAGGTTAACGAGACATCTGTAGGTTGCAATGGGCTAACAAATCCAGTATAAAAGAATTGAATAGATTCTCAGAGGAAATGTGAGTTTTAAGAGAGTTTGAAGGTCTTGGATTTGAAGAAAAGTGTAAAAATAAAAGAAATGTAGCAATTGTTTTTCAAAATGTATCTTAAAATTTTTAATATATGACTCTTAAAACTAATTTCAATCAATATATAGTTCTATATATAACAAAAATATCTGAAAGCTTACTTGAACTCATTTAGCTTTCATTTTCTCTAAAGCAGCCACAATTTTACAAAGTCCACAGAATCATTATCAATATTTATTGAAAAAGTGATCAAATATAATTTTCTCTAAACATAAATATTCAGTATTTTTGAGATATATAGAAATTCATTATAGTTGATACATAAGTATGTAAATGTATTGTTGATTCTTAAAATACCCACTTTCCAAAGTAACAGCATATTTCCTTTTTGTGGTGGTAATAAGCCTGTTCTTTGCCATTTTAAACTTTATAAAGCTCAATGAATTCCTTCAAGTAGTAAATCTAATGGTGGTCTATTTTTTCAGTGATTATTTTCATGAAATGTTCACTTTTCATGAAAAAAAATTCAACCTGTTAAAATTTATCAATATGAAATTTTCAGAAAATATTCTAAAGAATCCATGCTTGTCTAGTTTGTTATTTTTTTTAACATTTTAGCTGTTTATATATATATTTGATATTTTCCACATATTGAATATTATCAGGAAAGAAAATGTTCAATAAATAATCTAGATGTAATGAGACCAACCACTGTATATTTAGAAAAATCTGGATAATAGACTAAATTATTCTGTTTATTCAGAGGTACTCATTTATGAAAATGACATATTAAACAAGGCATAAATGTATGTAGTTGGGTCATTTTTTACAAATATGTGTTAAATGATTATTATTGAAATTTCTAAATATTTTTGTTTATAAATCATAATATCTTAAGATAAAGTAATGTTATGTAGAGTCAAAATAACCTGGTCAAACAACTTCTCTTTCCTTTCAACATGAAAATTTGACTGAAATTAGCATTGATTTTGTAGTACTTAGACTGGAGGTTAAAGACAAATACAAATCCTTCAATTTTTAAGCTATAGTAAAAATTAATCTTGGTTGTATCTCAGAATGCCATTTCATCTTTGTTTTGCTTTATTTTGGTTTAAATAACAAGAATGTCCAGATCCAGGTTTGCCTGTTGATTGGCCAGAGGATTTCACACTTCATGGCAATAATGCTTCCAATGCTACAAATCCATTCTGGAATGAACTGTCTGCATCTAACCCATTTTTGGATGATATAACTCAGCTAAGAAATAACCAGAAGAGAGATAATATTTCTATCTTGAAGGAAGATCCTCTTCTTTTTTTTAGAGAAATAGAAACTGGAAACTCTCTTGATTCCTCTGGTGATGAACTTGATGTGCATCAGTTGCTTAGGCAGTCTTCCTCACAGAAATCTGGAAGATCTAAAAGTGTTTCAGAACTTTTGGACATTTTGGATGACACAGCACATGCCCATCAGAATATATATAACTTTGACCAGATCTTAGAACAAGACTTAGAATGGCTTCGAAATGATCGAGAGGCTTATAAAATGGCTTGGTTAAGTCAGCGCCACCTTGCCCGTTCCTGCCTAGATTTGAGTACAGTTAATCAGAGTCCTGGATGGGCCCAAACACAAACTGCAGAGACTACAGTGGTTTGCAAATTAAACCACCAAGGAGGGTCAGTACAATTACCTGAATCAGATATCACTGTTCATGTGCCCCAAGGCCATGTAGCTGTGGGAGAATTCCAAGAGGTATCTCTAAGGGCTTTTCTAAATCCTCCACAAAAGCTTAACCATGATCTTTCATGTACCATAAGCCCACTGTTGGAAATCATGTTAGGTAACCTTAACACAATGGAAGCCATTTTGCTGGAGATGAAAATTGGGGCTGAAGTGAAAAAGGATCCTTTCAGCCAAGTCATGGCAGAAATAGTGTGTTTACACAGTCTGGATAAAGAAGGCCCTTTCAAAGTATTAAACAACTGCTACATTTATAAAGACACCATCCAGGTCAAGCTAGTAGACTTGAGTCAAGTGATGTATCTAGTGGTTGCCGCACAGACTAGAGGTACTCAATCACCAACTGCCACCATTTGGGATTATATCCACAAAACCATTTCAGTTGGAATTTATGGGCCCAAATATATCCACCCCAGTTTCACTGCTGTTTTCACAGTTTGTGGACATAGTTACATGCCAGGAAAGCTTACTATCTCTGATATTAAAAAAGGTGGGAAACCCAACACATCTCCAGTTGTGTTTCAGCTCTGGGGGAAGCATTCCTTCTTACTTGAAAAGCCACAAGATTTAAGTATATCTGTCTTATCATGTGATCCTGATTTTGAAGTAAAAGTAGAAAGAAAAAGGAAAGAAGTTAAGCAAAAGCACTTGCAATCAGGTCAAGTAGTTCATCAACAATTTTTCTTCTCTTTAGTTGACTCCAAAGAAATGCACTTGTTTGTTTTCTGTGTTCAGGTGGAGCTTTGCAGTGGTAGGCCAGTGACACAGTTCTTTATAACTTCACCTGATCCAGCTCCGAACCTAAAAAGTCTGTCAAATCGTCCAAGTGATTTGCAGAAGAAGAAGGAAAGCAAATCTTCTCCTTTATTACCAATAGTGCATGTTAAATATCCTACATTTCAAGACAAAAAATTGAATTTTACCAGCTATGGAATAACCCAGAAAACAGTGATAAGACAAAATAAGATTGAATACTTACTTGAATATTTCAAAGGGGACACAGTAGCTCTTCTTGGAGAAGGTAAAGTAAAAGCCATTGGACAGTCCAAAGTGAAAGAATGGTATGTGGGAGTCCTGAGAGGTAAGATTGGACTTTTACATTGCAAAAACATCAGGGTGATTGCAAAGGAACAAGTAATGTCTATGTCAGATAATGTCTTCACAACTGGGAATCTTCTTGAACAAATTACCCTGCCTCTTAAAAAACTGACTTACATCTACTCAGTTGTCTTGACCTTGGTGTCAGAAAAAGTGTATGATTGGAAAGTTTTAGCTTATGTCCTAGGCTATTCACATCTGGCACTAGAAGACTTTGATCAATTACAAGCAGACAAAGAATCAGAAAAAGTTGCTTATGTTGTAAAGAAGTTAAAGGAAGATTGCCATGCAGATAGAAATACCAGGAAGTTTCTTTATGAACTTACTGTGGTGAGTATTGCTTGATCACAGGAATTTACTTACCATAGAGAACTTTATTAACTTGGCAATATTTATAAGTAAACATATGAGAGTAGTTTGAAAAACTCTCAGCAGTCTCAAGTAAATTGAAGTCACTTCAGAGCTTTGCGTACAAGATCATATAACTAGTTTCTTAGATTTGACATTCAATTGTGATTTTCCCAGAAATTAGGCCCCCAAGGATCATCTTTTAATGGAAGATTAAAGATTCTGTTTGTGCTAAAACATAACAATTAAGAGATCCCTTTTTTCCTCTCTCAAATATTTAGATAGCTCTTAAAATATCAGAGGAGATCCAAATACATGAAAGTAAATAAGACAAAACTGAAACAAAACTACTTAACTTGGGCATTGCTGTAGATTCACTTTTTAGTGTTTTTTAGACGTATCACTGATGTCCTTAACTTTAGCAATTTAACATTTGTCTTATGTATGTGGTGCATCACAGTCCAAAAGTGATATTGCTAATTCTCTTCTTAATCTTTAGGTTTTAATAGGACTCTAAGAATCATGTTTTTTTCAATATAGCATTCACTCCAGTGTAAGGCTCAGCAGAGAACTATAAAAAACATGAAGAACTGTTTTGTCTTACATTTGGATATTCAGTAATTTATAAAAATTAAAAAAAATCAAAAGCATATTTCTAAAAATGGCTAAAATGTGACTGTATAAATAATAATGATATATACCACTTTCCTAAGGATCTTTATATATCTGGCACTGTGCCTAGCACTGTATACATACTCTTTCATTTGGCCATTTTAACCGCAATACAGGATAAGTCTAGTTAGTATCTCCATCTTCAAATAGAGGAATCAGAGTCTTGGGAGGTTGAGCAACTTGCCCAAGATCTGCCAGTTGGTTAGTATCAGAGATGGGATTTGAAATATTTTGGTTCCAAAGCCACACATAAACCCACTATATTTCCCTGAAACAAAGTTTTTAACAATGTACATATGTATATAAAGATATTTAAGTATGTGTATTAGTGGGTAGTAAATATCATTGCTGCTGCTGCTGCTAAGTCATTTCAGTCATATCCGACTCTGTGTGACCCATAGACAGCGGCCCACCAGGCTCTGCCATCCCTGGGATTCTCCAGGCAAGAACACTGGAGTGGGTTGCCAGTTCCTTCTCCAATGCATGAAAGTGAAAAGTGAAAGTGAAGTAGCTAGTCATGGTGCCCTATAAGAGATGAGTGTTTCATGTAAGGTGAGGCAGATTCATGTAGAAGAGTCAAATTTTAATCAAAGTGCAAAATGGGAGAAAAAATTTTTGGCAAGGGGTTTATTCTGTGATGTTAACAATAGCTAACATGATATAGTATATATATATATATATATATGTGTGTGTGTGTGTGTGTGTGTGTGTGTGTGTGTGTGTGTGTGTATGGGTTTATGGGCTTCCTGGGTAGCTCAAATGGTAAAGACTCTGCCCGCAGTGTGGGAGCACTGGGTTCAATCCCAGGGTCAGGAAGATCCCCTGGACAAGGGAATGGCAACCCACTCCAGTATTCTTGCATGGAGAATTCCGTGGACAGAGGAGTCTGGTGGGCTATAGTTCATGGGGTTGCAAAAAGTCAGGTACGACTGAGCGACTAACTAACACACACACACAGATACTCTTCAGTTGTTTTTATGATTCTACAGTGATACTGAGGATGAATTTTAAAATCCCAATATCCAATTAAATAGGTGGTTTTATGATAGTGTGATGCATTCTCACTTAATCTGGGGTATTTACAGTCATTGGCTGATCTACCTGGTTGAAGCTGCTGTCTAGTGACTAACTAGACAGTGCTGGTGGAGAGCTCATTTAAGTGAGTATTTGCTACAATTTCATGTTGTGCCTCAGTGGAGGCTTCAGAATTTATGAAAGGAAAGAGCTAAGGCCTAGTTATCTAACCAGAAGATGATGAAGCATATGGTATAGAGGCTACCTCTTGAAACTTTACTTGTATAATGAAAAGTAAAAGTGAAAGTCATTCAGTTGCTTCCAACTCTTTGCAACCCCATGGACTATGCAGTCAATGGAATTAGGAGTACCTTTTTCTTGGATTGTATACTTGGGATTCCAGCTTGGAGTAGCTGGAAATGAACTTATAAAGATTGTGGGTTACAATCTCCTTAATCATATCTAGACATTAAGACTGTCTTTATATATTTTGGAATTTGACATTCTAAGCACTTCAGCATCTAATTCAACTTCCATAATGATTTTAGGGGGTTAGACGGGATAGTATTACTATCATATCCACTTTAAAAAGTCATTAAATAGAGACATTTTGTGATTTATCCAAATTCCTATTCTTTGTGGAGTTGGATTTTAAAATTAGGTTTTATAACTTTAAGTGCAAATTTATTTTCCTTAAAACAAGGAACTGGGATAAGCTAAACCCACTCCACAGTTTACTAAAAGCACCCTCAGGGGCCTGCTGTTTCAGCACTGCTTCTCCCTGAGGTCATAACTCCTCTCCATAAATTTACGGATAAATATAGTTCACGTATAGAGACCATGGATACTTCTCCTAATGCATACATAAGAATGAACATTCCTTGGACTTTAATAGTTGCTTCACTCAGTCATTCATTTTCACTTATTGTTTCATAATGATAAATAAAGCTTTTAAGTGCGATTAAATGATGAGGGACTACTGAACATTTTTATTTGAACAGAAAAGAAATATAGATAAATCTCATCTTGTACTTTAAAAATATATTCAAGACAAAAGAGAAACTCATAGACTTGTTTGAAACATGCATGGCGACTGATAAAGCTCAATGCTTAATTAAGGAAGAAAAAAGAGTCTGAATTTTTTCTCTTTTGCATTGTTGAAACCTAAGTGTTTTATATTTGATACCTTGTGATTTAAATTTAGCATTAACTACGTTGATGGTACGGAGAAGGCAATGGCAACCCGCTCCAGTACTCTTGCCTGGAAAATCCCAGGGAAGGGGGAGCCTGGTGGGCTGCCGTTTATGGGGTCGCACAGAGTCGGAAACGACTGAAGCGACTTAGCAGCAGCAGCACGTTGATGGTAAAGGGAGAGAGTTAATTTTTTAAGTTATTAACAGCAATAGCTTTGTTGAACGTTGTCCAAGTTTCTCATTTTTATGCAATACATATAATGCTGGGGAGTTTTAAATCATATTTTGATTAAAAAATTAAATAATGTTTACCAACAGCTGTGTGCTCACTCTAGAAATCCTATAGCCAGTCCTCTGGAAGGAAAGTAATTACTGTTTGTATAGTGAATAATCATGGGCTAATAAATTATTAACTGCTAAAACCTCAGGGTATCTTTGGAAGTGGCTAATTCAACTTCCTCCTTTGGTAATTAAGGATATTAAGAGACATATAAGTTAAGTGGTTTACTTAAGGCCCTATAATTAGTTATCAAGTTAGCCCTGAAACTCCCTTTAATTCTGGTCTAGTTTGTATCCTCTGTACTTTGCTTGTTGGATTCGCTTAAAAGTAAATCAGCTCTTTGAATTTTAGAAAACTCAAATATATGTGTGGTGAAAAAAAGGATGCCAGTTTCCAGAATGTGTAATAACAAGTTTAATTTCTAGATAAAAGTTCAAATTAGTTGCTTTAAATTGTGACATGTAGTTGTTGCTGCAGGCTCTGCTGAAGATTGATTGCCAAGGATTAGTCGTGCATCTTGTCCAAGAGGCTGCTATTCTGACTTCAGCTGTCAAGCTTGGGAAAGGCTGGAGGGAACTAGCTGAAAAGTTAGTGCGACTCACAAAGCAACAAATGGCGGCATATGAAATTCCTCACCAAGGAAAATCTGGAGATGTGGCTGTAGAGGTAAGATTTCTGTTCATCTAAGTAGTAAAAAACTGCAGACAAAGTAAGTCAAATGCAGTCAAGAGTCTACTGCATATACTAACTGATTGAGGGAGTGTCCTAAAGGATTCACTCACTGAAATCACTGAATCTATAACCATTGATACTATCTGAAATATACACGTCACTCTTTAATGGTATTAAGAACCTTTAAGATATATTGATGTTTCTCCTACTGGATTGCATATGGCCTTTTATGAAATAAATTGGCCAAATGAGATAGGCAGTTGTTATGAAGGGCTATAAGAACTTGAGGCGGAGAAAAGATAAACTTTGAAGGAGCTGGAACCCAGTCAGGACAAGGAAAAGGGACACAATAGTAAGTATTTATCAGCTTCAAAAATATAATTAGTCATTGCTGGTAAATAATGTTTGGTGACAAAAGAAATTAGAGTAAATGGTGTGAGGTCGTTGGTAACGATAGCTAGAGATATCTGTGTGCGTTATCTATCTCCTTCACAATTTTGCATACAGTAACTGTAGACATCAAATACAGAATGACAGATGTCAACTTAAAGTATAGTCACAAACTAAAAGTTGAGAGTTATGTTTTATTTGGAAATTTTGCGGAGTTAAGCCTGGGAGGCAGCATCTTGAGCAGCCCTGAAAGAACTGTTCTGAGGAAGTAGGGGGAAGAGTCAGGTCACATAGAATTTTGCAACAAAGGGCAGGTAGTCTGAACATCAAAAGTATTTGGTAAATTGCAGAAAACCAGATATCTCAAATTAAGGAATGTAGCACTTTTCTGTGTAAGGGAAAATACAAGAGTCTGGGCTTACTGAAGTCATTCCTTTAATATGCATTCCTTTAATATGCATCTCAGCCATCTGGGCCCAGCATCCTGCATTTTTCACATCCTGAATTCCTCCATGCTCACTGTAGGGAGTGACTGTGGCCCAATGGGCCAGAGAGCTCAGGTACTCTTCCTGGGTACCCTTAGGACTCAGGAATTCACATTTGAAGGGCTGGAATCACTGATGACTGTGATCCTTGTTTGCTGATATGGCAGGAAATATTCCATTTCTCACAGCATGTAAAACAAAGAAAATACGTATAATGCAAAATTTTTATTAATATTAAAGTATACTATTCAGTGTAAGTTATATAAATATTTTCTCTATTTACCATAAAGATGTATGAGTCTTTTTTTTTATTGACTAAATCAAATCCTTTACGATTATACAGTAGAAGTGACAAATAGATTAAAGGGATTAGATCTGATAGAAAAAGTGCCTGAAGAACACTGTAACACTGTACAGGAGGCTGTGATCAAAACCGTCCCCAAGAAAAAGAAATGCAAAAAGGCAAAATGGTTGTCCAAGGAGCTGAGAAAAAAAGAGAAGCAAAAGGCAAGGAGAAAAGTAAAGATATATCCATCTGAATGCAGAGTTCCAAAGAATAGCAAGGAGAAACAAGAGAGCTTTCCTAAGTGATTGAGACAAATAGAGGAAAACAACAGAATGGGAAAGACTAGAAATTTGAAATACCAAGGGACCATTTCATGCAAAGATGGACACAATAAAAGACAGAAACAGTATGAACCTAACAGAAGCAGAAGATATTAAGAGGTGGGAAGAATACACAGAAGAACTATACAAAAAAGATCTTAGTGATGCAGATAACCATGATGGTGTGATAACTGACCTAGTGCCAGACCACCTGGAGTGTGAGGTCAAGTGGATCATAGGAAGCATCACTATGAACAAAGCTAGTGGAGGTGATGGAATTCCAGCTGAGCTATTTCAAATCCTAGAAAATAATGCTGTTAAATTGCTGCACTCAATATGCCAGCAAATTTGGAAAATTCACAAGTGGCCACAGGACTGGAAAAGGTCAGCTTTCATTCCAATCCCAAAGAAAGGCAATGCCAAAGAGTGTTCAAACTACTGTACAATTCTATTCATTTCATACACTGGCAAAGTAATGCTCAAAATCCTCGAATCTAGTCTTCAATATCAATAGTACATGAACCTAGAACTTCCAGATGTTCAAACTGGATTTAGAAAAGGCAGAGGAACCAGAGATCAAATTGTTAACATCCTTTGGATCACAGAAAAAGCAAGAGAATTCCAGAAAAACATCTACTTCTGCTTCATTGACTCCATTAAAGCCTTTGTGTGGATCACAACAGACTGTGGAAAATTCTTAAAGAGATGAGAATAGCAGACCACCTGACCTGCCTCCTGGGAAATCTGTATGCAAGTCAAGAAGCAACAGTTAGAACTGGATGTGGAACAATGGACTGGTTCCAAACTGGGAAAGAAGTACATCAAGGCTGTATATTATCACCCTGCTTATTTAACAGGGTGAAGAGTGCATCATGTAAAATGCCAAGCTGGATGAAGCACAAGCTGGAATCAAGATTGCTGGGAGAAATATTAAAAAATCTCAGATACGGGCATGAAGCCACCGTTATGGCAGAAAGCCAAGAAGAACTAAAGAACCTCTTGATGAAAGTGAAAGAGGAGAGTGAAAAAGCTACCTTAAAACTCAACATTCAAAAAATGAAGGCCATGGCATCCAGTCCCATCACTTCATGGCAAATACATGGGGGAAACAATGGAAACACTGACAGACTTTGTTTTCTTGGGCTCCAAAGTCACTTCAGATCGTGACTGCAGCCATGAAATTAAAGGCACGTGCTCTTTGGAGAAACGCTATGAGAAACCTAGACAGCAGAGACATTGAAAGCAGAGACATTACTTGGCTAACAAAGGTCCATCTAGTCAAAGCTATGGCTTTTCCAGTAATCATGTATGGGTGTGAGGTTTGAACCATAGAGAAAGCTGAGCACTGAAGAACTGATGCTTTAGAACTGTGGTATTGGAGAAGACTCTTGAGAGTCCCCTGGACACAAGAAGATCAAACCAGTCAATCCTAAAGGAAAGTAGTCCTGAATATTCATTGGAAGGACTGATGCTGAAGATAAAGCTCCAATACTTTGGTCAGCTGATGTGAACTGACTCTTGGAAAAGACCTTGATGCTGGGCAGGACTGAGGCAGGAGGAGAAGGGGATGACAGATGATGAATGCTTGGATGACATCACCGCCTCGAAGGACATGAGTTTGAGAAGCTCCGGGAGTTGGTGATGGACAGGGAAGCCTGACATGCTTCACTTCATAGGGTCGCAAATGAGCAACTTAACTGAACTGAATTGAAATAAAACTATTCCAGTGATGAGCACATATAAAATGGCCTGTATCTCTGTTTCACATGAGTGCAAACATTTTCAAGATGTTTCAATTAAGGAAAAATTATCTCTCTAGTTAGATAATGACTTGACAGGAGGCAAAATCTATATTCTCTGCTTCCTTTTTGAGCATAGAACTGGGTATTAATTTCTTGAGAACATTTCCTTACTTTGAAGTAACTATGTCACCTGTGTGTGCAGTGTGTGTCTGCAGACTAGAGCCTGGCAGCCTACAGTCCATGGGGTCTCAAAGAGTCGGATACAACTGAGCAGAAGCACACGCTCACACATCTATTAGAGTAGCCAAAATCCAGAACACTGACCGAACCAAATGCTATTGAGAATATGAGTAACAGGAACCCTCATTCATTGCTGTGGAAATACACAGTCATTTTGGAGTGTCTTGGCTGTTTCCGGCAAATGACACATACTTTTGGTATATGATCCATCAGTCCTGTTCCTTGGTGTTTCCTCAAAGGCACTGAAAACTTTTATCCACACAAAAACCTGTACATGAATGTTTAAGCTTCTGTATTCATAATTAATAAAACCTGGAAGTAACCAAGATGTCCTTCAGTAGGTGAATGTGAATGGATAAGCACATGTGGTATAATAGAATATTACATGACAATGAAGTTTTATTCAGCACATAAAAAATGAGTTATCAAGCTATGAAAAGACATGAAAGGAAGACCCTTCAAATAACATTACTGAAGAAAAGAACCCAATCTGAAAATGCTATATACTGTACAACTCCAAACATATGATGTTCTGGAAAAGTCGAAACTGTGGAGACAAATCAGTGGTTGCCAGAGTTTGGAAGAGAGGAATAATCAGGCAGAATACAAAGGATTTTTACCATAGTGATGAATACATATCATTTTATATTTGTCCAGACCAACTGAATGTACAAAGCTAGGTGTTAAACCTACACTATGGACTTTGAGTGATTACGATATATCAGTATAGATTCATCAGTTGTATCCAACATACCACTATGGTGAAGGATGTTGATAATGGGGAAGGATATGCATGTGTGGAGGCAGGAGATAAATGGGAAATCTTTGTATCTTCCTCAAAATTTTGCTGTGAACCTAAAACAGTTGTAAATATATATATATATATATATATATATTTCCAAAAAAAGCTGTCCAGTTGAAATCAGGGCTTGGTTTTTCTTTCTCATTAAGCTCTGTTTTTAAAAAGATTTTACATAGAGTTGTTTATCAAGGAATTTTGTTAACTATCCAACTTCTCTCAAATTGTGGTTGTTTTCAGTTTGTCCTCCGTGCAAATCTTCATAGAGGCCAGCTAACAGCCTAATTTTCCTTTATTTACTTAACACAGCCCAAATCATGAATGACTAAGTCTATGCCTGAGGCTGATAAATACTCAGAAGCAGAAAGGAAAACCTCTGTGTGTCTTTCTAGGGCCTATTGTTCAATTTTTGGTGCTTGCCGTGCTAAGTTGCTTCAGTCGTGTCTGACTCTTTGCAGCTCTATGGATTGTAGTCCGCCAGGCTCCTCTATCCATGGCATTCTCCAGGCAAGAATACTGGAGTGGGTTGCCATGCCCTCCTCCAAGGGATCTTCCCGACCCAGTGATCAAACCCATGTCTCCTGCGGCTCCTGCATTGCAGGTGTCTTCTTTACCACTGAGCTTTACCCGGGAAGCCCCCATCACTTTGGTGCATATGGTTAAATGTTTAGAAACTAATTTATAGTATATTGGCTTCAAGCTATTTCAGATAATCTATGAGATTCTTTATCTTTTAGAATATGAACTGTAAAAGATAATTGTACATTGGTTTCCATGTCTCTGAAAAAAGAAAAAACCTGTATAATATTTTTTTCTTAAGGAGGAGATGATTCTTCAGTGAGATTAATTTACAGGTTAAGCAGTTGATTTCAAAACATACTTTTATTAGTTCTGGATAGGGTATGCAGAGGGAGGGAACTGAAATGGGGGCAAGGAGATAACACGTTCTTGTGGTTCCCATGCTGCTTTTTATTTCCTTTATCTAACTTCCTCAGTGGACACGCATTTAGAAAATTTCCTCCTCTGTGTGCCAATGCCTACAATCAGCTTCTTTTCACTAACTTTCCTTGCTGTTCAACTTCTCCCTTTTTCCTTTGTTCTATTTTTATTTTATCTAACAGTTATCTGGCACTTACTCTGTGCCAGTCGCTATTCCAGTAACAGTTCAAAAATTAACTTATTTAATCCTTTCAACAGAAAACTTGTGGGGTGGATACTAATGTTATCTGAGCTGTAGGGAGGCTAAGTAACTTGCTCAAACGTACATAGCTAGAAACTCACAGAACCAAGTTTGGAGCACAGACCTTTGATTTTGGAGTCCTTATACTTTAACCCCCTACACATTGACCACCAATTCAAATACAGTATAGTGGCTGAGTGGCAGAGCTGGGAGTTATGGTTGGGAGGAGGAATTTAAAAACCTCATTTCTTTTTTTTTCTTTTTTTCAAGCCATGCCATGATTCTATCAAAATTTACCTCAACACTTCAGCCAGTTTAAGAATGGATTATCAAAAGAGTGTCACATTTTTCTTTTGGCCACTTTTTATTCTTTTATAAGATGAAAAAGCTTCTCTCTGGAGATTTCTGAGAACAACAATTTTAAATTAACCATTGCCCCAAGTAAAATTTTAAGAAAAGTTATTCAGTTTTTCTAATGATGTCACAATTCCTAAATAAAAAGCAAAGTTACACAACCTAGAATATGATTATAAGCAAAATGTGTTTTTCAGAGTATTTCTTTTGAGAAAAATGTATATTTACACTATACAAAGAAAAATTTCCTGTGAATGTTAGTAAAATTATTTTCTGCATTTTACTGAGCCTATTTTTTTTAAATAGATAGCAATAAAATATTTTAAAAATGAGTCCATATTTAAAAGCAGTTGTATTTTATAAGTAGAATGCTGGGGATTTCAGGGTCAAGATACTCACCAGCCTAAACTAGGTATTCTTTATTTAACCTTCTGGAGATTATTACCATTTATGACAGAAGTGATTTCCTTAGCAACTTTCTCACATTGGTCCCCTGCCTAACAATAAAGGCTGTGCTCTTTCCGTCTTATTCAGTATGAACATTTATTCACCAAGGACACTAAAGGTTCACTTCCCTTTTTAAACTACCTTCTGGCAGTGCCCACTGGGCTCCACCTCCACCTCAACAGGCACGAATAAACCTGCTGAGGCTGATCTCTTGTCTGATTTACCAAAATGGGCCATCCTCCCATAGAAAAGTGCAGTGAAGTCAACATTCCTAATGGTAATATTATTTCATCTCAGAAACCATTCACCTATAGAGAGTTGTAACAGGCAATATTTATATGTTCTGCCATCTGCACTTAGTCAGTGAGACGATAATTCTTTGTCTTATCTTCTAGTTACAGTCTTTTCTCTCTTCATTCTCCAACCTGCTGCTGTAGTGTTCAGAGCACTTTATTCTAAGTCTAGCTTTAAAATGGTAAAGTAGGAACCCTTAAACAGGTAATTTTATTGTTATTTTTATAGCTGAATGAAAGTTCTATATGGAGTTCTTCCTACTTTTATAGGCTCTCACCTCTGCATCCTTATTGGATATTTAAATCATCCATACATTTAACATGTTTTCTGTGATGATCAGTTCTCAACATTGGAACACAGGAATTACAACAAACACAGAAGGAAAGATATGATTTTTTTCTCTTTGAAGTCACATTTCATTTGGCATGGGAATTAGCATAAACTTAATATTTGCATTGGTATATTTCAAAGACATATATGATTAGATGCTAAAATAAATCAGTTCAGTTCAATTGCTCAGTCATGTCCGACTCTTTGCGACCCCATGAATCTCAGCATGCCAGGCCTCCCTGTCCATCACCAACTCCCAGAGTTCACTCAGACTCACGCCCATCAAATCAGTGATGCCATCCAGCCAGCTCATCCTCTGTCGTCCCCTTCTCCTCCTGCCCCCAATCCCTCCCAAAATAAGTGAATATAAATAATAATGAGAATAATAGTTGTTACATGTTTACTGTGTGTCATCCAATCATTATGAGCATTTTCTTTACAATATCTCCTTTACTTCAACAAACCTTTCAAGGCAAATATTAAACCATTTTCTTTTTGCAGATATGTAAACTGAGTGAATACACTTGTGTCAGCTATCCAGAATTACGTGGCAGATAAGTGACAGAAGTAGGATGTAAATCTAGGGTTGTTTTACACACAGTCCTATTCACTGTGCTCTACTGATGATAACTTTTTTCAGAGTTAACTAAATAAAAGAAAATCAAAGAGTCAGGAGCTTTCAGAGGGCATATCTTAGTCATGAAGGATAGGTAGCATGTTAATAACTGGTGAGGACTAGAAGGAGATTTCAGGGCTCTGGATACAGTGACTTCTAGAGACCACTGAGGAGAATATGAGTGTTTGAGGAGAAAGGTCATTTTAATAATTATGAGGAGATATGGCTGGACATATATATTTTGGAGAGTCTTGTGTGACTGCCAGAATATTGGTTAAAATTCCTTGTCTGGATTTCTGTTCCAGCTCTACCAGCTATTAGCCTAATACCTTGGACACATTACTTGACTGTTTTTAGGAATCATTTTTTCTTGTAAAATGAAGCAAATAATACTTTCCTGTTCTTCAGATGTTTGAAGGATTGAAATACATGAAATATTTGGGACAATGCTTTACACATTGTAATAGCTAAATACATGTTATTTATTATTTTGTCTAAGAGGAATAGGTGAATGTGACAACTGTGTGACAATGCATGATTTTGAAAAAGGGAATGAAGTATAATAATTTTTAAGTAATATAGCCAAGAGAAACCATAGAAAGAATGTAGATAAGGGAAAAATCCACAGTGGTTTTATTTTTTTTCTTAATATAAATTTATTTATTTTAATTGGAGGTTAATTACTTTACAATATTGTATTGGTTTTGCCATACATCAACATGAATCCACCACAGGTATACACGTGTTCCCCATCCTGAACCCCCTCCCTCCTCCTTCCCCCTACCATCCCTCTGGGTCATCTCAGTGCACCAGCCCCACAGTGATTTTAAACCTTCTCTTCTGAGAAGGCAAATGGTAATACACAGAAAAAATGAGGGCGAAAAAAAAAACCTGTCTGATCAGATTTTTCTTACTGGCTTAACAGCATTTAATTTTCTTTGGAAAATATCTCTCATAAAAAGTGAAAGGAACATCCTTGTACTCTTATGGTTTTTTGGTTTACACTGCAATGTATGGACTCTGCTTATAGGATGTGATATTGCCTCGTTTGTATCTGGGCCTGGCTCAGGTCTAGCCTTGGTGCTTATGTCTATAGTTTGCTGCTGTTTTACAGTAAGAAATATATTAATAGTTTCTTTAAAAAGAGAAAATATTATATGAAAATTTATCTACCAGTGGTAAAGTATATAGAGTAATTTCTCAGATCTTCATTGTTTGTACTAGAGATCTGGCACAGTGACATAACATTTAGACTATCATGGTTTATTTTGTAGAGTACTATAATGCTTGGTGCTATAATCTGTAATTCTAAAAATATACACTCCTTTTTTGAGATGATAGAATAAAGAAAAAAGACGTCACAGTGTAATGTATGGGGTAATACATTGTATTCCTATGATATTTGGTTTAATTCTGCATTATGTATCTGATTGGGTTCCCAGGTGGCTCAGTGGTAAAGAACCCACCTGCCAATGCAGGAGACATGGATTTGACCCATGGGACAAGAGGATCCCTTGGTATAAGAGATGGCAACTCACTCCAGCATTCCTGCCTGGAATGAGCCTGGAGGGCTACAGTCCACGGGGTCACAAAGAGTTGGATATAGCCGAGTGACTAAACAGCAACAACAATGTGTCTGATTAGCACTAAAAATCAGATAGAAGTGATGGTCATGTTAAATATTACAGAGATATTTTAAAATGTATTTACAAACACGAATATTTGTATTAGAATTCAGATTTTTTTCTATCAAGTTTTATTATTAACGATCACACACAAAAAATTTAGAAAACCAAATCCTAGCTAATTATAAGACTTAAATTAGTATTTACTAAAAATCTAATACTGAAATAAATTTGTGATAATACTTTAGTGAAATGGCCTCATATTTATAGCCAGGTGACCTGGACTTGTTTCCTTCCTAGGTTTTCTTTCCTAGGTTTTCCTAAGATGTTAGACTGTTTTGATGTATTAGCAAGGAATGAGTCTTCTGTCTTCCTATGCTGCTGCTGCTGCTGCTGCTAAGTCGCTTCAGTCGTGTCCAACTCTGTGAGACCCCGTAGAGAGCAGCCCATGCTTAATCCCTGAAGTTTCAAGAGGTTATTTCTAGAGCAAACACAGCTGTCTCTGCACAAAGAGACTTTTCCAAGAGAATCTTAGGTCAAATTTTAACCAAGTCCAAGTGCCGTCTCCTTTCTAAGGAAATAGGGACACCTGATATGTTAGTCTCCCTTCTTTTCTAAGATAATTGCAACCTCATCTTCAGTAATATTTATGTATTTACCAACTACAAGTGATGGAATGACCACCTGGATATTGTAAATGATGCACTGAAGATAGAACGCATATAATAATCACTAATGAGGCAAATTTGCCTTGATACATCAGATAATTGTACTTAAAATGAAACATTGCTTCTATAGTTTCAAGAGGAAAGTAGGTGGATTATTAATTCTTTAATGTGGCAAAATGTAATTATCTCCAGGTAGTTAAAACCACTTGCATTCTTTACACTATTCATATTTTATGAGCTAAAATAAGATGAAGAATGCTTTGATCAATTTGAATTGCTTTTGTTCGTGTTGCATTTCATTATCTAGTGCATTATCTAACACGTCTGATTGGCTTTTAGGAACAAGCACTATAAATTTGGAAAACTCTATCCTGTTTCATTTCTTTTAGCATCACACATTACTTTTTCAATGCTCCTTTACCTTTTTATTTGTCTTCCAGTATCTGAAAGATAAATCAAGGACATATTCCTACTCTAAAAATTCTGAGGATTTGGAAACTGCTCAGACTTCATAGGTTAAACGCTTTACTGATACTGCTGCCCTTTATACAAAGAGATCATAGCACAGAGGTGAGAAATGAACAACTCTTGGCTTTCATCAGCCTCATGCTTCCTATTCAAAGATGAACCCATACACACCATGAAGTTAACATAAAAAATCTTAAAGAGATGAGAATGATGCTTCTGTGTCAAATACTTATGATAAAGATGAGAAAGCTGATGGAAATTGTTTTGTCATTAGGAAAAAATTCAACAAAAACAAACCTTCAAGAGCATGTTGTCCTTTTGATTAGTCAGAGCGTTAGTGCAGAGTTCCTGAATATCTTTCCTTAAATCATAGCATTGAGCAAGAGAGAAAGAACTATTTTTAATCTACTTAATAGATATAAGATAACGTAAATCTGGAAGAGTTCTTGGCAGTCCACAACTCATTTCCAATTTTTTTTTTAGATTCAACTTAGATCATCCTAGAAGTTTTAACTTAGATCATCCTAGAAAGAAAATTGTTTATTCTACTCATTTTATTCATTCAAACTTTCCCAGAGCAAATAATTTTGTTTTCTCTTTAATGTATTATAAAGTTTAGAATCCTTTGTTGTCTTACTGTGTATGTATATTTGGGTATAATTTCATAAAGTCCATCAGTTCAGTTTAGTTCAGTCACTCAGTTGTGTCTGACTCTTTGTAACCCTATGGACTGCAGCACGCCAGGCTTTCCTGTTCATCACCAACTCCCGGAGCTTGCTCAAACTCATGTCCATCGAGTTAGTGATGGACATAAAGGCCATAGTTAATTAATGTATGCAAGTTATGTTTTTTGTCTTTGCCTGTGATAACATATATTCACTTGCTAAGGAAACTACAATGATTTTAGACAATAAAAAGTGCTGAAGAAAGAAAAATGTATTTAAGAATTTGAGCCCTATTGTCATATATCTATACCATATAGGACAACAAACAACTGATTAGACCATTGCATTGATGAAAGCTGGACTTCTATCATGCTTTGTTAAGGCAAATCTTAATATAGAAAAAGTTATCTTTACTGTGCTTGGCTGAGGTTTGCTTTTTGAGGGAAAACATAGATCCCCAAACTTAATATTTCTCATCAGTGTATCAAGTATATAAATACAACATATGCTTTTGATCTAGTCCCTTCTCAATTATTCTTGATACTTGCCCCCTTAGTTACCTGCCCCAATCCATAATTATTTTAACGTTTGTCTGTGTTTATGTCTTTTCTGCCTAAAGAAAGTTGACTTTTCTCCTTGAGTATGTTACATTTGCTACCTCTTTAATCCTCAGCAGACCTAAATTCTCCATCTGGCTAAATTAGGATTCAAACCAAATTCTCCTCTCAGTTATATAGTATCACTTTTTACAGATTATTTTCCTTTGAAACATAGTTTTATCTTCCACTGCTTCTACTTCTAGGGTTGTCTCTCTTCCTTTAAGTTCCAAATTCCAGATGCGACCCGTTTGTTCTTTGGCTTCCAGTTCCTTGGCACCTGCTTATACCTGCAGTCTGCCTTTCACTACTGTCTTGAAACTGCCTCCTCCGAGGTTACCAGAGTCCTACTAATTGCCAAAATCCTGAATTGTCTCCATTTTCTTTCATGCTTCCACATCACTTGATGTTCCAAGTAGCAGAAGTAACAGGAGAGACATCTTCAGTGAGAGAGTGCCCTGCTGGTAGAAGTTTTACATGTTTTTCCAGGGAGGAAAAGCCCTCACTTCAGTTCAGTTCAGTCCAGTCGCTCAGTCGTGTCTGACTCTTTGGGACCCCATGAATCGCAGCACGCTAGGCCTCCCTGTCCATCACCAGCTCCCGGAGTTCACTCAGACTCGCGTCTTTTACCACTTTCCTTGGTGTAAATTCTTCCAACATGGATGATTTTAATCTTCCAATGTGTCAATGAACATGGAATTGGGAGACTGCATGAACATAAATTTGCGTGAGCAAACCATTGAATGTCCATTAGGGGATACTATCTAGTCTTTAACTTTTGCAGCATGAAGCAATCTGTGTCATTTTTCTATTACTCTAACACCAGCTTTTCGCCACCCTTTTATTGCTTCTGTTTCTTAATTGTGGTCCCCAATTGCAGACTTCATTATGGGTTAAACTTTTTCCACCTTTATTTTCCTCCTTGGCATTTTCCTCTACTCTCATGCTTTTCACCATCACTTTAGCATGAGTTATGCTAAACCCTTGCCTGCTCCCTAGAGGTCGTCTCTCTATTTCAGTTTCTTATTGGGGATAACAGATAGCCCCTGCTTTATTTCAAACATAGTAAGGCTAAAACCGTACTGCCTATCTTTCCCTCACCAGAAAGTACAGTCATATCCTATTGAAAAATAGTAAATGCATCCTATATGCCAGATACTTCATGAGGTGTTTTGAACACAGACATAGAGATTATTATGAGTATTTTATAGAATAAAAATTCAAAGCTCTGATAATTTGTTAAGTTTACTGTACCTATCCCATGTCTCATCATATGGTGCTAAGTTGCTTTAGTCATGTCCTACTTTTTGAGGCCCTATGGACTGTAGCCCATCAGGCTCCTCTCTCCGTGGGATACTCCAAGCAAGAATGCTCCAAAAGAGAAAGGAAATTGGATGTTAACCCAGAATTCTGAAATCAATGCTCATCTTTCTATTACAGCATAGTGCTTCTCAGTTGATGGAACTGCCTTTTTTTTTTTTTTGTCTTACATTGAATTACAATCTGCAAGTAGTTTTGAATTTTTCTTAATTATTATTTACTACCAAATCTTGTCATTCATCAGAGAAGGCAATGGCACCCCACTCCAGTACTCTTGCCTGGAAAATCCCATGAATGGAGGAGCCTGGTAGGCTGCAGTCCATGGGGTCGCTAAGAGTCGGACACGACTGAGCAACTTCACTTTCACTTCTCACTTTCATGCATTGGAGAAGGAAACGGCAACCCACTCCAGTATTCTTGCCTGGAGAATCCCAGGGACAGGGGAGCCTGGTGGGCTGCCGTCTATGGGGTCGCACAGAGTTGGACACAACTGAAGCGACTTAGCAGCAGCAGCAGCAGCTTGTCTGTTCATACACTGGGCCAGTGTTTCCACAAGAATCGATCTCCTTTCCATGCTATAAAACTTCCAGAAACAAGAGCTCTCTATATTCATTTTATTCCTTTTCCTTATAGCAGTTGCTCAATAATTTTGACTTAAAAAGTGAAATAACTAACAATGTATTTCAAACATTTTTATTGAATGTGTACCACAGTGGTATTTCTCTGTCATCTATATTGAGAGCCACCAATAATACTATATATAGCAGAACAAATTTTCCACTGAAGGAATATCCAGGTTTAGTTTGCAGCAAATAGGAACAAAAACGGGATGCAAAATGTGCTCATGTTTTAGTACAAATCATGAAGTTTACCATGTGTTTATAGTTCAAAACCACTATACCTATTTCTAGGTAGCTTATAGTTTAGACTCCAGGGGATTTCTAATGAGTGTAGGGGTAATATGTCTCCTTGTATTTCTGACAAATACAGGAGACTCCTTGGAAGTCATTTCCCACTTCAGAGGTCCTAATTAGGGTCTGGGACTCAGCAATCTATCCACATTCCGCTGAATTGCAGAAACTGGTCATGCTGTTATGCTATCAGTACAAATTACCAAACTTGAAGGGATTATATGGCCCTCTGCATCTGGCACCCCACTCCAGTACTCTTGTCTGGAAAATCCCATGGGTGGAGGAGCCTGGAAGGCTTCAGTCCATGGGGTCGCTGAGTCAAACATGACTGAGTGAGTTCACTTTCACTTTTCACTTTCCTGCATTGGAGAAGGAAATGGCAACCCACTCCAGTGTTCTTGCCTGGAGAATCCCAGGGATGGGGTAGCCTGGTGGGCTGCCGTCTATGGGGTCGCACAGAGTTGGACACGACTGAAGTGACTTAGCAGCAGTAGCTGCCTTAGTAAGTGGGTAGATATACCATTAGACTTCTGAATCTGTAGTTTCTAATTCCCATATCACCTTGGTGTATTACCTGCTTCTGACAGCACCAAGGGGCTTCTTTGTGACTGAGTATGCCTCAGGCGTTTTCTATACATAGCAATCTGCTGTACTGTGACAAGATACTTNTGCCTTAGTAAGTGGGTAGATATACCATTAGACTTCTGAATCTGTAGTTTCTAATTCCCATATCACCTTGGTGTATTACCTGCTTCTGACAGCACCAAGGGGCTTCTTTGTGACTGAGTATGCCTCAGGCGTTTTCTATACATAGCAATCTGCTGTACTGTGACAAGATACTTGACACAGAGCTTTTCTACTCAAGAAGGTTAATGCAGGTATATACTTTGAATCTGTATCATAGGGCACAACCTAAAAATTACCCATTTGCTGTCCTTAAGAGACATCTGTTCTCTGTGATACTGTGTCATTATTTTGGAACTGAAATGCTCTCAGTTGCTGTTTATCATATCATCAAATACATCTTTTCATCAGACTCAGTCACTGGGGGGCTTAAAATAAAGTCTTAGATGTCTTTAGCTATAAACATTAGCATTTTAAACAATATATAAAAAGTTGAAAAACAATGTACCAGTTAGTTGAACATCAGGGAATGTTAAATGAATTCAACATAGATTACAAGTTTAAAGCTTTTACAGAGGTTTAGGATATAGATTTAGATATGGATTTAGAAAAGGCAGAGGAACCAGAGATCAAATTGCCAACAAGTGCTGGATTATTGAAAAAGCAAGAGTTCCAGAAAAACATCTACTTCTGCTTTATTGACTACGCCAAAGCCTTTGACTGTGTGCATCACAGCAAACTGTGGAAAATTCTGAAAGAGATGGGAATCCCAGACCACCTGACCTGCCTCTTGAGAAATCAGTATGTAGGTCAGGAAGCAACAGTTAGAACTGGACATGGAACAACAGACTGCTTCCAAATAAGAAAAGGAGTACGTCAAGGCTGTATATCGTCACCCTGCTTATTTAACTTATATGCAGAGTACATCATGAGAAATGCTGGACTGGAAGAAGCACAAGCTGGAATCAAGATTGCCGGGAGAAATATCAATAATCACAGATATGCAGATGACACCAACCTTATGGCAGAAAGTGAAGAGGAACTAAAAATGCTGGGCTGGAAGAAGCACAAGCTGGAATCAAGATTGCCAGAAAGAAGAAGTACCAATACCTCAGATACACAGATGACACCACCCTTATGGCAGAAAGTGAAGAACTAAAGAGCCTCTTGTTGAAAGTGAAAGAGGAGAGTGAAAAAGTTGGCTTAAAATTCAACATTCA
>SJYA01000740.1:421734-564818 GCA_006410615.1 Neotragus moschatus
CAGTTGCTCAATAATTTTGACTTAAAAAGTGAAATAACTAACAATGTATTTCAAACATTTTTATTGAATGTGTACCACAGTGGTATTTCTCTGTCATCTATATTGAGAGCCACCAATAATACTATATATAGCAGAACAAATTTTCCACTGAAGGAATATCCAGGTTTAGTTTGCAGCAAATAGGAACAAAAACGGGATGCAAAATGTGCTCATGTTTTAGTACAAATCATGAAGTTTACCATGTGTTTATAGTTCAAAACCACTATACCTATTTCTAGGTAGCTTATAGTTTAGACTCCAGGGGATTTCTAATGAGTGTAGGGGTAATATGTCTCCTTGTATTTCTGACAAATACAGGAGACTCCTTGGAAGTCATTTCCCACTTCAGAGGTCCTAATTAGGGTCTGGGACTCAGCAATCTATCCACATTCCGCTGAATTGCAGAAACTGGTCATGCTGTTATGCTATCAGTACAAATTACCAAACTTGAAGGGATTATATGGCCCTCTGCATCTGGCACCCCACTCCAGTACTCTTGTCTGGAAAATCCCATGGGTGGAGGAGCCTGGAAGGCTTCAGTCCATGGGGTCGCTGAGTCAAACATGACTGAGTGAGTTCACTTTCACTTTTCACTTTCCTGCATTGGAGAAGGAAATGGCAACCCACTCCAGTGTTCTTGCCTGGAGAATCCCAGGGATGGGGTAGCCTGGTGGGCTGCCGTCTATGGGGTCGCACAGAGTTGGACACGACTGAAGTGACTTAGCAGCAGTAGCTGCCTTAGTAAGTGGGTAGATATACCATTAGACTTCTGAATCTGTAGTTTCTAATTCCCATATCACCTTGGTGTATTACCTGCTTCTGACAGCACCAAGGGGCTTCTTTGTGACTGAGTATGCCTCAGGCGTTTTCTATACATAGCAATCTGCTGTACTGTGACAAGATACTTGACACAGAGCTTTTCTACTCAAGAAGGTTAATGCAGGTATATACTTTGAATCTGTATCATAGGGCACAACCTAAAAATTACCCATTTGCTGTCCTTAAGAGACATCTGTTCTCTGTGATACTGTGTCATTATTTTGGAACTGAAATGCTCTCAGTTGCTGTTTATCATATCATCAAATACATCTTTTCATCAGACTCAGTCACTGGGGGGCTTAAAATAAAGTCTTAGATGTCTTTAGCTATAAACATTAGCATTTTAAACAATATATAAAAAGTTGAAAAACAATGTACCAGTTAGTTGAACATCAGGGAATGTTAAATGAATTCAACATAGATTACAAGTTTAAAGCTTTTACAGAGGTTTAGGATATAGATTTAGATATGGATTTAGAAAAGGCAGAGGAACCAGAGATCAAATTGCCAACAAGTGCTGGATTATTGAAAAAGCAAGAGTTCCAGAAAAACATCTACTTCTGCTTTATTGACTACGCCAAAGCCTTTGACTGTGTGCATCACAGCAAACTGTGGAAAATTCTGAAAGAGATGGGAATCCCAGACCACCTGACCTGCCTCTTGAGAAATCAGTATGTAGGTCAGGAAGCAACAGTTAGAACTGGACATGGAACAACAGACTGCTTCCAAATAAGAAAAGGAGTACGTCAAGGCTGTATATCGTCACCCTGCTTATTTAACTTATATGCAGAGTACATCATGAGAAATGCTGGACTGGAAGAAGCACAAGCTGGAATCAAGATTGCCGGGAGAAATATCAATAATCACAGATATGCAGATGACACCAACCTTATGGCAGAAAGTGAAGAGGAACTAAAAATGCTGGGCTGGAAGAAGCACAAGCTGGAATCAAGATTGCCAGAAAGAAGAAGTACCAATACCTCAGATACACAGATGACACCACCCTTATGGCAGAAAGTGAAGAACTAAAGAGCCTCTTGTTGAAAGTGAAAGAGGAGAGTGAAAAAGTTGGCTTAAAATTCAACATTCAGAAAACTAAGATCATGGCATCTGGTCCTGTCACTTCATGGTAAATAGATGGGGAAACAATGGAAACAGTGAGAGACTTTAATTTTGGGGACTCCAAAATCACTGCAGATGGTGACTGCAGCCATGAAATTAAAAGATGCTTGCTCCTTAGAAGAAAAGCTATGATCAACCTAGACAGCATATTAAAAGCAGTGACATTACTTGACCAACAAAGGTCTATCTAGTCAAAGCTATAGTTTTTCCAGTAGTCATGTATGGATATGAGAGTCGGACTGTAAAGAAAGTTGAGTGCTGAAGAATTGATGCTTTTGACCTATGGTGTTGGAAAAGACTCCTGAGAGTCCCTTGGACTGCAAGGAGATCCAACCTGTCCATCCTAAAGGAAATCAGTCCTGAATATTCATTGAAAGGACTGATGCTAAAGCNATAGTTTTTCCAGTAGTCATGTATGGATATGAGAGTCGGACTGTAAAGAAAGTTGAGTGCTGAAGAATTGATGCTTTTGACCTATGGTGTTGGAAAAGACTCCTGAGAGTCCCTTGGACTGCAAGGAGATCCAACCTGTCCATCCTAAAGGAAATCAGTCCTGAATATTCATTGAAAGGACTGATGCTAAAGCTGAAATTCCAATACTTTGGTCACCTGATGCAAAGAACTGACTCATTTGAAAAGACCCTGATGCTCGGAAAGATTGAAGGCAGGAGGAGAAGGGGACAACAGAGGATGAGACAGTTGGATGACATCGCCAATGTGAAGGACATAGGTTTGAATAAGCTCCGAGAGTTGGTAATGGACAGGGAGGCCTGGTGTGCTGCAGTCCATGGGGTCACGAAGAGTCGGACACGACTGAGCGACTGAACAGGACTGAACTGAGATATACGCACTGCAGAATAAACTATTCAGTTAGTGTTTCTGTGCATCTTAGCAGTGATAGGCAAGACTGAATCTGACAGTAAGGCTCTATTACCGTGCCGCAACTCATCTTGCATGGCAGAGTATTGGTGGAACCTGCACTTTGGGAAGCTTGGTTTCAGTGTGAGTGTTCAGGAAAGTAGATGAGAGAACACCTCACTCACAGTTTACTGTGATGGAAGATACAGTGCTTGGTGAGGCTAAATCTTATATACAGAAATATGGTGTGATTTCTGTTGCTGCATCAAGACCACATCAATATGGTTTAACTGATAATTTTCTTCCATTCAGTATCCTGAACAATCAAGCTTTGCCTGGAGAGGTGAAAATACAGGTGTTCATGGCTTCCCAGGAATGCCAGTTGAATAAATAACATAAAATTATACTTTGGTCTTGATGCCTACTCTTTTATTAATATATAGATTGAAATGAAACATAGCAGAACTCCTTATTTAGGTCTTTCATTCTGTTAGCTTCAATGTAGAGTATATGGGGATATCAGTGGAGGGTGACAATTAGATCTCAAGGCCCTGCTTCACGTGATATTACTGTTAATGGAGGCTCTATTTTAAAGGGGCAACTCTGCATAATATGTCACTCACAGTCTGTTCTTGCACTTTGCAAGTGATAAAATCACAAATGAATTAGTTTAGCAAACCTAAGAAAGAAGCAAGTAACAAAGTTTATATTCCAAATATTCTGATTACAAGTACAGGGTTCATTTTGTTATTATCCTAGAAAAAATGTATTTTAACCTGGCTATGTGTCTGTGTGTGTGTTTTCTACAGTTTGTCTTATTTGATCAGCCTTTGTCTCTATTCTCTCTGAGGCTGGTTGCCTTGGTTACCATTACATACACCCTCTTTTGTGAGGTTCCTCTTTGACGTACATTTATTTCTATGGAAACAATGAGATCATTGGTATGGGTAGGTGCTTTAGAGAAAGCATGATGAAGTATTGAATATCCTTCTTTTGGTTATTAAAATGTATCATCAAATTATTTTTTAATTAGAGAAGTATATTTCTGTGTTCCTTTTGACTTGATCATGAAGCTACATTTTTACTAATTTATATACTTGCTCATGACAAATAGATGGGGAAACAATGGAAACAGAGAATTAATTTTGGGGGGCTCCAAAATCACTGCACATGGTGACTGCAGCCATGAAATTAAAAGATGCTTGCTCCTTGGAAGAAAAGCTATGATCAACCTAGACAGCCTATTAAAAAGCAGAGACATTACTTTGCCAACAAAGGTACGTCTACTCAAAACTATGGTTTCTCCAGTAGTCATGTATGGATGTAAGAGTTGGACTATAAAGAAAGCTGAGCACTGAAGAATTGATGCTTTTGAACTGTGATGTTGGAGAGTACTCTTGAGAGTCCCTTGGACTGCAAGGAGATCCAACCAGTCTATCCTAAAGGAAATCAGTCCTGAATATTCATTGGAAGAACTGATGCTGAAGCTGAAGCACCAATACTTTGGCCACCTGATGCAAAGAACTGACTCTTTGGAAAAGACCCTGATGCTGGGAGAGTTTGAAGGCAGGAAGAGAAGGGGATGACAGAGGATGAGATGGTTGGATGATGTCACCAACTCTATGGACATGAGTTTGAATAAGCTCTGGGAGTTGGTGATGGACAGGGAGGCCTGGTGTGTTGCAGTCCATGGGGTCACTAAGAGTTGGACATGACTGAGTGACTGAACTGAACTGAGACTTGTTCAAATACAATGACTTAAAGCATTAGATATACTGTTTAGCTCCTTCTTGTTATATATGGTATGGTAAAGATCACCACAGATATAACAATAAGAGTTATGACTTAAACCTTAAAAGTGTATGAGAGAGTGAAAAGTTTATCAGTAATATTTGTTATAATAAAAAAATTGCACAAGGAATTCACATGAAGAAAATGAGCAGTATTTAGATGAATCTAGAAAAAAAAAAGGCCCTATTATGGTCACTGGTTTTAAAATCTAGAGTTTTAGAAACACAGGGATATAACAGAGGAGTAATAGTTATTAAAACATATTCTCTGTGATATTGGGCTTGCCAGGTGGTACTAGTGGTAAGGAACCCACCTGCCAATGCAGGAGATACAGTAGACATGGGTTTGATCCCTGGGTTGGGAAGATCCCCTGGATGAGGAAATGGCAGCCCACTCCAATATTCTTGCCTGCAAAATTCCAGGGACAGAGTAGCCTTGCAGGCTATAGTCCATGGGGTCACAAAGAGTTGGACCTGACTGTGTGACTGAACATCATCTGTGACGTTAAATAAGTGTGTGTAAATATGCATATATATATATATATATATAATTAGTATTCTGTTTTCAAATTTTAAGAGCCTTTTTAACCCTTTTTTAAAGCATCTATTTTCCTATTTTCCTCCCTGACTTATTTAAAAACAACTCTAGTCTAATTTTTTTTTCTTTATAGATGATGTGGAAACCTGCCTATGATTTTCTTTATACTTGGAGTGCTCACTATGGAAACAGCTACAGAGATGTGTTACAAGACCTACAATCAGCTTTGGACAGAATGAAAAACCCTGTGACCAAACAGTGGCGAGACTTAACTGGAGCTTTAATACTAGTGAATTCTTTAGAGGTTTTGAGAGCAACTGCATTCTCCACTTCTGAGGAAGTATAGAAATGAAGGGTATGTTTTGAGAGGAAGGAGTAGAGGGAGAAAGGGGTGTGAGAGAGAGAGAGAGAAAGGAAAAGAATCTCATAAAAGTATTGCTATTAAGGAAAAAAAAAGTTTTTCCTGGTGAAAACATAGCCTATCACAAAATCCAAGGATGGGTTTTATAATCAAATATGTATTTTTATGTCTCCCTTTCACATGCAAACGTTAAGCTGCTTTATTGTTGAGAAAGGAAAGAAAAAACTCTTTGTCCCTTTCAAAGTTACTTTTAATTTCTTTTAGTTAAAACAAATGACTGCCAGCATAATTACATCACACAGAAACCCAGATAATCCAGAGGCTCTCAGTATAAACACTGGAATTTTGCCAGCAGACAGGTAGAGGGAGAGGAGAAGGGAGCACCAGACTACATACTTTCTCTATATGATCTCTTTTATTTCCGGTGGCATTTGCTAGGATTATTCCCATTTTTCGTGTGAAGAAACTAAGGACTGGAGAGGACAGTCAGGGCTATACAGCCAGTGTGAAGCAGGTTTTCTGTTTGCAAAATCTGGCTCTGTGTCGTTTTTTTTTTTAAGAAAACAGCACATGGGAATATAGTTTAAAAGAAATCACAGCGCATATTAAAACTTATGGGTAATTATTTCCTTTTAATTAAGCTCTCTACTCTATTCTACCATCTCATCAAAGTGCCAGAAGGAAGATACGACTAGAAATCTGTTTTCTGCATCCACCAACTGGAATTTTTACCACCTTCCTCCATCTTGAGGTTTAGCTAATCCTTCAACTTTTTCTTCAGGGTCATAATGCGAGTAATTCTTTTAACTCTCAAAGATTTTTTAAGAAGGTTTATTTTTTAAAAGGCTGATTTATCGCTGCTGAATGCAGCCATCTTATCTACCAGAAACACTGATACCTGTGTGTGTGTGCGTGCTCAGGTGTTTATGTAATCATGTGTATGTGTGTGTATTTCAGAATGTTTTATAAATCTTTTTTAATACAAAGATCATATAGAAATTTAGGCAAGTATAAATGCTAACTGTTAGAGAGTTGATAAGGGGTGGTCTGCTTACTCCTGTGTCCAATCCTTTGGCTACCTGCCTCTGTTATGTGCTCTAGACAGTCATTATTGTCATTCAGTTGACAGAGTGTGTGTACCCACTTTGTGGCAGATGCATAGATGTTTGAGGTTAATAATTGGAGAAAAACAGCATGATCCCCCTGACTTCAGTACTGCTGAAGTGATAGAGGCAATAATAAAGAATTATACAATTAAATTTATTTAAAATGGCTTCTGCAATACCAGCTGCAGAGGAAAGGCTGGAATGCCAAGAGATATAGATTTAGTGGGGTGGGGGGAGGGGGTGGGATCATGTGGATCAGGGAGATCACATAAGTTTTCCCTGGTAAAGAAATGATGAGCCGGAAGGAGGATCAGACATTGCTTCTTATCTGGAGAGGGTGGAGGGGACAGTTCCTCAATGCACTGAAGACCTCAAGCAGGAAGGGAGCTCAGAAGATGCAGGTATCCAAGGTGAAGGGCTGGGAAAGGGAAGGAGTGAAGGAAAGAAAGGGAAGTCTTCAAAGGTAGTGTGGATGAGCTGAATAAGGATTTTATTTAGGGATCCTGAATAAAACATGTCCATTTGGCTAAAAAGTAAAAGCAGAATCATTTTAGAGCTTTTAATACACCCACCCTGAAGTATTTGGTTTTCTGGCAAAGGTAATTTGAATTATGATTTAAGATCTTTAAGGCTTTTAATATTTATATTTGATGATAAGTGAATACAGCCTGCCCAAGAAGTTATGTATACACATTCAAGGACAGAATTTATTTCAGTTGAAAATGAATTCAGGGAGAAGGGAGAAAAAAGAAACAATCTGTAAGTTCGGAACACAATCATTTGTAGTGGTGATTTTGCTTTTGCTTTCTTTAGAACATTCTTGGAATCTTATTAGCATGTCAGCAAACCAGAGAATTTCGGGAAAGGATAATAAGGATTTAATAACTGGGTTTTTCCAGGCTCTAAGATCTGAGACAACAGAGATCTTGTGAGTTGATTAGGGCAGTAAGATTAAATAAATCACTCAGGTTTATCACATCAGAGTGTTGTGATTGTGGTTGGGAAGTTTAAGAAGAGTTTTAAAAATGAACAGCACTATTTCTGTAATTTAAGGATGAAACAACAGTTTAAATATTAATATACACAAAGATATCTTACAATCTCATAACAAATCCTTTCAGAGGAATTTTAAACCCATGTCCAAACATTCTGTTCTTTTAAATATATTCTAACATTTTTATAAATCATTTCTACTTTTCTGAATTTTATATTTTCTTCCTATAATGGATTTTCATAATCAGAAAAGATTAGCTCAGTAATCACAAATTGCCTTTAACATTTGGCAGCAAATCAAGAGAATTAATAAGGCAATTAAATCCCATCCTTGACATCATTAAAAGCATCAAAAGCCATTAATGTAAAACTTCTTCAAGCATTTGGAAACTGGAAAAAGCATAGCTGATTCTTTCAGTTCCTCGGGCTTTTCGCCTAATGATGAATTAGGATGAGATTCTTGTTCAGTGCNTTGGCAGCAAATCAAGAGAATTAATAAGGCAATTAAATCCCATCCTTGACATCATTAAAAGCATCAAAAGCCATTAATGTAAAACTTCTTCAAGCATTTGGAAACTGGAAAAAGCATAGCTGATTCTTTCAGTTCCTCGGGCTTTTCGCCTAATGATGAATTAGGATGAGATTCTTGTTCAGTGCTCAGCTTGCAATGTAGTAATTTTTCAGTGTAAGCCACAGATCCTCTACTTCCTTCTGTTAAAGCCTTAATATGAAAGTCAATTAAGGAGGTGCAAGTAATAGTGTGTCATTAACTGTTCATGCCAGTCATGAGTACAGCACACTTTCATGTTCTGTAATGTAGAAAATACCACGTGAAGTTTTGAAACTGGGGATAACTAGGTCTCTGGAAGGAGCAGAATGCACTACATTAAGGGATAGTGTTTGTCTAAGAAATGTTGCTACTGCCAAATAGCTTTGAATATGTTATATGTAAATACAATGAAGGAGATGCATTCAAAATCGTACAATACTAATACATAATTGGAAGTTTCAAAATGAATTTTCATACTGTGCTGTTGTAAGTTATATTTCCTATAATTTTTTCATGCATGTTTAAGGAATATTTTAGGCACTATAAAGGAAAGAGAGATAATAAAAATGATGTCTCTAAAAATTATGTCTCTTCTTGTTTAAACAGATTTTTTTTCTTTTTATATCTACAAACTTCTTCCCCTTACTTCCGCATGAAGTTTCCTTCACGTGCTGCTGTATAATTTAGTGAATTCTAGAGTTCTAAAGAGGTGGGGTTAACCCAAAGACTTTCTTCAGAATAACATAATTGTTGAAAGTTGGTTTCTTGCATGCTTATTTTCTAGACCACAACATGAAATAAGTGACTATGGATACACTACAGTATTTCAGTATTTCACTAACTGTTGTAGAAAGCTGTGGCTTTTGCATACCAATTTTACCTTTTCTTTTTATACATTTCTAGGCCTATGTAGGCCAGAAAGCTTTAAATCTAATAGCTTTGCAATTCTGAATAATAGTGTCAGTTCACACATGAAGGGAGGCTTCCCTAGTGGCTCAGATGGTAAAGAATCTGTCTGCAATGCAGGAGACCCAGGTTCTATCCCTGGGTTGGGAGTTCTCCTGACTAGTGTGTTCTCTTGGCAAAACTCTATTAGCCTTTGCCCTGCTTCATTCTGTATTCCAAGGCCAAATTTGCCTATTACTCCAGGTGTTTCTTGACTTCCTACTTTTGCATTTCAGTCCCCTATAATGAAAAGGACATCTTTTTTGGATGTTAGTTCTATAAGGTCTTGTANCCAAAGAATTGATGCTTTTGAACTGTGTTGTTGGAGAAGACTCTTGAGAGTCCTTTGGACTGCAAGGAGTTCTAACCAGTCCATTCTAAAGGTGATCAGTCCTGGGTGTTCTTTGGAGGGAATGATGCTAAAGCTGAAACTCCAGTTATTGGCCACCTCATGCAAAGAGTTGAGTCACTGGAAAAGACTCTGATGCTCAGAGGAATTGGGGGCAGGAGGAGAAGGGGACGACAGAAGATGAGATGGCTGGATAGCATCACCACCTTAGTGGACGTGAGTTTGAGTGACCTCCGGGAGTTGGTGATGGACAGGGAGGCCCGTCATGCTGCAATTCATGGGGCTGCAAAGAGTTGGACACGACTGAGCGACTGAACTGAACTGAATAATTATTAAAGGCAAAGGAGAAAATTCCAGAGCAAGCAGTGCTATTGTAGTAGTGAGTACAACATGAAAGGCTTCTTCTATAAGATACTAGTCCAGGGATGGTAGCTGTAGCTTCTAATTTTTTCCTATCACTTCCTAAGAGACTTTTGACCTGTCATTCAGCCTCCCCAGGCTTTGGTTTTCTCATCTGTAAAATGAGGGGCTCAAACTGAGTAGTCTCTAAAGTCCTCTTAGGCTTATATATTTATGAATGTATAATGAATGGGATATTTTATGGGTTTTATAGATTTATTTTGCTATGAGGGAAAAATATAAACTAAAACTTATAGTCTGAATATCAGTTATCTACATTAACATAAAGTCCCGCATGTGTGAGGCATAGCACACATAAGCTCACTAAGCTCTGTACAGATACTATCTCATTTATTTTCATTTATCTCACATTTTCAGCCTACAGCTTCAGGTTACACAGTATGCACTATTTTGAATATTTAAAAACCATCAACTATTCAGAACAAGCTAGACTAGAGGTATGAGAAGGTCACCAATGGTTTTGCTCGGAGCTACCGAAAGCACACTGTCAAAACATGCTCCCTTCCCACTGCAAAGGCCTTCGACCAAGTAACCTCTATGCAGACGTTCTTCAGCTTTAGCAACTGCAGAATCACCTGGAGGGCTTGTCGGTCCTTAAACTTCTGGGCTCCACCCCACAGTTCTGATTCAGTGGATCTGTGGTGCTGCCTGAGAATCTGCATTTCTGGTAAGTTCTCAGGTGATAGAGATGCTGGTCCAAAGACTCTCCTTTGAGAACCACAGTGTTACACATCTTTCATCTCTAAGAATAAAGGAGTTTTTATAAAACCAGAAAACCTTACTTCTGGGTAGCAAATTTTTATGTCACTCGATCAAAAAATAGTTTTTGAATTAAAAAAAACAGATCAGATTATATAATGGCTCCATTTTTATATATAAACTGTTAATGAACTCATAAAAGCTTCAAAATGAATTTTATTAGAAAACTAATTAAAGATCTCTGCATCTCATCTAAAATATAATCACATTTGAATAAAAAGATTAATAATTTGAGAAATTTATTGTGTGTTAAGATGACTTTGCAAAATACATCCACTGTTTCTATAAAACATCTTGGGAGAAAGCCTTGTTTTTACTGGCCCATCGCTTGTTAAATGTCTTCCTGAATTAATTTTTCCCCATTTGGGAAAAAATAAACATTTCTAACTAATGTGATCAATACACCCATTTCCATGCCCCACTTTCTTTGTAGAATTACAAAGTGATCACAAACATGGTTGATAAGGTAGATAGATATTCTCTTTCCAATGAGGAGTTTCACATTTAAAGGGATGGTGACTATGACAATAGGTGATGAGCTGAGCAACCTCACTTTGACATTAATGTATCATATTTCATCCTTTGCTAAAAGTTTCTTTTTAATCACTTTTTTTATTATTCTTAGAGACATTTGAGACCCTCTTTTGGGGCTTGGAAGCAGATTTTAAGTATTCCTCATATGTAAATTGACATTTAAACCCTTGGAATATGCTGAAATATTTAACATAGTTATATAAATATGATTATATTTAAGTTGAAGGTCAAACTTAGCCATGATGATATTACTGGTTTCACTTAAGCTGATTCTGCAAACGTCAGTCATTTAAACAGAATTTGTGATTGACAAGTTTGGTATGATGTTGACCTTCCACTTACTAGGTTAAATGGCACAATAAAATTATATACTCTTTTTTTTTTTGTATAGTAGAAAAATTCATTTGACAGGAGGAAAATGCACTCTTTTATTCCAGAAAAATGTGTATTCAGTGCTCACCCAGTCCCCTCTATATCTTGGTGGAAATCAAGGAACATGTGAAGGGGAGATAGGAAACAGTTTGATTATGGTCTAACGAAAGGAGACTATTCAGGGACAATGGAAACTTCTTTTTGCTGGTCTTTTTAAAAATGGAAAATATATTTCATTGATTCTCTTTATCTGGTCATTAATAAGGTACAAATTAACTATTGCTTGGTTTCCTCTGGATGGATTTAATGCTACTTAAAACTGTTCCTTGAAACTATTAAGAAACTTCACTAGAGCAAATACAGTGGCTCTACGTTAAGATTGTCATTTAGCAGTCTTTCAGGAGCTAGTGTCAGAAAACCTATTGAACAGGTTTAAGCACAAAGGATTTATTGTCTCACAATTGAAAACCCCAGCGGTAGTTTCAGGCATTCCAGGATTCTGGGCTGGAAGGGATCAAACTGACTGTTTTTCACCTTTCTCTGACTTTGATTATCTTAGTTTCATCCTTGGGCTCCACAAAGCAGCCCAGCAACTCTGGGCTCTCCCTTCCTGGGATCTGATGACTGTGGCAGCTCCAGTCTCACATTTCGCCACGCTCTAGTTTCAGGCTGTGGTGACTTTGTAATGTGTCATGTGGGCTAAACTAGATGATGTTTCCCCAAGTTCTCCTGACTGACTGTTTCCCGTTAGGGTTAGTAACAAGAGTCATCTATGGATGATTTGGAATGTCACTGTGGAGCAGCAGCCACTGTGATTCTTGGAAGGCGAATGTAGGTATATCTCCATGGCAGCTTCTGACTCAGCTTATTGGTGAGGGGCAGGTGATTGGCTTGCCATTCTGCAGCTGGAGTACCACTTGTCCTGCAGATTATCCACAGCAGCAAGGCTGCAGGCTTGGAGTCAGAGAGGGACCAACAACTGTGCCAGTAACAGACAAACGAGATTCTAGTTGTCCCTGCTCTTCCTCAGTCAAGTATTTATCTTTTCTTTCCCTCAGCCTGACCTTAAACTTCAAGCTCAGTGCCATAGGCAGAAGAGCCAGGCCAAGACTCTGACCAGTTCTCACATATGCATCAAATCAAATCACTGCACTAAATCCTTATTGTATATCAATGCTGAGGGTTCTGCTTTCCTTAGTGGACTTTGATATGTAGGGCAATAGTAAGTATTTCCTGATAATCCCAGTAGAAGGGTCCTGATGAGGCCAGGTTTTCGGTTTTGTGCTCGTCTTTCAGCCAGTCACTAAGGGCTGTAACCAGGGAACCTTTGGTCAGACCTGGGTCTTTTGCTCCTTCCTTCACCCCCACCACCACCCTATTCAAACCACTCGATTTGGGAGTTTTTGGTCAACAGATAGAATTGAGTTTTGTTCCTGGAATGGGGAGGAGGTAGATACTGGGGATGTCAACAGCAATTTTCCATTTAAAATGTGATGTTATATAAACTCAGCACTATTTCCTATACCAGGAAAAACTTTTTCCCTTGTGTGTAATTCAAGACTCTAATCATCTGAGGCCTTCTCACGAGACTGGGCAACGGGCCTGCTTCTATAAACTTCTGCACTAAATCAAATGCTAAGTAAGTGAAACCTCACCAGCAATCTTCCCTTCACATACCACTTTATAAAATACGGATGACATAGCCAAGCCATCTAAAATCCCATCAAGATTCTGAGTTCACCTGACCTGGGAGGTCCAGGGGCAGTTCTCCTATTACTCCTAATTGTTCTCTTTTAAGCAGTATCTGTAACTTAGTCAATGCACCTCAACTGCTGCCAGAAAGAAGCTGACTGGGAGAGAGAGAGAGAGGAGGAATTCCCAGAATGACTGACTGAGAAAATTGTAGTTCAGATTGAGTGGCAGGCATCACTTGCCTGTGGAAAAAAAAAAAAAGATGGCAAAATCCTTTGAACAGTCTCTGAAAATTATGAAAGCAAGTCCAAGGTCAGGAGTATTTCTATCTTTCTCAGCCATCTGATTTTTCATTGGAGACCTTTATCTCTACTTCTGAATCAGTAATAACCTCTAAATGCTGCCCAAGGGAAATGTAGAACAGCAGTGTGAACAAAGTAAATCAGATGATTCTAAGACAGCAGTGAAAAATCCAAAATGATACAAAAGGGATACACGGGGCAGGGTGGTGTATTTCTTTGCTTGTTTTGTATACAGAGAAACGTTATAAAGATAAAACTCACAATTCATCTGGTCCATTTTTAAGAGCCTATAAACATTTTCTTTCTTAATACAAGTTTCTGTTTAATATGTGTTGAATATATGTTCACTTATAGTCATCAATTACCCTGAGTGGAGAGATGCTCTTCAGGAGGGAATATCATATTGTTATGTTTTTAGGGTGAAGTTAAATGCTGTGGGTTGTGGAGAAATAAGAGATTAGTGATCAAGGTTATTCAGGAGAAGATGAGAGAGCACTTGATGTTACATTCCTAAAGCTATTTTCAAGAGGTTTCACTGATAGGTTGGAAGAAAAAGAATCTAAAGTCCTACTTTCATATTCTTAGAGAACGTTTCTATTTATTTCCATTTGGACGGCTGAGAAGTTTACTATATGCCTAGGGATAACAGTCCAAGTTCTAATGTGAGAGCTGCAAACCCCTGTAAGTAATTAATCCAATGCCCTGGGTTCTTGCCTTGAGCAAGGTTCTAAATCTTTTTTTAATGAGAGCTCATTTTGACCACTTAGTATGTTCTGTATTTATCTACTAGAAAATTTTATTAGTTTGCTAGTACTCCCATAACAAAGTACCATAAAATGGGTGGCGTAAACGACAAAAATTTATTTTCTCCCAGTTCTAGAGGCTAGAAATCCAAGGTCAGCTCTTTGGCAGGGTCCGTTTCCTGTGAGGGCTGTGAGAGCAGGATGTGTTCTAGCCTGTCTCCTGTCTTGTGTAGACGGTTGTCTTCTCTGCGTCTTTACATGGTTTTGTCTTGGTGCATATGTCTGTGTCCTAATAGCTTCCAATTTTGGAGTAAGGCTGATCCTAGTAACTTCATTTTATCTTAATTACCCTGTAAAGTACCCTATCACCAAATCCAATCACATTCTTAAGCCCTGGGGGGTTAGGAGTTCAACATATGAATTTGGAGGGGACACTAATTAGCCTATAACAAAAATGATTTTTTTTTAATTTAGTGAAATCAGCTACTTTGTTTGAACACATTTTATATAATCCTGCAATGAGTCTTATAAAAATGTTGCGTCCTTGCTTCTCTATCATAGGCAAATCATAGATGCCTGAGAAATGATGGATGTTCCAGAGCCACACAATAAGCAGATTGTAGTGAGGTGGCACACCTAGACAGCGGGACCTTTTCATTACATTGTCCTTTTATTTCACGCAAGATTTAGAACTAATGAAAAATACCGGCGTAGCTAAAGATACTCACAGATGATTTTCCTTGGCTCTTCTTTCTTGTTGTTTTAGGATCTGAGTGCTGCAAATAAAGAATGCTCTTTCTACAGGTGGAGAACATGAAGAGAGTCTAAGAATAGTGTTGTGGGTAAGGATTATGACATGATTCTGGACTTTTTGGTGTGAACACAGATATGCCTGGGAAAGCAAATATCTTTTATTGAGCAAAATAAAATAATGGGAGACTTAGATCACCCAGAAAGCAAAATGAGCAAATCTGGGAAATTTGTCCTGACAAGTGTGGTGGGTGGGGAGGGAAAAAGAGGTATGCTGGACTCCCAAGGGAGTCAAGTACATCATCCTGGGCAGAGATTTGAGATAAACGGCAGAAAAATCTCTAGCTGGGAACAGCATTTGAGAGCGAAGGGTGAAAAGTCTTCCCCACCATTGTTTCTCACAGGCCTTTCAGGGACATCAGGGTAAACAAGCCTGGAACTGAGGGGTTTCCTGAGACTCAGAATTTTCTTTGCTGAAACCAGGAAAGTCCCAGGCATACTGAAACAGTTGGTCACTCTAGGTATAAAACACTGAAAGATACTGCTGAAAATAAGAGTGGCAACTGGGAAGGATAACACTTTCAATCATTATCAGGCATTTTGTACCATAGGTCAAATAATCGCAATACTTAAAGTTGTGTTAGAAAAAGACATGAGATATTTTTATAGATGAAGAGAGACATGGAAAGTACCAAGAATGTGTCACTGACTTGGAGACAGATTGTCTTGAGAAATGGGCAAAACTGAAAGTAAGTACAAGGTGCAAAAGTTGACAGGGAGAGATAATGAATGCAAACTTCGCTAACTGCAGCTGTGGCTGAGGACCAGAACTGATAAAACTCTTGCCACTCTGATGTGGATAGTCTTTGGAATGATACCTGTAAGTATGTTACTTAATTATCAGTTTCTCTGACCACAAAGCACTGAATTATTAACTCAGCTCAGTCAAAAAATAAATACAGTAGTTAAAAAAAAAGTGCAAATTTACTGAGCAGTGTATGGGAAGGATATTTGTCAAAGTGGTTATTTTTGTTTATAAAGACCAGTATTAAGCATAACCATTTGCACATTCAGTTAATTCATTGAACTATAGTCACTAAGTCATCTCTGACTCTTTTGCAACCCCATGGACTGTAGCCAGCCAGGCTCCTCTGTCCATGGGATTTCCCAGGCAAGAATACTGGAGTAAATTGACATTTCCTTCTCCAGGGGATCTTCCCAACCTAGGGATCAAAGTCTTGTCTCCTATACTGGCAGGAGAATTCTTTACCGCTGAGCCACCTGTGAAGCCACATAGTTGATTTACAGTATTATGTTAGTTTCAGATGTGTAGCATAGTGATTCCATATTTCTAAAGATTATAATCCATTTAAAGTTATTGCAAAACAATGGCTATAATTGCATGTGGAATTGTGGCTATAAGCAACAATATATCCTTGTTGCTTATCTATTTCATACATAGTAGTTTGTATGTCTTAATTCCATACCCCTATCTTGCCTGTCCCAGCTTCTCTCTCCCCATTGGTATCCACTCATTTGTTTTTTGTGTCTGTGAGTCCATTTCTGTTTTGGTATATGCATTCATTTGTTTCATTTCTTAGATTCCACATTAAGTGATGACATACAGTATTGCCTTTCTCTGTCTGACATATCTCACTAAGCATAATACTCTAAAGGTCCATCCATGCAGAATTTCATCCTTTTAGGGCTGAGTAATATTCCATAATATACAAATACCCCAGTTCTTTATCCATTTGTCTGTTGACATACACTTGGATTGTTTCCATATCGTGGCTGTTGTAATTAGTGCCTGTGTCTTTCGGAATTAGTGTTTTCATTTTCGGCTGGGTACACAACAGTGGAATTACTGGATTATAAGGTAGCACTATTTTTAATCTTTTGAGGAACCTTCATACTGTTTTCCATACTGTCTGTGCCAATTTACATTTCCATCAACAGTATACAAGGGTTCCCTTTCTTTACTCTCACGACCTTTTTATATTTGTAGACATTTTGATGATAGCCATTCTGAAAGGTGTGAACTGATATGGTTATTTTGATTTACATTTCTCTAGTAATTAGTGATGTTGAGCACATTTTCAAGGATGTTGGATTTACAACACTTTATTGAATGCTTTCTGGTTGTTTTTGCAGTTCTCTGGAAGTTTTCTCTGTTTCCCCGCTTGTGGTTTGATGATTTTCGTTAGTAGTATGCATGTGTTCATTTCTTTTTAGTTTTTGTGCATTATTGTAGCTTTTTGAGTAGTGGTTACCATGAAACTCACCTATGTTGACCTATAATCATATCTGCGTGTTTTATACTGGTAGTCATTTGCATTCAAACATATTCTAAAAGGTCTACATTGCTTACTCTGCTTCCCTATGTTTTGTCTTTGACGTCATATTGTACATCTTCATGTTTATCCCTTAACTGTTTGTTATAATCACAGTTACTTTTACAACTTTTTGTGTTTTCATCTTCATACTAGTTTAAGTGGTTGATGCTCAGCCCTTACTCTATACTTGCCATTCCCAGTGGGATTTTCCCTTTCTTGTAGATTCTTACTTCTTTTCTACTTAAAAAAGATTTTTTAACATTTCTTTTAGGGTCGGTTTAGTATTGATGAACTCTTAGTTTTGGCTTGCCTGAGAAAAATCTTTCCTTCTGTTCTAAATATTAGTCTTGCTGTGCAGATTATCCTAGACAGCACGTTTTTCCCTCTCAGCACTTTGAATATATCATATCACTCGCTTCTGGTTTGCAAATCTTCTACAGAAAAATCACCTGATATACTTATGGGGGTTCCCTTTTTTATGACACTTTGTTTTTCTCTTGATGCCTTTAGAATTCACTGTTGAACTTTTGCTATTTTAATTATGATATATATTGGTAAGGGTCTGTGTGGTTCATTTTATTTGGGACCCTCTATGCTTTCTGACCTAAATACCCATTCCCTTCTTCAGGTTTGGGAACTTTGAACTCATAATTTCACCAAATACATTTTCGATCACCACGTTTCCGTCTACTTCTAGGACCCCTATAATGCAAATATTTCTTTACTTGATATTATCCCCCAAATCTCTTAAAGTCTTTTCAATTTTATTTTCTCTTCTTGTTGTTCTGATTGGTGGTTTCCATTATTCTAACTTTCAGATCACTTGTGCAGTTCTTCTGTATCATTTAGTCTGTTGTTCATTCCTGCTAGTATGTTTTACATTTTAGTTACTGAATGCTCCATTTCTGATTGGGTCTTCTTTTGTATTTTCTAATTCCTTCTTAAATTCTTACTTTGTTCATTTATTCTTTTCCCTAATTCAGTTAGCATTCTTATTATTAGATGTGGTTTGAATTATTTATCTGTTAAATTTTTATTAGTTTTATTATTTTTTTCAGTGGTTTTCTGTTTCAATTGAGACCAGTCCCTCTGCCTTTTCATTGCTTAACTTTCTCTGTCTCTATGAATTTAGGTAAAACAGTTACTCACTGCAGACATGAAGGGGTGTCCTCATCTCAGAGTGTTCTTACAGAGACTGCTTGTGCTAAGTACCTTTGGTCGAAGAGCTAGATATGATGTGAATGCATGTCCGTCTTTCCTCAGGTCATGCCTGTACCATCACCTTGATAGGCAGTGGGGCTGGAGGTGGGGTGGCTAGATCCAGAGCTGAGTTTGAGGCAGGGCTTCTCCCCTGCTCAGTGTCTGTTTAACCTTACCTTTTGTGGAACTCTTTTCACAGAGGAGAGCAGTGCTGAAGCCTGAGGGGCCGATGCAGGCACTCTCGTGGGCTACAGTGTGTCAATCACAGGGGTCCAAGCTGCCCGCACTGGACCATCTGTGCAGGCCCCAGCCGTTGTTGCCCTCACTGGCTTTACATTCAGCCTTCTGTCTGAGTCTTCTTTATCCTCACAGCTGATCATGCCCTCCAGTCTCCACTGTCCCCGCCCTGTTGTGGAGTCTTGCCACATTGCAGGCGGGGCCCACAGGGTCTCTCAGTATTGATGAGGGACAGATTGTGGTGGACCAGCCACCAGCACTATTTCAGATGGCTTCCGAAGCACTACCTAAGTCTGTGCCAATGATTACAACCCCATTCCACCTAGATGCCGCTCAAGGTCCAAGCTGCCTCTGTATCCCACAGCCGGGCTCTTTCTCTTGGTTCGCACCCCAGGTATAGCGTAGAGCTGCTCCCTTAGTCAGTGGGGACGGAGCTCTCATTCTGCTCAGGCTCAGGCATGTGGCAGGGCACTCACTGGAAACCACGTAGCCAGTGGAGCGGTCTTCAGTCTGCCCTCCCCAACCTGGCTCAGGCACAAGATGGCATGCACACATGCTCCTCACCAGCAGAGTCCAGGCTTCTGACAGCTCTCCTGTTAGTCCCAGCCAATCAACCTAGGTGGCTCATCCTCCCTGGTTTGGACCTAAGACTGGGGGACCCAATAAATGGCTCAAAACATTCCCTCCTGGGGGAGCACCTCTGCCCATGTAATCTCCGTTTTCCCCTGAGTCCCCTCCTAGTCCCAGCCTGATCAGTTTGCTTCCTTTCCTACCTCCTGATTCTATGTGTAACTTTCTTACAGTCTTGGTTGTGCAGAAGTCTTTCTACTCTCTTTAGTTAGTTGTCAGTGATGATTATACCTCATGTAGATGCATTTTTGATGTGTTCATAGGGAGAGTTGAGTTCCACGTCTTCCTACTCTGCCATCTTGACTGATCTCTTCTGTATGTTAAATTTAAAACATGAAGAGTGTTTGGAAAGCTTTGGCGTCTAATTTTGTGATATTTGTAAAAGGTTTCTTGGAAATGCTTTTAAAATTAATTAGAACATGACTGGGACTTCGTGTGGATGCAGTTATCAACCAGACTATCAATTAGCAGTCAAGAAGCACTAATTTGTGTTAAGTCATGCACCCTATGTATGAGAAATAAGCCAAATAAATTTAAATGGGGATTTACTATTTTGATTGTGACAGTCTTGTCAGTGTGGTCTCCTCTGCTTATCTTTCTTTTTCTTCCTCTTCATCCTTATCTTTCTCCTCCTCCTCCTATTTCCCCTCCTATTTGTTTTCTCTCATTGTCAAAAAGAACAGAAGTTGGCATATTATTCTTACAACAATATTTGAAGTGTCTACTTCTATGAAAGCAATGTTCATCACTTGTCTATCCTGTCTAAAGCACTATGCAGGGCATGGGCTACAAATAAGGAAACTCTTTCCGTCCTGACATTTTCTATCTAGTGGGGCACTAGACATGCAAATAGATAATTATAGATATTATAACAGAAAAGAATTGGTCATTAGTTGAATTCACATGTAGAAAGGCCATGACTGGATGTTTACTATCATCATGTGTTTATCACAACATCACAACATACTAAGGTGAAAAGTAGTGAGGCCAGTTGCCCTCCTTACCTCTTCTGTGGTTTGTGGCATAACAACAGACATACTTGTGTTAACCATAAGTTGTTCTATTTAGCTAGATTCAAAGCTCATTTGGGAGCTAATTTCAACTGTTGTACATAATGAAAGCAGTTGAACTCAAAGACTTTTCTTCTCTCCAGACTACCAACCACTTAAATACCATTTTTCTATGTGCTAGGAATCAGAATAAGTACAATCGACCAGCTTTCCTGCCTTCTCAGTCCCATTTGTATATTGATAGTATCTGTATTATTTAGAAGCAAAAATCACCTTCAAATGGAAAGTTTCTAAAATCTTACAAAAGGTTCCTTATTAAATATTACAGTGACAACTACATTAATGCACTCCTTGATTCCTTGAGGGCAAAGGGCACTTGGAGCACAACATTTAAAGCTCTGAGTAAATTCAGGAATCTATCAGTAAGTCCTGACTCAACAGAATTAACTCGAGTTTACGGGCAGGGCTCTTATATTAATAAGGGAGATTGTATTCCCAAAACATTCCAGTGTTTAAAAATGTCTTAGAAAAACTACAACCCTGACTAAACAGTGCTCAAGTAGAAATAATTCTGCAACTGAGTACTTCATACAGGAAAAGACCTTGAGAGAGGCTCAGTTATAGTTAACTGTGAAGGTGTAACTTTGACAATTTTATCTCTCTTTAGAAGAAAAATAAACATTTTAATGATTGGGATATTTTTTAAAAATGGTTTCCAGGACATTGGATAAAGTATTTGGAAAGAATCTCTGGAGCAAGGCGGGTCAATGTAATGTGTCTCCCCAAAACTCTCTAACAAATAAAATTGTAGATATAAAACCACATCTTTGAACTGATTATCTAAAATTGTATATTATATAGGATTATAGTATAGGACAGCTCATTCAAATTATCTATATACTAGCAGTTTTCAATGATATTCTGTGGTGTAATAGATTTTTTATGTTTTTAATAGGCTACTTATATAAACAATTTTATTCTCTATATAAACACATACTTTTATTGTCTGTAGCACTTTATGAAAAAAGTCTAATCAAGTACCTATTTCAAAGTCTTGTTATTGTCATTTTTTTTTCTTTAGGTAATAATAATAGATTGAAATTTCTCCCTTTATGTTTCTTGTCTAGTGCTGGATCAATGACATGATTTCCAAGGTGGTTGGATAAATTCACTGGGAAAGCAATTTGTGTTTATATCAGTTACATTCATATTGTGCAGAATTATTAGACTCCTTTGACCCAGAAAATATATCATAACTCATTGCAAATGCAAATCAGAAAACTTAAAAATTGATTATCAGATTTTATTTCAGCAGTCTAAGTATTGTTTCCATACTCAATAGCTCATTATCCAGAAGGACAGGTCATTCCTGAAGAATAAAGTGTTTTGAGGAGTTTTCTCAGACTAAAAACATGAATAATGCAATAAACAAGTGCAAAGTAATTCATCATCAAAGGGAGGATGTTTGCAAGAGAGCTTGTGAGGCAAGTGGGAGACTTGTTAGGAGGTTTTCTTGACTGGCAAGGTTTCAAGGGAAAGGAAGAGAAAGGGGTTCCACTGGCATCTTCTGCCAGGGCTAAAACTTAGAACTGTGCCAAGGGAAGGTAAAGAGCCTTTGTAAGCACAGGAGATGAAGGCAGGTGGGGACAGGAGTCGTATGGAGAGGCACAGGCTATGAATGAGCCCAAAGCCTAAGGGCTGAGCAACACGGGGATCTGAGAGCACTCAGAATTTTCTACACTTCTTGGTGGTTCCCCCTTATCCTAGAGGTTATGATGTTTTACAGCTTGATTCTCTGCATATTGTTACATCTCCACTCCTGTTTTATGATGTTAATTTCTCATCTTTATTTTAGAAGCATACCACTTGCATTAAAGATTACAAAATACATAATTTAAGATATACAATAACTCTTTCCTTGTGAGGATATGATATTTAAATATGTTTTTTATAAATTTGTAATCATATCTTATGCTTGTCCTTCTCATAGTCCTGAACACCTAAGGATATAATTTATATATCTAAAGAAAATGCTTTCTTTGGTTAGATAGCATCACCAACACAATGGACTTAAATTTGAGCAAACTCCTGGAGACAGTGGAGGACTATTTGACAGAGGGCCTCTGACAGAGGAGCCTGATATTCCGCAGTCTTTGGTGTTGCAAAGAGTCGGACACAACTTAGTGACTAAACAACAGTGCTTTCTAACTAAAAGCTAAAATAAAAATGTAATGTTGAATGAGAAAAGAAAGCAAAAAAAAAAGATTTATAAAGTATGTAGACCTTCATATATAATGCATTCTAAATATGTAAAATTATTATACATTATTTATGATTATGTGCATACATATATAATAAAAGTATAAAGGACATGCCTGGGGAAATGCATGGCTATTTTTGAGGACTGATCACATTTAGAGAGGAAGAAACAGATGAATAGTGGGGCACGGGCTGATTCTACTACATTTTAATTTTTTCTAAATGGAGCTTTGAACCATATGTAGCGACATATTACAATGTGCTTAATCTAGTTATTTTTGCATATGGATGCTTGCATGAGCAGTATATTCTGTACTTTATGTTGGAAATACTTGATAAGTAAAAATACATTTAAAATTAAAACAAAGAAAAGCCTAAACCCCTGTTAGGAAAAATCTGTTAGGAAAAACCCTAAGAGAATTCCTCATTAAGCAGATCTTGAATAAAATGCTTCCTTAGGCAGAATCTCAAATCACTTACCACTCTCAGTTACCCTCTCTACTTCTTTGAAAAATGTGCTTTCATTTTACATAAAATGATAAGGATGCTACCTTTAAAACAATTGGTTTTTATGTCTTACTCTTTTATAAAGGATAACTCATAAGGCATGAACTGAGTATACCAGGAACTGAGAAACTTTGAGAACGTTATAAATCTCCTGGAAAACATTAAAATTGCATACAAAGTACATAGCATATGATTTTCTCTCCACACAGGGAGGTATGTTGTAGTGAAAGAAGTCTGAGCTTAGGATCAGAATACAAGTTCTACCTCAGTCCTACTATTTAATAATAGTTTAACCATAAGCAAGACAGTTACCTTCTCTGGATCTTTGTCTCTTCATCTGAAAAACTGAAGACTTGAGATTCTTCCTAGCTGTGGGTCATGTCAATAGGAGGCGGAGTTGGGGAATGTTAAGGAAGTAGGTTCTGAGGTCATATGAGGGGAAACTCTTATCCCTTCCTTATAGGCTATTGTGAGGACTGAATAAAATAATACAAGCATGGCCCTTCAAACAGTGCTTTGCCAGAGTGAGGAGCCTCAGCTTTTTTTTTTAAATTACTGTGATAAAATGCTGTGATTCAATTTCCCCAGAACCACAGTAGCCTTGTGAAATCTTATGATACTAAATGCTTTATTTTAGTTTATCACAAATAAAGTACTTTCACTCTATTTCACTGCATTCCAGGTTGAAAAGACCTTGGTTCTTTGTCCTGGCCCTTGAGGAGTTAAGAATGCACCTGAGATATTAAAACAAAGTACATGAGATAATAACTAATTCATAAGGCATAATTAATAAGCCTCTGCTTAATGAAGAGCTAGGTGGTGAGGTTCTTATAAACAATCCAGGAGATGGGGGATGAGACATAGCAGCCCTGGAGGCTGAGCTGGAACCAAATGATTCAATGAACAACATGGGAATTTAGCTAGGTCTCAGTGTTCACTCTTATCTCTCCCAGCCATTGTCAGTGCTAGTTAACAGATTGGAATAGCAAAGTCCTGAGTGCTTTCATCACCAACAAGGAACGCTCTGGGTTCTGGGAAGAATCTGGCTTAATTTATTTACAACTTGGGGCGTGGATGGATAACTTCTTTCTTAAGCAAGAAGTCTATGTGCCAAAATTTACATTCTTCCACTCAAAAGTATGAATTCCATTCTGTTCTAAAATACTCTTTCCAAATATGCTATTTACTTTTTAATCCTCTCTGCCAGGAATGTTTCTGCCTGCCCATTACTGATCTCCCACTCAGTGAGGCAATGGTCCTCAGTTTCTTAGGTTGAACCAGAAGAACCATTTATAGCCCTCATGAAAGGAGGAAGTAAGCCTGGCGCAGAGGCTTACTGCCCACCACTGTTGTCTAGAATTGTCAGTGTCATCCCCTCTCGGAGGAAGGCGGCATCTCTTGGAGGGCGAGCCATTAGGTCCTTATAGAAAGGAGACCTTGGAGGACTTTATCCAGGGTCCTTCCAGCTGACTGTGCAATGTGGTGAACTGCAGTAAGAAAGGTTCACAGACAGGTAAATGAGTCAGCCCCTGCCTCCTACAAATTGCTAAGTTTATTTTGGCAAATTACTTAACTTCTCTGAGACTATTTTCTTATTTGTAAAATAGGGGGGAAAAAAGATCTACCTTAGTGAATTATTGTAAGCAATAAGATAATTTATGCAAAGTACCTAGCAAAATAGTCAAATAAGTGTCATCTCTCTGTGTGGCACAAAGAATTAAAAATATACATATTCCCATCACCTTGCCCTTTCCTCTCTTTTTATAAAAGAAACATCATTTCAAAATAGTGATATTTAATATTTTACTATTATTCTCTAGAATATATAAATAGGAAATTCATATCTCAAATAATTGAAATAAAAATCCAAGACTTTAGCTGGTTGAGAGGCTTTCTCTGAGCAGAACAAAGTCACACACAGTTCTTTGATACAGCCCACCCAACTTATAGACATATGGTGTTGGCTTCTTTAGCCCACACGTATTAACATTTTGCTTGTATGAGAAAACTCCCCTTTGCTAACACTTTTGAACATATCCTTCCAACATCTAAGTTTTTGTTTTGTTTTATAGTTACTCATATTTGTCATGTTATTTGGTATAAAAGGATTTTGAATGAGGAGGGTTTTCATTGAGTCAAGTCAGGTAATTTCAGAAATCTGATTTAGAATCCAAACTGAGTTAGTGTTTCCTTTTTAGTCCCATGTCAATAATTTCATTCACTTCAGCTGGCTCACTAATATACAAAACTAATCAAATCTTTGAAACTCTTCCATCCTCTTTTGTACCGCCTTTTATAAGGAATAACAAACAAATAGCACTCTTCTTGACTGAAAGGAACTACACAGAACTGGTAACTGACTTCTGTATTTACATCCTGGTTCACTCTGTGTTCTTAAGAGTAATGGCTAGAGAGTGGCCCAAGCATCCCACAGCCTTCCATTAGTGACAGCAGTTCTGGAACTCAAATATTTTCTTTGTTATCTCTGGCTTTAAAAAATACAAAAGATATCCAGACCCCTTCCTGAAATGACTCTGAGGAAACCATATGTGGCTAAGGAGAGAAAGGATATAATTGTATACTCTCTAAGGTTGTCCGATGGGCTTCCCTGGTAGCTCAGCTGGTAAAGAATCTGCCTGCAATGCAGGATACCCCAGTTCGATTCCTGGGTCAGGAAGGTCCCCTGGAAAAGGGGTAGTCTACCCACTCCAGTATTCTTGGGCTTCCCTGGTGGCTCAGACAGTGAAGAATCTTCCTGCAATGCGGGAAACCTGGGTTTGATCCCTTGGCTGGGAAGATACCCTGGAGGAGGTCATGGCAACCCACTCCAGTATTCTTGCCTGGAGAATCCCCATGGACAGAGGAGCCTGGCGGGCTACAGTCCATAGGGTCACAAACATTCAGACACAACTGAGTGACTAAGCACACACACTCAAGGTTATCAGCCAGCAGTAATGAAATGGATTCCACAAAATATTTTCAACTTTATCAATGCCCTCTTTTTTTTTTTTTTTATCTTAATGATAGAAGTAAGGAAAGTTTATCAAGCAGTAACTGTCTGCCAGGCATTTCTACTAAGTGAAGTGTCTTAATGTGCATAGTACCTACCCATAAGGCATAGGTGACATTAATGTCCTTTACTAATGAGGACACTGAAACAGAGAAGTGAATACCTTGTGGTCACACAGCTTGGAAAGTTAAGTGGTAGGCCTTGGAATCATACTCGAGTCTTTGGATTCTTTCTCAAGCAGAAGCACATCTGGAGAGCTTTCTTTAAAAAGGCTGAAATTTGTTTAAGGATGTTGTTGCTCCCAGATGTCATTTGGATTGTGTGAACAAGATAGTTTTGAAAAGGTGACTCCCCACCCGGATTCAGGCTCCATTTTGAACAGTTTTGCCTCAACTGCAGCTACTTCAGTGTTTCTCATATATAATGAGGCTCCCAGCTCTTTCAACATAAGATTGTTGTAGGGATTAGGAGGAAAGACACAGATGATATTAAGTTATTGATTGAAGACCTATTTTAAGATTATTTTCTGGGCTTATTATAAACTCTCTAGTCATGTACTTGATATGTTTACTATGGTAGTGCTCAATTGTTTTAAATATTCATTATTTTAGGAAGAGAAATAGTAAGTTTCCACAAAGAATATGTATTTCACTCTCTTTCAATGTATATATTACATCACATAGATAAGTGAGAGTGAAAGGCTATACAGTCCATAGAATTCTCCAGGCCAGGATACTGGAGTGAGTAGGTAGCCTTTCTCTTCTCCAGAGGATCTTCCCAACCCAAGGATTGAACCCAGGTCTCCTGCATTGCAGGCAGTTTCTATAGCAACTGAACTTGAGGGAAGCCCCCTCATATAGATAAAAGGTAGACAAAATGGTGTTTTGAGGGGAAATAATAAAAATTTAAATTAAAAAAAAAAAAAAAAAACTAAAGAAGCTTAAACCATAGAAATGTGTTATATGTAAGCAGGTCACAATGAAGAGATCAAAAAGTATGAATCAGAAATATTTAGAAGAAACTTACTTTTCCCCCCTAGTAGGTAATAAGCAGTGAAATAAAAGAGCCTTTCCAATAATAGGTAGGAAGGAAATGAGTAGTGATAGCATAGTTTTTTATGCTAAAAGAGAAAGTGACCTTCGTTATTGAGAACATTTTCTTCTTGTGACATAATGCAAGATATTCTGTGGATTCTTTTTCAACAGAAATGTGCATTAATGAAAACAAATGTCTTTTTACTCAAATCTCATATGGGAAGTATGACAGGGCATGGACTATTCTTCTGAACCACCAGTTTAATTGTCATTCAATCAGTTTAATTATCATTCATTCTTACAACTGCATTCATTCCAATTTACAAGAGCACCTAGAAAGTCATTATTTTCAGGATTTTCTTGACTTTCTAGCCTTACAGGCATTTAAAGATTTTAGAATATATTAATAGCTTATGTAAACCAGAACTGCTATCATATACAGATACCAACCCCTATTTATTGTTGTTCAGTCACAAAGTCATGTCCAATTCTTTGCAACCAACCCCTATGCCGCTCTTTAAATACAAATATCATGAATAGATATAGCTGAGGATAGAACTTAATTTAATGTCGTGTAGCTACTTATTTTTCATTTGAAAATAATTGTTAAAATTCAGTCAATTAAGAAAGAAACATATGGTCATTGATTTGAAATCTTCTACTAAGATCTTTCACCATAGAACAACTTAACTTTTTATATCAGGACTTCCAAATATAGTAATATCATACTTATCTAGAATTATAATTCTACAATTCCATATAAGTTTAATCTGATTAGATAGTAAAATCTTATTCTTTATAAACCATTCCATTCATGGTTTTTAAACATCTTATCGCATTCCTTCTAAAATATTTTATAACATTTCCTGCCAGTGTGTACTAAATAAACTCTAAATATAATTTAACTACTGAATGGTGTAGGTTGTTCTGTATTCTAACTTTTTGTAAAAGTTTTAAAATTCTTCTGTTCTCTTCCTTTTCTGTTGCCCAGCTTTTCATACTTCAGCTCTTGCTGATAACCAGGGCTTATCTGTCAGCTTACTTCTTTTTTCAAAGTTGCTATTTCTAATCTGTTATAACCATAGAAACCAGATAATAGTTCTTGTCTGAACTTAGTGTTAACAGGCTCTAAGTTCAGTCTCTCTTTGGTCTTTTTAACGTTGATTTAGCTTATTTGGGGACCTATTATATTTCATCCCATAGTCTAGTCAGTATTATGGATGGTTGACATTTCCAGACCTGAAACCTCTGATTCAGTTAGGAAAGTGAAGAGGTGGAGGGTGGGGCATCCAGGCAGCCCAAGCAACATGGTTCGAGGCAAGAATGGATGTTGGAAGTATAGTGTGATTTGAAAGCTGAATTTAGGAAGGCTGCAGCCTCTACTGTAAGACAAAGAGAATGCATGTGGAATGTGGCAATAAGGGACAGGGAATGGAGCAATAAGCAGAGGTAAAGTGCCAAGGGCTCTTATATTTCACACTTAGGAGCTTTAACTTGAACATTGAAGGGTAAGATGCCCTTAAAGTGTTTTAGAGAAGGCAGCATCATGATCAGATTTGTATTTTAGAAAGATTACTTTCATATCACTATGAAAATATTGGTATAAATGGCTAGGGAAATCACATTTATATTAGGTATTAAATTAGCTTGCAGCATTTGATTCAGTAGCTGGAAAAATGGAAGAGGCTTGTGTTTAACCCTTCTTTATGACTTCTCATATTCATACCTAGAATATAATAAAAACTATGAAAACCTGAGTTAAAACTCAAATGTGACAGTGATAGTTTACCTCCTTTAAGGAACACGAAGAAAAGAATCACTGCCAATTTACATGGGCTCTTTGAAATGTTCCAGAGTACTCTGGTGTTTTTTGGCAACTGGCATATAACAGTAAAACCTGGAGAAAGGTCTAGAATGCCCTCTGTCATATAAAGCATTCTAATTGAAAAAGAATCCCCAAAATGCAGAAAAGTTGAGCTGAAATATCATGAAATGCCAATTACCAATTATTAAAATTTTTCATCATCCTTATCATTATTAGTATACATATGTAGCAATCATTATCTTACATTTTAAGTGATAAAAGAGGCGTTAAGAAAGTGGCTTGCTTAAGCAGTGAATGACAAATATAAATATGCAAAAAGAGTCTCCATTTGAAGCTATGTAAGGATTTGGTCATAAGAGTGAGTTTTATCCTTTGTACCAAAGATGGTAACCCCTATGTATACCAAATTGCCTGCACTAAGAAACTGAGAATGGAACTCAGAGAAATTTTCTACTGTGTTGTCATGAGCATGGTAACAATAACAATAACAGTATGGTAATAGATGGTGTGGATAAGAATGATGATTATCCAGTTTCACTCACTGGTAGCTCTGTCCCTTTGTTTTCAGGTATGGAAAATTCCTTTAAAAACTGTAGGAGGACCTAAATATATGAAGTTGTTTCCAATCCACTTTTTATTTAAGGAGCTAGAAGAAATAATTGAATTTCATCCCTTAGTTTTGCTGATTAGGAAACTGAAGCTTAAAAGGCTACTTACTTGAGCAGTTTCAAAGCATCCTGCTTTTACATACTTCAGAATTCAGTACATGTATCTCACATGTTTAGTGTCCCTAAATAACTCATCCTTTGGGGCTCAGTCCTTAAATCAATAAGAATAGTGAGGGGCAATAAGATAGAAATGATTTAACACCATTGAAATCTGCTCCTACATTGACTGTTTCCTTGAATCTACTTGGCAGCTATATGGACATCCTGAGGTAAGTCTCTATCACTCCTCTGCAGAAGGGCAGGGAATGTGGAAATTTGCTAATCAGCAGAGGAACCAAAGGCATAGATAAAATACCCAGGGCCTACAGGCCTGTGTGTCATATCTTTTTGCTTATGTGTTTCTTTAGCTGACTTCAGAATTTTGCTAGTCAAATGCTGTATGTTTGATCACCCAATGGCAAGAGTGTCTTGTGGCAATGTTCTAGGCTTAGATTTTGTGAGCTTGGATTATAATTTGACACAGAAATACTTACTTTTGCTATTTGGATAGGATTTTATTAGTCTGCTCATTTTCAATCTAGAATGAGAATCTTGATTTCTTAATAAACTCTTAAACTTTTAGTTTATTACTAAACTATTCTAGTACAATAGGATCGCTTGCTTTATTTCAATAAGCTTATAGTGGTCTCTTTGCCTACCTAGGAAAAATCCTGAGAAAATATTCAGGTAATCAAAAAGTATGACTAAAAATTATATGAATCTAACAATTGTGTGAGTAATTGTGTCTAGAATTCTGCTGGAAATGACTCATAGAGATAATGTGTGGTCATCTATTGTATGCATCTGAGAGCAGTTTTGATAGAAAAGGTCCTCTTATTCAAGATGTAGTGTGCTTCATATTATAAGCTGTAAAATATAAATGTTATACATATTGTGAGTATGAAAGCTTGATAGATATTCTTAGGAGCATAGTTTCATAAAATGCATGAATGGTATGTATCGAATTAGCCTATCTAGATGAGACACGAAAAGCTGAATCAGCTTCATTCTAAACCATTAACATCTGTGACCTTGGAACAAATCAATAGAATCTTTTCAGCTTGTCTTTGGGAGATGGTGTTAATTCAACTTCTAATTCAAGACAATTAATACCTATGGATCTCTCACCATGTTCCAGGCCCAAGAGTTACAAAAAAACAAAATAGTAAACTTTCTTGTCCTCCCAGAGCCCACCATCTAGTTGGGAGACAGGTTTGTACACATTGAACGAAAATACTGATGTGGGGTATGATCATCACATAAGAGAAGCATTAAAAGACAGTAGATGATGCCTGAGGGTTGAAAAAAAAAAACTGAAGAAGGGAGAAGATTCACAGAGGACTTGATGTTTAAGACAGATATTTAAGGAAAAGTGCTTTTTCCCTTAATTTTCACAAAATGCTCAAAAATCCTGTGGAGTCACACATCTTTTCTTCCTGGTTCATCAGATATTTCCAGTTTTCTAGTATGTGAACTACTTCTATTGCTAGAGAATTGATGAACTAAATTGACTTTTAAAAATATAATCATCCTGTCTTGCATTTATTTGCAAAGATTAGAGTTAGGAGGAAATGGGAAATTTGGATCAGAAAAGATTAAGAATTGGCACTTTGGTCTCTACAAAGAAAGCACTGTTTTCCCTGGACATGTTCATTATCAAACCAAAATAAATAACAATCACAACAGAGAGCAAGTATCTCGTTTAGGTTTCTTAACAATTATATATTTGTATATAATTCGTATGTCGAAGGGGTATTTAACTAATTGTTTGGTTTCAGATGTCAGATTAGGACCAATGATTTGTTTCCTGGTTATGGCTTCATAAAGGCAAAATTCTAACAGTGGCTCCAAATTCAAATGGCATGCCTTGTAAATTAAAGAGCTATCAGTTTTCATATGGAAGGAAGATGACCACTATTCCAAATAAACTTAGGCTCGGAGGTTATGGGCAAACATAAACATTTCCTCAAGAAACAATATTGGATTGACTCAAATAGTAAGAGTTCCATTCCACTGAGTAAGATGAAGATGACTGGCTCAAACATTAAAATGATTGGCTAAGAGAGGAAAACGAGCTAAAAATATCATTTTTCTTTTGTCTGAACCACTTAGAAATGTTACATATCTATAGAATATAAAATATAAATATATTATACATATATATATTTATGTATAAATAAATAATATAAAAAGATAGGTTGAAAAAAATCTGACAAAATGGGCTTCCCTTGCATTATAAATTAAGAACTATCTGAGCAAATACAAACTATTCTGTCATGCAGTGGATAAAATGAGATGTGTAGATGTACATGTAGATTTTTTTGACAAATATTTACATGATGTATTTAAAATGTGCATTTAAAACTTCAGTGGTAGGTGTGGATTAACCTTTTTAGTGCTTTATTTATAATTTTGCTTGACACCACAAGACTAACAGTGGTTCAACTTAGAGACAGCAAAGAAGCAGAACTGAAATTTTAGCCAGCTTGTTCTGGACGTCATTTTTTCAAGCAAACGAAACTGCAGTGCTGGGTTGGATTTCTCTATTAATAGGGACTGATTTGATATTAACTCAGATCGAGTGACTTCAACGTTTGTTCCTATCAGCTAAAAGGAAAAGAGGACTTGTATAACTTCTCAAACGTTCTTTCCTGGTCAAACGTTGACAAAAGGGCCTGTACCATTTGGGCTATTATCTGCTGCTATGTCTGTAGACCCTGGAGATCCGACTCCTTGTGCGTCCACTCAGGGCCCTGACAGCTGTTACCTCTTATTTATTTTCTCTGAGCTTCAGGGATAATAGACTCTTGTCGGGGGCTGCCAGCACCGTTGTCCTAAACTCTCACTCTTTCCACTTGCAGTCTCTCTTCATAGAGAAATATGTCTTCATCTTGACATGACTGCAGGCAGGAGTCATTTTTATATTTTTATCTTCCCTACTGAAGATTGTAATTGACTTTAGAATGGAGTTGTTTTCTAGTTCTTGTTTAGTGTTGTTCCCTACACATAGCTGTCACCAAATGAATAGGTGTATTCTCAAAAGGCGTGAGGTAAAGTTTGGTAGGAAATTGATGAGAACATTGGTTTTTTCAAGCTTACCTCACTTCTTTCTTTGTGTGTGTGTGTGTGTGTGTGTGGATTACTGTACAGATCAGAGGATGTCATAGACATAATACATCTGGTTTTAATGAGTTGTCATGTCATATCCTTAAATACAACAAAAGAAACATGAGCTCAGTGATAGTATAGTTAGGTAGATTTATAGCTCACTGAACCACTAGATTCTCAGTCTCTTGATCACTGGCTCAGTGGAAGACTATTTTGTGGGAGATCATGCTGGAGCACCATTCTGGAACCTACTGAAGTTACACAAACCAAAATAGCATTCTAGATGTTTGTTTGTATCATCACTTAAAAGCATACAGTACGTATTATTAAAATAGAAAATTCATTTATATCTTTTTGAGAAATAAAATAGATAATTTTATGAGATACTGTTTTTCTAAGTCAGTATGATATCTCTTTTCTTTCCTGGGTCTCATGATGGTCAACCTATTTCACAGACACTAGTGGGAAAATAATTGAAGACATGAGGATAAGAGTGAAACTACTGATTCAATGTTTATTAATTTGGGACATCACAATAGCTAAGTGGTAACCCAGATTCAACTTAAGGCTCTTGGTATATAGAGGAGTGGCTAGTGAAAGAGGAAACCAGTCAGAAAGAACTAATATGTGCTTTGCTTCCCATGTGACCCTTCTCTTTAATTGCCTCATTCTGTTAGATAGTTGAGTCAAACTGTAATATAGGAAGCTGGTGGAGGTGATGGTTGAGTGTTAAGTCGTGTCCAGTTTCTGCAACTGCATGGACTGTAGCCTGCCAGACTCCTCTGACTATGGAATTTTCCAGGCAAGAATACTGGAATGAGTTGCTATTTCCTTCTCCAAGGGATCTTCCTTACCCAAGGACCAAAACCACATCTGCATTTCAGGTGGTCTCCTGCATCACAAGCAAATTCTTTACCACTAAGCCACCAGGGAAGCCCATATAGGAAACTTGCTTATGGTAATACACATTAGAAAATAATTATCTCTGAGGATGGTGATGACTGGAAAGGCAGATGATATAGACTTGTGAGGTGTTGAAAATATACTTTACCTTGGTATGGGTGGTGAGTACACGCATGTACATATATTAATAATAGATAAAAATTGAGTAGTTTGTGTACTGAACTGTATTTAGTTAATTCCTCATTTTTAAAAAACAAAAGAATACAATGATTAAAGGCCTTAGGCAGTGATAAACAAATAAGCAGTCATTAAACTAGCTTGAGTAGCTTGGATAGAATTATATAGTAGGTAAGTAGAAGGAAGAGTTGAGAATACTCTTTCATGCTGCAATCTTCGAATCCTAAATGCCATGATGAGGAAACCAAATGTTATTCCTTATATCTGAGGTAATGTTTATGGATTTAATTCTTGAATACTTAATCTTAACCTCACTCGGATAAACTGATAGTTGATTAGACTAACTGGTAGTTGGTTGGGATCCTCTGGAAAGCATACTGTTATTACTACAGAAGGACACCCTCCAGGGTGCATGATTCCTGAGTAGAGGGTCAGAATCACGGACTTCTATCTCACCTTAGACAACAATGGGTCAAGAGTTTCCTCCAAGAGATTTCTTGATCTTGATCTGTAGCTGCTTTAATAATGAGCAAGTCTGGAGAATTAAAGGCCTAGAGGAGAAAATAAAAGGGAATGGAACGAAGTGCCTCCTGGGCAAATTCCTTGGCAGAGGAACATGGCAGAGGCAGTCCAGGGCTCTCTGAGAGTAATGGCCATTCTGCATAAGATGGCTTTTTCTCATCTTCTCAGAACATAGGGACTTGTTTTCCTGAGATTGGTCAGCACCTAGTAGGCATTTACTAAAGTTGTTTGAATGAATGAAGGTTGAATAATCCCCTCCAAAATGATACAATTTTTGCAAAAGAATTATTTGTTTTTATTGTTTGTTTTTTTACTGGCAAGATTGTTTTTAAAAATTGTGATCACTCTAAGTTAATATTATTGTATTTACTTGCGAAAATATGTTTGCAGTGCCAGATGTAGCAAGAATTTAACAACAGATTTTGTTGGTGGGGGATTATGTGTGTAATAAATACTGCACTAAGTAGTCATAAACTGCACCCCAATTTCAGAAATATTGAAAATAAAAATAAGAGAATGAACATGTGTAAGTTCCCATCCTCCACCCTTTTTTGAAGACTTGTATCACACATTCAAGACACACTCATCTTCTTTTCTTTAAAAAAGAAAAAAATCTTCCACAACTTTCCAGGTCAGCTGTAGATGTCTGTATTACTGCAGACTCCATGGGAATATCCAGTAGATCAATATCTGAGGGGGGAAAAGGTCACCACACACTTGCTTCGCACAATTTACAGGAAATTGAATGCTGTTCCAGATCTTACACCTTAAGAAAAAAACCAAAAAACAAAAAACAAAAAAACAAACTTCAGTTGGGAAAGAAAGAAAAACTGGGGTTGGAAGTCCCCTCCTCTAAGATTTTATTCTTGGCAAGAAAATTCTATGATTATTGTTATTTGCTTGAAAATTGAGTTTTTCTGCACATGCACTTCCAGTAAAACTATCCAAAACAAAAACAATCTGTCTTGATTTTTCCTTACTTATCCTTATGTAGTTTTCTCACTGGTTAAGGGTAAGTTTATCCTTCTGTGTTTATTACTGGAGTCACTATTCGTTCCCTTAATTTCTTCAGGGCCTTGGCTCAGAAAACTGGGAGTTAATAATTATATTTAGTAGTAATGATAAGCATGATTATATGTTATATATAGCTGTGTGCTTAGTCGCTCAGTCCTGTCTGACTTTTTGTGACCCCATGAACTGTAGCCCGCCAGGCTCCTCTGTCCAAGGGGATTCTCTAGGCAAGAAAACTGGGGTGGATTACCATGCCCTCCTCCAGAAAATCTCCCAACCCAAGGATCAAAACTAGGTCTTCCACATTGAGGGTGGATTCTTTACCAGCTAAGCCTCCAGGGAAGACCTACATATCGTTACAATATATAAATGTAAACCTGCTTTGAAATTTTAAAAATACCTTCATATACTTATTTAATGTGGCTAGGGTTCCAAATAGGAAAAAGAGTATGTTAAGGCTGTATATTGTCACCCTGCTTATTTAACTTATATGCAGAGTACATCATGAGAAACTCTGAGCTGGAAGAAGCACAAGCTGGAATCAAGATTGCCGGGAGAAGCATCAATAACCTCAGAAATGCAGATGACACCACCCTTATGGCAGAAAGTGAAGAGGAACTAAAAAGCCTCTTGATGAATGTGAAAGAGGAGAGTGTAAAAGTTGGCTTAAAGCTCAACATTCAGAAAAATAAGATCATGGCATCTGGTCCCATCATTTCATGGGAAATAGATGGGGAAACAGTGGAAACAGTGTCAGACTTTATTTTTCTGGGCTCCAAAATCACTGCAGATGGTGACTGCAGCCATGAAATTAAAAGACGCTTACCCCTTGGAAGAAAAGTTATGACCAACCTAGATAGCATATTCAAAAGCAGAGACATTACTTTGCTGACTAAGTTCCGTCTAGTCAAGGCTATGGTTTTTCCTGTGGTCATGTATGGATGTGAAAGTTGGACTGTGAAGAAAACTGAGCGCCGAAGAATTGATGTTTTTGAACTGTGGTGTTGGAGAAGACTCTTGAGAGNGAATAGCAATAACCTCAGATATGTAGATGACACCACCCTTATGGCAGAAAGTGAAGAAAAACTAAAGAGCCTCTTGATGAATGTGAAAGAGGAGAGTGTAAAAGTTGGCTTAAAGCTCAACATTCAGAAAAATAAGATCATGGCATCTGGTCCCATCATTTCATGGGAAATAGATGGGGAAACAGTGGAAACAGTGTCAGACTTTATTTTTCTGGGCTCCAAAATCACTGCAGATGGTGACTGCAGCCATGAAATTAAAAGACGCTTACCCCTTGGAAGAAAAGTTATGACCAACCTAGATAGCATATTCAAAAGCAGAGACATTACTTTGCTGACTAAGTTCCGTCTAGTCAAGGCTATGGTTTTTCCTGTGGTCATGTATGGATGTGAAAGTTGGACTGTGAAGAAAACTGAGCGCCGAAGAATTGATGTTTTTGAACTGTGGTGTTGGAGAAGATTCTTGAGAGTCCCTTGGACTGCAAGGAGATCCAACCAGTTTATTCTAAAGATCAGTCCTGGGTGTTCTTTGGAAGGAATGATGCTAAAGCTGAAACTCCAGTACTTTGCCCGCCTCATGCGAAGCGTTGTCTCATTGGAAAAGATTCTGATGCTGGGAGGAATTGGGGGCAGGAGGAGAAGGGGACGCCAGAGGATGAGATGGCTGGATGGCATCACTGACTCGATGGAGTTTGAGTGAACTCCGGGAGATGGTGATGGACAGGAAGGCCCGGCATGCTGTGATTCACGGGCTCACAAAGAGTTGGACATGACTGAGCGACTGAACTGAACTCAACTGAGGGCAGTTATTGGGCTTCCCTGGTGGCTCAGATGATAAAGAATCCTCCTGTCATGCAGGAGACCTGGGTTTGATCCCTGGGTCAGGAAGATCCCCTGGACAAGGAAATGGCAACCCACTCCAGTATTCTTGTTTGGAGAATTCCATGGACAGGGGAGCCTGGCGAGCTATAGCCTATAGAGTTGCAAAGAATCAGACACAACGGAGTAACTAACACACACACACACACAGGGCAGCTGTTATTAATTCTCTAAAGGTGAATAAATGGCAATAAATAAGCAACTTGCCCCAAATCACACAGCTATTAGATGGCAGCTAAGGAACTAGAACTGAGGGTATGGAAAAGCTTTGTTAAGTGAACATGGGAAAACCTTCCTACTCTTACTTATTTCCTCAGCTAGTACTTTCTTTGTGGTTGAATATTTAAAGGAACTATCTAATTAAACAAGACAATTGCATTTTACTACCTCTGTTAATGTTAAAGGAGATCACCATGTCCAAAAATCACCTGTTCAGGCTACTTTTCCTCCTAACCATCTCTTGAATTAAACCACTTTTCTTTATTTACAGGACACAATCCTAATCCATGCGGTCACCTCTCTGCTAAGATGTCTCCAGTAGTTATCTAACAACCCCCTATTTTCACACTCCCCTCACCTCTGATGCTCCTATCTTTTCTATGTGCACCCCCATAGAAACTACTGCATTATGTCTCTCTGCTGTTTAAAGATCCCTTATCTATCTCACCCTGTCCTTTCAGATCTCTCTGGAATAATTTTCCCCCTGTTTTCTCTCCTGCTTTTCAAGTCCAGTCTCACAGGCCTCTTTCAGACAAGCCAGCTCCTTCCCAATCCACATACTATTACCTCTGCCTGGAGATTTCTCTCTCTCCCTCTGTCACCTAGTTAACCCTTACTCTCCCTTCCATTTTTAGTTCAAACACCACTTCATAAAACTCCTCACTTCCCTGACATGCCATTTTCCTCTTTATAACAGTATTCACTTTCCCCCTGGGGTGCTACCAGAGGGGTACTACCAAAGTAAACCTACCACTGTGGTAGATTTACTTTGATTATTTGATCAGGTGCTGCAAAGAAAAAGGTTAACAGTGGGCCTGTGACATTTGGAAACACCTAAGATAATTTTTTCCTTTAACCCCAACCACAGTTTCTTGCAAATATTAACTGATGCAATTTACTAGGTCCTGAATACTAAGCTGCTGCTGCTGCTAAGTTGCTTCAGTCAAATCTGACTCTATGAGACCCCTCAGACGGCAGCCCACCAGGCTCCTCTGTTCCTGGGATTCTCCAGGCAAGAATACTGGAATGGGTTGCCATTTCCTTCTCTGAATATTAAGCTAGGGAAGCTTTTAACAAAATGTACCTGATCTGTCTGGCCTAAGCATGTCTGTAATGTATGGATTTATGAACAGCAGCTGTGCTGATGAATGCAAGTTAATCACATGGCTAGAACTGGACTGTGAGATGATGAGATGTATAAACTGTGAGACTACAAACACCAAGAAGCTTCCCTTTGCTTAATTCAAGCCAAGCAAAGTAAACACCCTTTACTCCAAAACTCATCATAGTGTACAAAACAGGAGACTACATCTGATGGGTTTAGACCTGCTAGATATTGCTGTACTGTATTTTGTTGATATTCCTTTCTAATAATTTGTGAAGTTTGATGACTAACAACTCTGCTTTTTATTACTACATAAGTGAAATATTTGTATTTCCTCCTTGTCTCATGAGCTCCACAAAAGCAGAAAGATAGTTTTCTTTTTTTTGGAAGATATTGTTTTATCTGACAGCTAATTCCTATTTTCTGTCCCAGTATTTAGCACATAGTAAGTGAGTGATAAACATTTCGGTGGCACAGATCATTAGAGATCATCATAGCCAATTCTTTCCTGCCTGCACTCATGAGAAAACATCCAACTTCCCACACAGTGAGGTCAGGATCACATGGCTAATACTGGCCAGCAGATGTTGAGAGGAAGTAACATACATAACTTCAGGTAGTTCAGATATAAATTGCCCACACTATTTCCCCTCTAGCAAATGCTGAAAACTTGTGTTGATATAGTTTTATGGAAAGATGGCAGAGCTTTTGTCATTCCTGAGTTCCTAACTAGTATGTAGAGAATAACCATTCCTCCTACCTGTGTTGGATATATACCATGAGCCAGCAATACTAACTGATTTTGTGAAGCTCCTGAGATTTTGAGGTTAATTTGTTACCTGTATGTAATGTAGCCTATGCTGTCTAAGGCATGAATGAGCAGTCGGTAGGCAAGACCAGGTCTAAAACCACTCTAGAGCACATTGCCTTCTTATTCTTTTCCCTTGAGTCTTCCATTGACTCCCTTTCTTCCCAAAATACTAACTAGTAAATGAGAAACGAGAGAAGGGTCCTGCGGAAACAGTAGACTCGTCTTAAACTGATCTTTCAGGTTAACTATTTAGTAACAATATGTTACTTCTCTATGCCATGTCAGTAAAGTATTAGAGTATTATAGAGTATAAGTATTAACTTGCACCTCCTGTATTCTTGGTCTGTATCCTCATACGGAATTCCAGCACCAATTTTATTATGGGTCTCAAAAATTTGGGTATGCATAAGATTTATCTTAATAATTCGCTAAAAGCACCAAATTTAAGCTGTCTATCCAAGAATCCATTGGATTTATGTGAATTCAAGGGATTTGCCTTTTAAATAGCCCACCCTAGGTGTTCTGATTTATATAGTTCTCAAACCTCACTGGTAAATACTACTATAAACGGTAGTTGTAAAGGTCTAATAACATGGGAACTTTTTCATTTATGTCAGTGGTTCTCAAACCTGGCTATATATCAGAACCACATGGGAACTCTGAAAATGGTATCAAGGCACAGGCCATACCACAGACTAATCAAATCTGATGGTGTATATAAATGAATCTATATCCTGCAAACTATGGTTAATTATTGCTTAGCAGGTCTCCTTCTTACTATGGCATAACAGGAAATTAGTACACATGTCCTATGTCAGTCAATAGCCCCTTAACTGAGAACCCATATGGGGCTGAACAAATGTCAATTTCTTAAAAGTTTAGAACCCAAAGAGAAAGAATTCTTGGTAATATACTGACTTCATGGATCTTAGTTCCTCTACTTCTAACTCCAACTCATCTACCCATCCCATAATAAGCTTTTGAGGCAACCAGCAGACAGGTAGAGACTGAAATGTGTGAGCCTCGGGCTCTCAGCTCTGTGACAGATGCGGCTCCAAATTGGAATAAAAGCATAAAAAATCTGTGCTCAGTTGTGTCTGACTCTCTGCAGTCTCATGGACTGCAGCACACCAGGCTCCTCTGTCTATGGGATTTTCCAGGCAAGAATACTGGAGTGGGTTGCTGTGCCCTCCTCCAGGGGATCTTCCCAACCCAGTGATCGAACCCTTGTCTCTTACATCTCCTGTATGGATAGGTGGGTTCTTTACCTCTGAGCCACAGGGAAAACTGATGGCTCAGTGCTAAACATAAAGACTGAAGCCAGGGTTAGAGAACCCATGGTGAATATTTGAAGACTGCTATTTCTTTACTGAGCTCAATGTGATCCTGTTTTCATGACAGTATATATGTGAGAGTGAGGATAAAGAGGCCAAGATGGATCCACCTGAGTGTGCTTTGTTTCTTTTTTATAAATGAAGGGATAGTTGGGATGGTGGGTTGAATTTTCTATCTCTGAAGATTGAAGGCCTGTGGACACCAGGGAACAAAAAGACTTCTTTCCACAAGGGAGGACAACCTGGCGTCTGCAACAGGGCCAGCCTAGTCCACATGAACAGACATTACCTCCTCTGGGACTGCTGCCATTTAGTTTTCCTAAACAGCCAAATTTTAGCTGCAATGAGCAGAACCCAGAAAATTACAACTCACCTGCAGAAAGTGAAAGTCACTCAGTCATGTCCAACTCTTCACGACTCCATAGACTATACAGTTCACGGAATTCTCCAGGCCAAAATACTGGAGTGGGTAACCATTCCCTTCTCCAGGAGATCTTCCCAAGCCAGGGATCTAAGCCAGGTCTCCTGCATTGCAGGCAGATTTTTTACCAGCTGAGCCACCAGGAAAGCCCAAGAATACTGAGATGGGTAGCCTATCCCTTCTCCAGCAGATCTGCCAGACCCAGGAATTGAACTGGGGTCTCTTGCAGCATAGATGGAATTTTTACCAGCTGAGCAATCGGGGAAGCTCTACAACTCACCTACAGGGGCCCATCAAATAGAGAAAAGAAAAAAAAAAACAAAAACAGATCAACCCTCCTCCAGTAAGGTTCCTAATATGGCATACCTTCTGGACATTTCAATATAGAAATTGTAAAAAGCATGTAAGAAAATTTAAGTGCAATCCGAAGAAACTCTGTAGAACTTCGATAACGGAATCTTCAAGTTTAGAGGTTCACCATGTCAACAGAGAAGATATTGACTACCTAATTAGTAGGTTAGGAAAAAAAAAAAAAACTGAAGGAGATATCACAGAGTAAAATGCAGGGATAAAAATTGTAAGGGAAGAGTTAAGTGACAAAAATGAAACTGTAAAAAAAATAGGGATTCCAGAGGAAGAAAAACAGGGGAGATTATGCCAACACAATTAATTAAATGAAATAGAAAAACTTCCCTGAGTTAAAGGAAGCTCAATTAAAAGGACCTTCCAGGTTCTAGTCATGATTTTTAAGAAAAACTCATACCTAACCAAGGTAAAATCCCCAAATTTGGGGCATAAAGAGAATATATTAACGCTTCCATATAGAAAGAACAAGTAAGTTACAAAGACAGGCAGATCAGGGTGGGATTGGACTTCTCATCTCCTGTGCGAGACCACAATACAGCGATGTCAACAGCAGAAAATAATCAAGTACAAGAGCATCAGCATCAGCAAGACTGTAGCCCTGGCTGCACTTTAGAATCAGCAGGAAGGCTTTAGAAAGAAGCCAGGGGTCCTGACCCCAGGCTCTATCCCAGATGAATTAAATCAGAATATCTGAGTGTGGAGCAAGGAACTGGTATTTTTTTTTTAGCTCCCCAGATGTTTCTAATAAATACCTAGCATTGCCATCTAATCTATAGACTACTGGGGGGAAAAAGGAATAAAATCTAAAAACCCTATGCCCAGTCAGTTCTGTTTCCTTTTTACAGAACTATTTACAGATATACATGTTTTTAGAGAATCACTATTTACCTAATAAAGGTAAAGACAAACTATCTGCCCAAATAATAGATAAATGAGTATAGTCAAGATGGAGAAAGACAAAAGAGGACAGGAAGAGTGGTAAGCAAGGAGTCATGCAACATCTGGTTACATCTGAATGGGTGCTGTTAGATAGTCATTGCAAGTCTGCTAGTTTACATACAACAGGAGACCTTTGTAAAGGTTCTTGAAATAGAAGAGACAAATGGTGTGGAGAGATTCTAATGACGATGATGCTCAGTCGCTCAATCTTGTCCAACTCTTTGCGGCCCCACGGACTGTAGCCCACTAGGCTCCCCTGTCCTTGAAATTTCCCAGGCAAGAATACTGGAGTGGGTTGCTATCTCCTTCTCCAGGGAATTTTCCCAACCTAGGGATTGAACCCACATCTATTCCATCTCCTGCATTGGCCGATGGGTTCTTTACCACTGCGCCACCTGAGATAATAATCACTTGGAATTGAAAGTCTCGGGTTTCTTCAGTAAAATTTAAAAGTTGGGTTAGAGTCATGATGAGGAAAGAGAAGTAAAAGAATTCCAAAAGTTTCCCCTATGGATCAAAGCAAAAAAAACAGGGTGGGAAGGAGAGGAAGGGCAGGAAAAGAAAAAGAATATTCTAAAGTTTTCATCTTTTATGGATGGAATATCACATGGGAATAGATTCTTGATGAAGGAAATAGTTGTTATATTGGTTTCGTATATACTGGTAACATATTTAAAAATAAGTATCCACAATGCAAAGGTAATCATGAATGGCATGGAAAAATAATATATGACCTGTAACACTGGAAATGAATAGCACTTCATCCAGAAGAGCAATACCTAAGTAAAAGGTCCCACAGTTTCCCTTCCTGCCTCTTACTGTAGATGATGCCTCTAAGCGTGCACTCTCTTGTGTAGTGGGACACATCCCCTGTCTCTTCAGTGATGTATCTCCAGAAATTTCCCTCAATCTCCCATATTATCACTGTTTCACTGTCTACTGGATCGTTGACATCAGCATCCAAACATGCTATCATTTTTTATTGTATTTAAAAATCTTCATTTCACTTCTCCTGTGAGCTGCCCTCCTGTTGATATACTCTGAAATTCTTTCTCTTCTAAACTGTCTTTAACAATCAAATTTTCCGCACCCCACCAGAGCACCAGGATTTTGGGGCAAATTTCTATATCTAAAGCCAACATTCAATTCTCAGTCCACATTTTACGCAGTCTTTCAGCTGCAATTAATACAAGTAATCCCTCTCTTCACTGATAATATTTCCTCACTTGTCTTCTAGAATACAATATAGTTTTCCTCCTCTCTTACTTTCCTCTTTCCCTACTCTTTAACAGTCTCATTTGCTGGTTTCTTATCTTTTCCTCAACAACTTTATCCTGAATTGCCCCAGGTTCAATTCTTCCACCTCTTCTCCAGCTGCCTACACAGTCTTGGTAATCTCATCCCGCTCGTCAGTACTGATTCTCACATTTCTACCTCTGGCCAGCTCTAGACTTGATGTCCAGTTGCCCACTTAATACCTGCATTTGGATGTGTAATACACATCACAAATCAGTATGTACAAAACTAGTGATATTCTTGACTGAGCAACTGAAATGAACCGACTGAGTGATATTCTTGTCTATATGTGTTAAAGTGAAGTCGCTCAGTTGTGTCTGACTCTTTGCGACCCCATGGACTGTAGTCTGTAGACCATAACCACTGGATTTAATGTCGATTCATTCTTTCAGTTGCTCTTTACAAATAACCCATTTGACCTTACTTCTTTTTTTTCTCTTCCCCTTGTTCAGTTTTCTCAATGACATTGCCTGCTTACAGATCCTCAAATTTGTTGCTCATGTTTTCTCAGGGTCTTCTGCCTGGCCATTTCCTCTACCGGGACCATCTTCCCTCAGATATGTACAAGGCTATCTCCATTCTTTAGTTTTGAGACTTTGCTCAAATACCTTCTTTTAATTGAGGCTATGCCAGAGCTTTTGACTGTGTGGATCACATTAACTGTGGAAAATTCTAAAAGAGATGGGCATACCAGACCACCTGACCTGCCTCTTGAGAAACCTATATGCAGGTCAGGAAGCAACAGTTAGAACTGGACATGGAACAACAGACTGGTTCCAAATAGGAAAAGGAGTACGTCAAGGCTGTATGTTGTCACCCTGATTATTTAACTTCTATGCAGAGTACATCATGAGAAACTCTGGGCTGGAAGAAGCACAAGCTGGAATCAATATTGTGGGGAGAAACATCAGTAACCTCAGATATGCAGATGACACCATCCTTATGGCAGAAAGTGAAGAGGAAATAAAAGGCCTCTTGATGAAAGTGAAAGAGGAGAGTGAAAAAGTTGGCTTAAAGCTCAACATTCAGAAAACTAAGATCATGGCATCTGGGCCCATCACTTTCTGGCAAATAGATGGGGAAACAGTGGAAACAGTGTCAGACTTAATTTGGGGGGCTCCAAAATCACTGCAGATGGTGATTTCAGCCATGAAATTAAAAGACACTTACTCCTTGGAAGAAAAGTTATGACCAACCTAGATAGCATATTGAAAAGCAGAGATATTACTTTGCCAACAAAGGTCTGGCTAGTCAAGACTGGTTTTTCCAGTAGTCATGTATGGATGTGAGAGTTGGACTGTGAAGAAAGCTGAGCACTGAAGAATTGATGCTTTTGAACTGTGTTGTTGGAGAAGACTCTTGAGAGTCAGTCCCTTGGACTGCAAGGAGATCCAGCCAGTCCATTCTGAAGGAGATCAGCCCTGGATGTTCATTGGAAGGACTGATGCTGAAGCTGAAACTTGAATACTTTGGCCACCTCATGCGAAGCGTTAACTCACTGGAAAAGACTCTGATGCTGGGAAGCATTGGGGGCAGGAGGAGAAGGGGGCGCCAGAGGATGAGATGGCTGGATGGCATCACCTACTTGATGGACATGAGTTTGAGTGAAATCTGGGAGCTGGTGATGGACAGGGAGGCCTGGCGTGCTGTGATTCATGGGGTTACAAAGAGTTGGACAAGACTGAGCGACTGAACTGAACTGAACTGACCCTGAAGATCCTATTTACAAATGATTTCCACCCTCATATCACAATTTTCTGAATCTACCTTACCCTAAGCTATTTTCACAGTACTTACCATCATGTAAAATACCACTTTTGTNACACAACTGAGCGACTTCATTTTCATTTTTCACTTTCATGCACTGGAGAAGGAAATGGCAACACACTCCGGTGTTCTTGCCTGGAGAATCCCAGGGACCGGGGAGTCTGGTGGGCTGCCGTCTGTGGGTTCACATGGAGTCGGACATGACTGAAGTGACTTGGCAGCAGCAGTCAAGGCTATGGTTTTTCCTGTGGTCATGTATGGATGTGAGAATTGGACTGTGAAGAAAGTTGAACGCCGAAGAATTGATGGTTTTGAGCTGTGGTGTTGGAGAAGACTCTTGAAAGTCTCTTGGACTGCAAGGAGATCCAACCAGTCCATTCTGAAGATCAGCCCTGGGATTTCTTTGGAAGGAATGATGCTAAAGGTGAAACTCCAGTACTTTGGCCACCTCATGTGAAGAGTTGACTCACTGGAAAAGACTCTGATGCTGGGAAGGATTGTGGGCAGGAGGAGAAGGGGACAACAGAGGATGAGATGGCTGGATGGTATCACTGACTCGATGGACGTGAGTCTGAGTGAACTCTAGGAGTTGGTGATGAACAGGGAGGCCTGGCGTGCTGTGATTCATGGGGTCGCAAAGAGTCGACACGACTGAGCAACTGAACTAAACTGACTCCATAATTAAGGGTCTTATTTTGGAATCTTAATTCATTACATATTTTGAGGAACACTTAGCTGACTTGAATAATTTAATACCTGTTAAAGAAAGAAAAGTAATTTAAGCTACAAGGTGTCTTGACTTTGAAGAGATGCCAGAAGTTTTAAACTAATTTTTAGGTATGTCATTTTTTGGTATACAGGTCAGTGGCATTGGTTATATTCACCACTGTTTATTTGCAAGGCAGGTTCACCCACCTCTCCCCACAGCCCTGATTACAGAAACTCTGTCCCTTAAGCAGTTCTTCCCTCCTTTCTTCTAACCCCTCGTCACCTCTCACCTACTTTGTGAAACGCCTATTCTAGGTATTTCATACAAGTGGAATCATAGAATGTTTGTCCTCATGTCTGGCTTATTTTACTTACTGTAATGTTTTTGCGGTTCATCCACACAGTATCATATTAGAACTTCATTCCTTTTTATAACTGAAGACAACTTGTTGTATGTATATACTATATGAGCACATTTTGTTTCTCTGTTCATCTGTTGTTGGATATGTGGATTGTTCCCTTATTTTGACTGTTGTGAATAATGCTACAGTGAACATGGGTGTACAATTATCTGTCTGAGTCTTTATTTTTGATTCTTTTCAGTTTATACCTAGGAGTGGAATTGCTTCAGTTGGTAAAGAATCCGCCTGAAATGCAGGAGGCCCCGGTTTGATTCCTAGATTGAGAAGACCTGTTTAAAGGGATAGGCTACCCACTCCAGTATTCTTGGGCTTCCCTTGTGGCTCAGCTGGTAAAGAATCTACCTGCAATGCAGGAGACCTGGCTTCGATCCCTGGGTTGGGAAGATGCCCTGGAGCAGGGAAAGACTACCCACTCCAGTATTCTGGCCTGGAGAATTCCATGGGCATCCATGGAGTCGCAAAGAATTGGACGCAACTGAGCAACTGCATTTTCACTTTCACTTTCAAGTTAAATATAGAATCCTACCGAGGAACCACCAGGGTGCTCTCCATGGGGGCTGAATGACTTTGCATTCCCACCAGCAGTGTAGGAAAGTTTTAACTTCTCCACTGGCTCACTAACATTCTTAACACTTTTCTGACTTTTTATTTTTGTTTTTATTCTAGCCATCCTCAAGTGGCTATCTTGTTGTGGTTCTAATTTGCATTTCCTTATGATGACTAATGATGTTGAGCATTTTTCATTTGTGCTTATTAGCCATTTATGTATCTGGAGAAATGTCGCCAGAGAAATGTCTGTTCAACTCCTTTGCCCATTTTTAACTGCAGTTTAGTTCAGTTGCTCAGTTTAACTGCAGTCAGTTCAGTTCAGTTGCTCAGTCGTGTCCAACTCTTTGTGACCCCATGAACCGCAGTACTCCAGGCCTCCTTGTCCATCACCAACTCCCAGAGTTTACCCAAACTCACGTCCATTGAGTTGGTGATGCCATCCAACCATCTCATCCTCCGTCCCCTTCTCCTGCCCTCAATCTTTCCCAGCATCAGGGTCTTTTCAAATGAGTCAGCTCTTTACATCAGGTAGCCAAAGTATTGGAGTTTCAGCTTCAATGTCAATCCTTCCAATGAACACCCAGGAGTGATCTCCTTTAGGATGGACTGGTTGGATCTCCTTGCAGTCCAAGGGACTCGCAAAAGTCTTCTCCAACACCACAGTTCAAAAGCATCAATTCTTCAGTGCTCAGCTTTCTTTATAGTCCAACTCTCACATCCATACATGACTGCTGGAAAAACCATAGCTTTGACTCAGTGGATCTTTGTTGACAAGTAATGTCTCTGCTTTTTAATATACTGTCTAGGTTGGTCATAACCTTCCTCCCAAGGAGTAACCATCTTTTAATTTCATGGCTGCAATCACCATCTGCAGTGATTTTGGAGCCCCCCAAAATAATTACTACAGTAGGTGGTGGAATTGTAAAGAGTTCTTTATATATACTGGATATCAAACCCTTATTAGATATATGGTTCACAGATATTTTCTCTCATTCTGTAGGTTGTCTTTTTACTTTCTTGATGTTCTTTGCATAAAATTTTTAATGTTGATGAAGTCCAACTTACTTTTTTTGATTTGTGTCAAGGATATTTTTACTTGACATAAAACATCATAAAATTCATAAAAACATCTGTTTAAGAGAGTGAACTTTTAGGTAGTTTAATAAGAGTGCAAGCTGTTCAGTTGAGTACCTGCAGAATAACATATATAGATATACATAGTTGTTGCTCAGACATATCCAATTCTTTGTGATCCCATGGACTGTAACCCACCAGACTCCTCTGTCCATGGAATTTTCCAGGCAAGAGTACTGGAGCGGATTGCCATTTCCTACTCCAAGGGATCTTCCTGACCCAGAGATTGAACTTGCATCTCCTGTGTCTCCTGCATTGCAAGCAGATTCTTTACCCACTGAGTCATGCAGAACAACATGGTAGCTAAACTGAGTGAAAATCTGTATGAGTTGTTTTGTTTCCTTCTCTAAGCTTTCATTCTGTGAAAGATTCCAATTTACTTATGAAAGATGTTTTGAAAATTTTAATTTAATGCTTACAGAAGCTGAGACTGTGCTTGTAAGACTAGCAGTAAATTTTGTGAGCATATTATCTGCTTAGTAATGACATCATCTGTCTTATTAAATTTCAAGATGTTGAAAATAGCTCATTCAAATACTGCTCTTATGTGATTGAATGATTACTTATTGTTATAAAAATCAAAGCTCCCTTGTTACTCCTGTGATTCTTCACTACTGCTGAATGTGGAGACACATGAACAAACAGAAAGATCCTTACCGCTTCCAGGTATTGGGCTTTGCTTGCCGTGATGGTGTAGAACGGAGATAGAGGTGGCTCTGGAGACAGTGACTTTTAAGCTCCTCCAGAACTAGGATGGGTTTTATTCCAGATCACCCAGTTTTCTCCCTGGAGCTTTTGTGTTAATGCTGACTAGACTCAGAATGATGCGACAAGCCCTGGTCAGTTAGGGAATGTCCTCTTATTGCTCTGTTTCTGGAATTAGTATTCACAGTAGCTCCTACCCTTGGCAGACCTGATTTTGTTTTGTAGTCCAGTGAGTTAAATAGATAAGATTAGATTTTTACTTCTGAACATTTAAAGTCTAAATTGAGCTCGGTAGTAAGCATTTATGTTTTCACAAACTCACTGTTTGATAAAATAAAGACATAAAAAATTGGTCGATGGCATTGTCCATGGCTGGCAGGTGTTAATGACCTACAAGCCATATGTTCCGTATCCTCATGAGACAGAAGATGATTGTGTTCTGTTCTATAGATTACTGCTTTTCTCTGCCAGTGGTGGTGGTTTAGTTTCTCAGTCGTGTCCGACCCCATGGACTGTAGCTCACCAGGCTCTTCTGTCCATTGGATTTTCCAAGCAAGAATACTGGAGTGGGTTGCCATTTCCTTCTCCAGGGAATCTTCCTGATCCAGGGATCAAACCCAGGTTTCCTGCACTGCAGGCAGACTTTTTACCAACTGAGTTACCAGGGGAGCACTTTTCTCTGCCAGTAGCCTCTCAAATTTATCTCACAAAAGTGGGCCCAGGCAAGAGAATATGAACAGACTAGCTCACATCCATTGTCTTGGAAAAATATCCCAAAGGATTGGATACTTGTTTTATCCTTATACAAGCTGGAACTGTGCATTTGTAAGTGTCAAGGGTGTGTACCATGCCTTATTACAGGAAATACCTAAAAGCCAAATATGTGGTCTTTGATCTCAACAATTTTCAGTGTCTTCAGAAAAGAACACACCCACATCTAGAAATGTCTTAAAAGAAAAGTGTAGATAAGTATAGATGAGTTGGACGCAAACTGAATCTGTTTTTGACAGTGCCAGCTGTGTCTAATTAGATAAGTTTATTATGGAAATATGTATCAATCTAAAAGATAAATCAGGTCAAGTAGTTGAAATTAACTGTGAATTCATTCTCTTCTAGATTTTCAAGAAAGAAGTCCTTTAACAATAAAATTTATCTCAGATGTTTATAGCCTGTGTGTTTTCAAGTTTTTTAACCTAGAAAACAGTGAAAATTAATGTGTGCCATTCTAAGGGCAGCAACTCCTTACTGCTGCCATTTGCATTGTTATCTGTATACCCAGTAAACAGCACAATAATTGAAAGCTTAACTTATGGACTCTTAGGCCTCTGTTGTATATGACACAGATTCTACCTTGGCTCTAAGTAGAGGTGTCTGCTCGTAGTCCACTTTGCATGCTTATTTATAAGGGCCATGTGATGAAGTCATGTAACTATAAGGATTTTGATTGTTTCCCTCACAGGTTTTGATATGGTCATCATTGCCATGTGAGTAAGATAGCAACATTAAACGTTGTGTTTCTAGAAATAAAAGGTTTGTCCCCGTGGAATGTCAGTTAGAACAGGCAGCTTCTGTCTTGCCTGAAGAACATAGCTATTTTTGTGTTATAATCTTCCTGATAATGTAAATATGTTTACCAAACTCACACTTTGTGAAAATGCTACAAAGCTTATTAACTTCTGTAGGGTTAATAACTGCCTCTCACTTTCAGCTCTCTCCTAGTTGATTACCTGTCAGCATTCTAAGTCAGGTGGCAGGTAGGAAAATACCTAGCTTCTTTCTACAAATGAACTGTCTGCAAAAGGTTTCTTTTTGTAATATTTATCTTAAAGTTTTATTGGAGAACTACAGGGGAGGAAAAAAAAAAGACATTTTTCTTTGTTTATATTTAAATGCCAGTGATTATATGAAAGACTAGTGATTCCTTTAGAAAGTAAATGTTGACACCTAAAAGATAGAAGCAAGTTACAAAGCTTTCATGACTTTCTGCAATGTTCTTTCAACATATATCCTTCAGATATACACTAGAGTCCAGGATAGATTTCCCACCATGTTTATCTACAGTTGGAAACAGAATTCGTTGCATACATTTTTCTGTAATTAGATAAGAATGTTCTTACTGCTGATCTGCAAACAGTTTATAAAGATAGCTGTTGCCTAAGATACTTCACAGTTAACAAATGTTGAATGGTGAACTCCATTCTTCATTTTCTAAAATGTAATGGTAGTATCCTAAAAATCCAGTAATGTTCTCACATACAGTCCATGATTGTGAGATCCAAGGCTAGAAATGACATAGGTAGCTCTGCCATCCTCACAGGCTACTTCCATCTCTTGAGTCTAAGGATTAGTTAGAGCCTTTGCCATCTCAGGACTAACAGGAGAAAGCAAAGCTACCAGGGCTAACCTGATAGCTCAGCTGGTAAAAAGTCCACCTGCAATGCAGGAGGCCCTGGTTCAGTTCTTGGGTTGGAAAGATGCCCTGGAGACTGGGTAGGCTACCCACTCCAGTATTCATGGGCTTCTCTGGTGGCTCAGACAGTAAAGGATCCACCTGCAATGCGAGAGACCTGGGTTTGAGACCTGGGTTGGGAAGATCCCCTGGAGAAAGGAGAGAGGAAGGGGAGGACAAACCCCTTCCCTTTTAAGAGCAGTAGTACAAAAAGGAGTGCCTCACCTTTGCTTACAGCCAGAGTTAGTCATGTGGCTCCCCAGCTGTGGGAAAGGCTGGGAAGGATAATCTTTTTCTTTTTCTTGGCTCGCTCTCTCTCTCAGAAAAAAATTTTTATCTTATATTGAAGTATAGTTGATTTAGAGTGTTGTGTTAGTTTCATGTGAACAGCCAAGTGACTCAGTTATGCATATGCAGATATCTTTTCTTTTATATGTAGAAAAAATAATCCACAAGGACCTACTGTGTAGCACAGGGAGCTCTACTCAGTGCCCTGTAATAATCTATATGGGAAAAGAATCTGAAAAAGGTAACCTGTAGATGGGAGCCCAGTTGAAACTCAGGAAGGGTAATTATTTATAGGCTTAAGCATCTGTCACCTCATCAAGTTTTAGAATATTCTTGTCACCCCAAAAATTACCCTCATCATCATTTGCAGTCGGTCCCTATCTCATCCCCAGACATGGTAATTTGGAATCTACTTTCTGTGTTTATGGATTTACATTCTGTTAATTTCATATCAATGGAATTGAACAATTGATAGCTTTTTACCTTGTGTCTTTCACTTAGCCTGGTGATTTTGAAGTTCATCTCTGCTTTGTTCCCTTTTGTTGCATAATAGTATTCCACTGTATGTGTATCCCATATTTTATTTACCTATAGTTGGGTGGTAAACTAGTTGTGTACCAGTGGGTTGACTTTCTTTACTTGCTTCAGTTTTTAGCTACTGTGAGTAATGTTCCTATGAACATTCATATACAACTTTTTGTGTGAACATATGTTTTCATTTCTCTTCTGTGGGTGCCTAGGAGCAGTTGCTGAGTTGTATAGTAAGCCTGTTTATCATTTTTAAAGAAATTGCTAAACCGTTTTGCAGAGTGACTCTTAGCATTTTACATTCCCACCAATAGTTTCTGAGGATTCTAATTTCTCCATTTCTTCAGTAGCATTTAATATTGTTAGTCTTTTTCGTTATAGACCATTCTAGGGGGTATGTAGTGGTAGTTCATTGGAAGTTCTTGTTTACATTTTCCTAATTATGTTGAGCATCTTTTCATGTCCTTATCAGCCATTTTTATTTCTTCTTTGATAAAATGACTGTTCAAATATTTTGCCCATTTTTTAATTAGGTTTTTTTGTCTTGTTGAGTTGTGAGAGTTCTTTATATGTTATGGGTGTGTCCTTTATCAGATACATGATTTATATATATTTTCTCTCAATCTGTAACTTTTCTTTTTTGCTTCCTTAATGATGTCTTTTCAAGAGCACGAGTTTTTAATTTACCATTTTTTTATTTTATAGATTGTGCTTTGGGTGTGATACTTTTAAAATCTTTGCCTAATCTAACAAGAAGATTTTTTTCCAAGGTTTTCTTTGAAATGTTTTAGTTTTGGCTCTCATATTTAGGTCTATGTTCTATTTTTCTTTTGTTTAAGGGAGGCGAGGAAGTATGTTATAAGAGTTTACAAACATTTTTTTTCAACATATAGGGATATCCATTGTCTCACCATTTGTTGAAAAAAACTATTGTATTTCCTTAGCAAACTTGTCAAAACACAGTTCAGTTCAGTCACTGTCATGTCCGACTTTTTGTGACTGCATGAACTGCAGCACGCCAGGCCTCCCTGTCTAAACAACTCCCAGAGTTTACCCAAACTCATGTCCATTGAGTCAGTGATGCCATCCAACCATCTCATCCTCTGTTGTCCCCTTCTCCTCCTGCCCTCAATCTTTCCCAGCATGGGGGTCTTTTCAAATGAGTCAGCTCTTTGCATCAGGTGGCCAAAGTATTGGAGTTTCCAGCTTCAACATTAGTCCTTCCAGTGAACTCCCAGGACTGATCTCCCCTAGGATAGACTGGTTGGATCTCTCTGAAGTCCAAGGGCTCTCGAGTCTTCTCCAACACCACAGTTCAAAAGNGGGGTCTTTTCAAATGAGTCAGCTCTTTGCATCAGGTGGCCAAAGTATTGGAGTTTCCAGCTTCAACATTAGTCCTTCCAGTGAACTCCCAGGACTGATCTCCCCTAGGATAGACTGGTTGGATCTCTCTGAAGTCCAAGGGCTCTCGAGTCTTCTCCAACACCACAGTTCAAAAGCATCAATTCTTCATCGCTCAGCTTTCTTTAAAGTCCAACTCTCACATCCATTCATGACTACAAGAGAAACCATTGCCTTGACTAGACAGACCTTTGTTGGCAAAGTAATGTCTCTGCTTTTTAGTATGCTGTCCAGGTTGCTCATAACTTTCCTTCCAAGGAGTAAACGTCTTTTAATTTCATGGTTGCAGTCACCATCAGCAGTGATTCTGGAGCCCCCCAAAATAAAGTCTGACATTGTTTCCACTGTTTCCCCATCTATTTGCCATGAAGTGATGGGACCAGATGCCATGATCTTCGTTTTCTGAATGTTGAGCTTTAAGCCAACTTTTTCACTCTCCTCTTTGACTTTCATCAAGAGGCTCTTTATCTCTTCTTCGCTTTCTGCCATAAAGGTGGTGTTGTTTGTGTATCTGAGGTTATTGATATTTCTGCCAGCAATCTTGATTCCTGCTTGTGTTTCTTCCAGCCCATCGTTTCATGATGTACTCTGCATATAAGTTAAATAAGCAGGGTGACAATATACAGCCTTGACATACTCCTTTTCCTATTTGGAACCAGTCTGTTGTTCCATGTCCTGTTCTAACTGTTGCTTCCTGACCTGCATACAGGTTTCTCAAGAGGCAGGTCAGGTGGTCTGGTATTCCCATTTCTTTCAGAATTTTCCACAGTTTATTGTGATCTACACAAAGGCTTTGGCATAGTCAATAAAGCAGAAAAAGATATTTTTCTGGAACTCTCTTGCTTTTTTGATGATCCAGTGGATGTTGGCAATTTGATCTCTGGTTCCTCTGCCTTTTCTAAAACTAGCTTGAACATCTGGAAGTTCACGATACACATATTGCTGAAGCCTGGCTTGGAGAATTTTAAGCATCACTTTACTAGCCTATGAGATGAGTGCAATTGTGCAGTAGTTTGAGCATTCTTTGGTATTGACCTTCTTTGGGATTGGAATGAAAACTGACCTTTTCCAGTCCTGTGGCCACTGCTGAGTCTCCAAATTTGCTGGCATATGGAGTGCAGCACTTTCACAGCATCATCTTCCAGGATTTTAAATAACTCAATTGGAATTCTATCACCTCCACTAGCTTTGTTCGTAGTGATATTTTCTAAGGCCCACTTGATTTCACAATCCAAGATGTCTGGCTCTAGGTGAGTGATCACACCATCGTGATTATCTGGGTCGTGAAGATCTTTTTTGTACAGTTCTTCTGTGTATTCTTGCCACCTCTTCTTAATATCTCCTGCTTCTGTTAGGTCCATACCATTTCTGTCCTTTATTGCGCCCATCTTTGCATGAAATGTTCCCTTGGTATCTCTAATTTTCTTGAAGAGATCTCTAGTCTTTGCTCTTTTGTTTTCCTCTATTTCTTTGCATTGATCACAGAGGAAGGCTTTCTTATCTCTCCTTGCTATTCTTTGGAACTCTGCATTCAGATGCTTGTATATTTTCTTTCAGTTTTGAGTATGCACAGTCCAAATTGGATGTAGAGGCTGCAATGAGGTGTCTCTACTGTTGAAATAAACTATTGACATTAATATGGGAAACAGACATTATTTTCAGTAGTTAAGTGTTGTCTTGAGGCACTCTGCCCTCTGATTATTAAAGCTACTTTTTTCCTTGGCATGTTCTTCAGATCCTGGCTCTTTTTCTCAGCACTGCTTTCTCATCACGAACTTTAAGAACATGACCTACTCCTGTACCAGGAGAGAAATAATTCTGAATAAGGGCCAAGCTTTTGGTGATTGTGAGATTTCAGCTAGAGAGGTCTCCTCCAGCTGAAAAATCTAATGACAACATTATTTCTAAAACTGGAACATATGCATGTTGTTCACATCTCAAAGATACTAAAACTTGTTTCCTGGTTAAAGGAATTCAGCATAGTTGTTAAGGTATGGGCTCTGTCTGGGTTCACATCCTTTCTGCGTCCCTTTAGGCAAACAACTTAACTGTGCTGTGTACTTCAGTTTTCTGTTCTGTAAATGTGAACAGTAATAGAGTGTATCTGTAAAATTGTGAGAAGTAGATAGGATGAAACAATATTATATGCTTATAACAGCATATGGCACCTAGGAAAGGCTCAGTTAATGCTAGTCATTACTGTTACCTATTAGGTATTTGGATATTAGACAAAACTGAAATAACCTTTAAGGCTGATGGTTTGTGTGAAGCATAGTAGATATTCAGTGAATGCTTGTTGGATAATAGTTAAAAATATATGAAGTGCCTTTTTTGAAGGCATGGAGCCTTTATTGAAGAGATAACTAGTTTTCAAAGACAGTGAATAGACAGATTTTAAAGAGTTGCTTTATGTTAAATGTATAGTACATCTCCACGATTTTCATGATGCTGAATTCTGCTAGACCCTTCCCAGTGAACAGGAGCTCAAAGTCTTACCCTTAGTACCATGTCTGTATAAATGATACATAGTCAAATTACACAATAGTGTTAATCATTTGAGTATATTCTATAATTAACAAAGATTTAGAAGTCAGTTGTTTAATTATAGACTTTGTCACCTCTCAAGTTTCATCAAGAAAATATTTAGTCAAAACTTACATTGTCAGATGGTTCCACTGGGAGATGCAAACATGACTGAGTTTTCACACCTGAGTCAGAGGTACCTAAGGCTTCTAAAGGCTTCACTTTTCAACTAAGTCCAGTCTGTTTCATAAGGTACAAAATACTACAAAATCTGGGAAAGGGAAAAAAGCACCTCTCATTTCATAATCAGGAGGGATTACTTTATGAAAGAAATGGCATTTGTGGGGAGGCTATAAATAATGACCTTGCTTCCTACTTTCCAGAAAATTTAGGGTAAGCAGATTCTGCTTAGATACATTTTTCTACCCCTCAACTAACCCAAATTGTTTTCTCCAGGCTTTGGAAAAGATTTGACCTCCTGCTGTTGTTCAATATTACTACTTTCAGCCTTGGTCCCAATCTGATCCCTTCCCATCTCCTCCAGAGTCTCACACCACGTGATAATCTCACTTGACATAACAGTTTCAGCTTCTCCTCTGGTGACTCTTTCTTTAAACCTGGGACATGTTATCTTTCTCATAGTAAAACAAAACAAAACCCAGAAAGTTCTTGGGTCCTCCTGTACTGATAAGCACCTTTCTCTCCTTTTCCCTTAAAGACAAAGTTTATAAAGGATTTATACTTGTCTCAACTGTTTCTGCGTAGTTAAAAACACTGCTATTCATTATGAACTACAGTTGACCCTGAAACAGCACAGAGGTTAGAGGCACCTGATACTGCGCAGTTGAGAATCCATGTATTTCTTACAGACGGTCCTTCATTGATGTGGCTCTTCCCTAGCCATGGTCCTGCATCCATGGATTCAACCAACATGGGCCATGTAGTGCTATGGTGTTTACTATTGAAAAAACAGTCTGCTAATAAGTGGTCCTGTGCAGTTCAAATCCATGTTTAAGAGTCAGTCTTATTTCAAAAACAGAATTATAGAATAAGTGCCCATGTATTTATGCCCCAGATAATAAATAGTAATTTTTTGTCATACTTGAGATCATATTTTAAGAAATAAAACAATGTAAAAAAATGTAAATAAACACTCATTTTCTATCCCACTATCCTCCCTTTTTCTAGAGGTTTCTACTGTCCTAAAATTAGTGTGTACTCATCCTATTAACTTTGTAATACTGTTAATACATTATATTTAATAAGAGCTAGTAGTTATGTGGCACTTACCATGTACCAGGAACTATTCTAAGCACTCATCATATATCACTTTAGTCAAGGTTCCACAAAGAAGCAGGACCAATAGGGTTTAGAGAGAGCAGGAGAGCATTTTATTTTAAGGAAGTGTCTTAGTAATGTGGGAACTGGCAGGTGTTAAATCTGAAGGGCAGGCTGGCCGGCTGGAAATTGAGGCTAGAGTTGATTGTTGCATTTTGAGTTCGAATTCTGCAGGCAGCAAGCTGGAAACTTGAGCAGGATTTCTGTATTTCCATCTTCAGAATGTTTCTTCTTTCGAGAAACCTAGGTCTTTACCCTTAAGGCCTTCAACTGATTGCATGAGGGCCCCTACATTGAGAGTCATCTGCTCCACTCAAAGTATACTGATATCAATGTTAATGTTAATTTCATAACAGCATCTGCGTTGGGGTTTAACCAAACTCTTGGGCACTGCAGCATTCCAGACCGACACATAACCTTATCCATCTCCTGTACTAAGTGCTTTCATCCTAATACCTGGCGTACTGTTCTCANATGACACCATCCTTATGGCAGAAAGTGAAGAGGAAATAAAAGGCCTCTTGATGAAAGTGAAAGAGGAGAGTGAAAAAGTTGGCTTAAAGCTCAACATTCAGAAAACTAAGATCATGGCATCTGGGCCCATCACTTTCTGGCAAATAGATGGGGAAACAGTGGAAACAGTGTCAGACTTAATTTGGGGGGCTCCAAAATCACTGCAGATGGTGATTTCAGCCATGAAATTAAAAGACACTTACTCCTTGGAAGAAAAGTTATGACCAACCTAGATAGCATATTGAAAAGCAGAGATATTACTTTGCCAACAAAGGTCTGGCTAGTCAAGACTGGTTTTTCCAGTAGTCATGTATGGATGTGAGAGTTGGACTGTGAAGAAAGCTGAGCACTGAAGAATTGATGCTTTTGAACTGTGTTGTTGGAGAAGACTCTTGAGAGTCAGTCCCTTGGACTGCAAGGAGATCCAGCCAGTCCATTCTGAAGGAGATCAGCCCTGGATGTTCATTGGAAGGACTGATGCTGAAGCTGAAACTTGAATACTTTGGCCACCTCATGCGAAGCGTTAACTCACTGGAAAAGACTCTGATGCTGGGAAGCATTGGGGGCAGGAGGAGAAGGGGGCGCCAGAGGATGAGATGGCTGGATGGCATCACCTACTTGATGGACATGAGTTTGAGTGAAATCTGGGAGCTGGTGATGGACAGGGAGGCCTGGCGTGCTGTGATTCATGGGGTTACAAAGAGTTGGACAAGACTGAGCGACTGAACTGAACTGAACTGACCCTGAAGATCCTATTTACAAATGATTTCCACCCTCATATCACAATTTTCTGAATCTACCTTACCCTAAGCTATTTTCACAGTACTTACCATCATGTAAAATACCACTTTTGTTGTTGTTCAGTTTTTAAGTCACGCCCAATTCTTCATGACCTCATGGGCTGTAGCACAGCAGGCTTCCCTGTCCTCTAGTATCTCCTGGAATTTGCTCAAACTAGTATCCATTGAGGCAGTGATGCCATCTAACCATCTCATCCTCTGTCACCCCCTTCTCTTCCTGCCCTCAGCCTTTCCCAGCATCAGGGTCTTTTCCAATGAGTTGGCTCTTCTCATTAGGTGGCCAAAGTATCGGAGCTTCAGCTTCAGCATCAGTCCTTCCGATGAATATTCAGGGTTGACTTCCTGGATTGATCTCCTTGCAGTCCAAGGGACTCTCAAGAGTCTTCTCCAGCACCACAGTTCAAAAGTATCAATTCTTTGGTGCTCAACCTTATTTATGGTCCAACTCTCACATCCATACACGACTATTGGAAAAAAACATAGCTTTGACATATGGGCCTTTGTATATAAAATATTATGTAATTTACAATAATTTTTTTGTTACTATGTTCCACCTTCTATTAGAATTTGCATGTCTTTAGGCCATGGATCTTTATTTGGTTTCACTAATCTATTTATCTTAATAGCTTAGAGCAATGCCTGGTACTAATAAAAGTCAATGAATATTCATTAAATAAATTAAATATATTTGTATCTAAGTACCATGAAGAAATATGATTCATAGGATATAATCAGAGCTCATTTTTATTTTAATCTAAATATTTTCTTAAAATTAATTCAGGAAGTCCATCCTCTGTCCTTGTGTGAAAACTCATACCTGTCCATAAGATCACTTTAAGGCAGACATTTTTTAGGAAAGTCTTGATAATGACTATCTAATCCATATTGGAATGTGTTCTTTTGTGATGGATTTAGTCATTTTCTAAGATAAATTCTGCTCATTCTTTTGGTACCAGGATGCCATTATTTAATGAATGCACCTGAAATCCAGAAAGAGAAACTCATGGACCATCCCACTGACTAGTTCAGATCTAAGGCTTTGTTGGATCAGTGTGCACATGCTCAGTCACTTCAGTCATGCCTGACTCTTTGTGACCCGTGGACTGAAGCCCGCCAGGCTCCTCTGTCCATGGGATTCTCCAGAGAAGAATACTGGAGTGGGTTGCCATGCCCTCCTCCAGGGGAGCTTCCCAACCTGCAGATCGAACCTGTGTCTCTTATGTCTCCTGCAGTGGCAGGCGGGGTTCTTTACCCAATGAGCCACCTAGGAAGCCCCAGGCAACCCCTTCAAATTAGCTTGTTGCTCAGGAAGAAAAAATTGAAGATAAAAGAACATATTTAATGATTCTGTGATATAATAACCATTGTGCTATGCTTAGTTGCTCAGTCGTGTTCAACTCTTTGCGACCCCATGGACCGTAGGCCACCAGCTTCCTTAATCCATGCAGATTCGTCAGGCAAGAATACTGGATTGGATTGCCATGCCCTCCTCCAGGGAATTGTCCCAACCCAGGAATCGAACCAGGGTCTTCTGCATTGCAGGTGGATTCTTGACCAGCGGAGCTACCCGGGAAGCCAAGAATTAACCATTATTTCTCTCTAAACTCACACCTTGGATTTGTGTCAGAAACAATTCAACAATATTTTTGTTTAATTCTAGAAACAAAAGACTCGTTTGTGGAAAGCAAAATCTGCTTTGTAAGACTGAATGGTCATTGGCTTGTCTGCTGAGATATGAGGTGTCAGCCAGGCAGACAAGGGCAGAGGGTGAATATTCTGTGCCTTCTCCCTATCTTCACCACCCCTCCAGCTCTCCAGACACCCAGATTTGCAATTTAACTTCAAAAGATACTATGAAGTGGAGCTAGGTGGCTGAGGTGGTGACTAAGGCTGGCCACTGATCTGTTCTCCAGGAGCCGGTACTCCTGGGAAATAGCCAAAGAGAGAGCCAATCCTGGGCTCATGGCAGCTCAAAGGGAGTTCAATTTGTTATAAACACTTCCCTCAGCAGGAGTGAACTGTAGGAAAGAGCCTGCATTTGTGTCTGGCTGCTTCTTGCTTGCTAGCTTCCTTTATTTCCCACTAGCTTGCTGTTTTGCCTGATTTGTCCAGGGTTGTAACACCAAAGGAGATGGTGAAGAGCAGGAGAGAAGAAAGTTCTTACTTGACAGATGCTGTCAATCTACAGCTGTATGCTTCCTCAGCTTATGGATGTGTGAATATGGTTCTTTCTAGGGCACTTTCATGGGTTCTTCAGGGGTTCCTCTATGGGTTCCTCAGACCACAACTTATTTCTCAAGGGAGAGGCAGTCTTTTTAGCCTCAAGTTTTATATTGATTTTCTAGATTCCAGGAAAACTGCTCGTTTTAAGCTGTGCTCTTTGACAGAAGCTGAAATATCTCCAAGTCTACTGTCTCCTTGGTAGGCCTTACATGTACCCCCTGCCCTATTTAACGCTGGAGGGAACTCCATGTCTTCTCAGAAGCAGGCATATTTGCTGCCCCAGGCTACTTTTAGTTTCCTTTGAGGTGAGTCACACACCAGTTCCTGCATTGCCTAACTTCAGAGAAAACGTTGTGCTCCCCAAAGGACACTGTTTTAGCATCTCATGAAAGCCCCAAGGTTATGAAATGGTCTTCTGTTATCTCATCCCATTCTTTTGGGGAAAGAAATTTCTTCAGAAACCTACCAATTTTCACACACTTCAGTTTTTTAAAAAATAATCTCTTTGAGATGAATGTTTAGGATCATATTGCTAGTTCTTATCATTTTGAAATTTCCTCAGATCTGTCCTGAATTTTTAAAGTTTATATCCATTGTATTATGGTATCCCCCAGAAAACTTTAACATCTTTCAATACATAGCATATTGAAAAGCAGAGACATTACTAACAAAGGTCCATTTAGTCAAGGCTATGGTTTTTCCAGTGGTCGTGTATGGATGTGAGAGTTGGACGTGAAGAAAGCTAAGCGTCGAAGAATTGATACTTTTGAACTGTGGTGTTGGAGAAGACTCTTGAGAGTTCCCTGGACTGCAAAGATATCCAACCAGTCCATTCTAAAGGAGATAAGTCCTAGGTGTTCATTGGAAGGACTGATGCTGAAGCTGAAACTCGAATACTTTGGCCACCTCATGCGAAGAGTTGACTTGTTGGAAAAGACTCTGATGCTGGGAGGGATTGAGGGCAGGAGGAGAAGGGGACGACAGAGGATGAGATGGCTGGATGGCATCACCGACTTGATGGACAGGAGTTTGAGTGAATTCTGGGAGTTGGTTGTGGACAGGGAGGCCTGGCGTGCTGTGATTCACGGGGTCACAAAGAGTCGGACACGACTGAGCAACTGAACTGAACTGAACTGAAAAAAAAAAAAAATATATATATATAGAGATATATATGTATAATTTCCTTTTGATATACATGTATTTGTAAACAGTTGAAATTTGATATACACTTGCTAGGTAGTTTACATGGGTTATTATGAATCAGGTGAGGTTAGAGGAATGATGTAGGGAGAGGAATGAGAAAAGTCAGAGATGGAAGGATATTCAAGAAAATGTTGAGTGAATACCATATTTTCCTAAATTCTCCCAGCATCTTATATTACTGTGTTTTGAAAATACTTTTGCGTGTATTAGTATGTGTGTATTTTTATGATCAGGTCACCCAAGGTGGCCATTCTTTTGCTCTCTGTACATCCCTGTCCGGCTTAGTGCCTACTTCACCTACACCCTAATCACCTGACTGACTTTCCCACATACTTGCCTCGACCCCAGCTAATGATTGTTCTAACCTTTAGATCAGAACATCTCCACCTGATAACATATTAAAGAGGCGGTGAGGGGCGGGCCCCTCCGCTAGTTTCCCTGATAACCAAGGAGCCAGCCAGATACCAATCCCCCCTCCTCTGGGGAGTGAAATCTGCCACCATTTCCTTGCCATCCTCTGCACACATTCGGATGTCACTCCAGAACCTTGCTTCAGACAAGTAAGTTTCCCCATCCATTACAACATGTCTGTGTTCCTCACTCCAGTCTATTTCTTCAGTCTTGCGGCTAGGCGAGTATGGGGCTTACAAGATTGTGGGATGTAGCCCGATAGTACTCATGTATTTATGAGAGAAAGAGGTCTTAAGTGAAAATTAGCTTCAGAGTGCTAATTGTGCTTCTGTCTAGTTAAAAGAAAAATAGATCTCCAAATGTATAATACACAGTAATGTTTTGGTAAGAAGATGTGGAAGAAGTCATAGAAGTTGGACAGATACTAATACTGATTTCAGGAAAATGGAATAGGAAATATATCAGAAGGAGATTTTATCCTTTGTGATATCTTTATATATATTTTTTTCTACAAGTAACATGTAACCCATGAATAACCTTAAAGGAAATCAGTGCAGTGCTGCTGAAAGTTCTGGGAGGGTAGTAATGGAAATTATCTCTTACCTATCTTCTCCTTATAAGTAGCTAGAAAGGTCATCCGCTAAGTAGGAAGACAAAAAAGGATGGATCTCTGGATGGGAGAAAGTGGGGTAATCTGAAAGAACAACAGTGAGGTACAAAATTGATTATGAAAGGAGAGAAGACTAAGGTCAAAGTGAACAGAATGAACCCTAAAAAGTTTTCAACTTATTAATGTCTTTTGTTCATTAGTATCCAATAACTTTGAACTAAGAATTTTGAACATAATGAAAAGCAAAACATTGTAGATTACCTCAAAATGGGGGATTTATGGGGGCAGGTACAGGAGGTATAAGGTCATAAAGTAGTGAAAGTCTGGCTGATTTAGTTGGTCATCAGGATGCAGGCTGAATAAGGAAACATGAAGACCGTTAAAGATAATCTAGGAAAATAGGGAAGGAGCATGCTCAGTTGTGTCTGACTCTGCAACCCCATGGGCAGTAGCCCATCAGGCTCCTCTGTCCCTGGAATTTCCCAGCTGAAGAATACTGAAGTAGTGGCCATTTCCTACTACAGGAGATCTTCCTGGCCCAGGAATGGAACTGGTGTCTCCTGTGTCTCCTGCATTGACAGATTATATCTGCTTTCAATTGAGAATTTAGAAATTGCCAGAGTAAAACTATGGTAAATCTTTGGTCACGTGTCCAGTTTTGCAACTTCTTTATTATGAAATAAGCCCCTCATTTTGAGGCTTTGTTATGTGGGAATCCATACTGGTTAATCAAGGCATTCTGGAAGCTTCCCATATTGATGTTGTTACAGCCGCTAGAAGCCAGGAAGAAAAAATTACATCCAGAACAAGTGTCGGCTCCAATATGGACAGATTGCTGCCCCTTCTGGGGGCTAGCATGTTTTGGAATACTTTATTCCTAGTGTCAACATAAGAATTTGTCATGGACTTCAGGATTCCCCTTATTATTTTAATACACAGTAACTAAGTAATCAAAGGAACTTCCATGCCTCATCAATTCCAGGGACGGTCTCACGTTAGAGACCGACCAGTGTGGCACTGAATGCACTCATCATAGAGGAACCTGACAGTTGCCAAATTTTATTCCATAAAAGCTAATTCATGTTTATTTTTGTGACTACATTGCCATGACCTCACCAGAGACATTAAGTGAGGGAAAACATAATTGCTTAATTAACTGCAGCTGCTAAAGTTGAGTCACCTGCAATTTCTATATAAGATAAAAATATACTCCTTTCAGTTCAGTTTAGTTCAGTCACTCAGTCGTGTCCGACTCTTTGCGACCCCATGAATAGCAGCACGCCAGGCCTCCCTGTCCATCACCAACTCCCAGAGACTATATGATAAAAGTTTATGGAAATTCATTCCATGTTTATTCAATAAAATTTTAGTTAGTGTTTGTTGTACGCCAGTAGATACAAGCTTATATGTGGGGACACCACAGGGAATGAGACATGAGCCCTGCTCTCTGGGAGTAGATAATCCCCTTATGAAGGAAGGGAGTTCATGTATATGTCTAGGTAATGGTTTGCAGTATGGATGGTTTTGTTTCTTTAGTGGATATAGTGTATGTATTATCTAGGGTGCAGGTGAAGACTACCATTGGGCTTAATGAATAACTCCTTAGGCCGATGGTCTTCCAAACTTTGATTTTTGTATTCAAAATAGCATATGTCTCTCAAAGAGTGTTCAAAAGATAATATGACATTTCATGTTAGCAGTAAAAGAAGTATAGAAATTGGAAAGAGGATGTGAAAAGTCTTTTGGATGTCAGACTGCCTGGTCTGATCTGATTTTCCTTTTTTTTCTTTGTCTTTTTGCTGTACTTTCTGGGAAGATTTCTTGTTTTATCTTCCAACTATTTACCTTCTACTGAACTTTTCATTTTTACAATGTTTTAATTCCTAGGAATCAAGTGTTATCTTGCCATATCTCTGCATAAATGAATGATACCGGTATTTTCTTGTCCAAGCATTCTCTGTTTCTTCCAGTTTTTGTCCCCTTTTTGATTGTTTACATCACCATACTCGACTTTAAAGACATCTTTTCTCTTAAAGGTCAGTCAGGACTTGGCATTGTGAACATAAGAGTAGGAGAAACAGAACTGGAATTCCTGTGTTACTTGAGTTAATCTCTAAGTTTATGAGTTGATTGTTTCTGAGGAAACTCTTGGACCAACATCTTGGGACAGTGTGATAGTTCAGGGTATATTTCTGTCTCCAGTGTTTGGAATGGTAGTGGTCACTTAATCCTGCTGTTTCAGAAATATATTCTCCAAGATCCATCTGGGCCTCCCAGTACAGAGACTCTTTTTCCCTTGGGTGAGAGACTAAACCTCTAGGCTTCTGCTGGAGATGGTGATCAACTCCCCTGAGATGTGGTATGAGAGAGGGATCCAAGTTCTCAGTGTTTACTATAGTCCCTTAAGTCATTACCCACTTTCACACTTAGTGCTGCTATCATTGTGCTTCTTGAAATACAAATTGTGTTGGTTCTTCATTTTTTACTACTCCCAAATTGAGTTTTGACCTTCTTGGATGTACTAAGCCAGTTATTCCTGTGAATTAGGGGGAAGTGTTTCCTCCATAAGGACACAGGTCACTATGGGTGAACATAGAGTGAAGAGCTGGGTTTTTATACCCTACTGGCCCTCATCTCTTGAGAAATCTGTATGCAGGTCAGGAATCAACAGTTAGAACTGGATGTGGAACAACAGACTGGTTCCAAAAAGGAAAAGGAATATGTCAGGGCTGTGTATTGTCACGCTGCTTATTTAACTTATATGCAGAGTACATCATGAGAAACTCGGGCTGGAGAAGCACAAGCTGGAATCAAGACTGCTGGGAGAAACATCAATAACCTCAGATATGCAGATGACACCACCCTTACAGCAGAAAGCAAAAAAGAACTAAAGAGCCTTTTGTTGAAAGTGAAAGAGGAGAGTGAAAAAGTTGGCTTAAAGCTCGACATTCAGGAAACTAAGGTCATGGCATCTAGTCCCATCACTTCATGGCAAATACATGGGGAAACATTGGCAGACTTTATTTTGGGGGGGCTCCAAAATCAATGCAGATGGTGCGTGCAGCCATGAAATTAAAAGACGCTTACTCCTTGGAAGGAAAGCTATGACCAACCTAAACAGCATATAAAGCAGAGACATAACTTTGCCAACAAAGGTCTGACTAGTCAAGGCTATGGTTTTTCCAGTAGTTGTGTATTCATGTGAGAGTTGGACTATAAAGAAAACTGAGCACTGAAGAATTGATGCTTTTGAACTGTGGTATTGGAGAAGACTCTTGAGAGTCCCTTGGACTGCAAGGAGATCCAACCAGTCCATACTAAAGGAGATCAGTCCTGGGTGTTAATTGGAAGGACTGATGTTGAAGCTGAAACTCCAGTGCTTTGGCCACCTGATGTGAAGAGCTGACTCATTTGAAAAGACCCTGATGCTGGGAAAGATTGAAGGTAGGAGGAGAAGGGGATGACAGAGGATGAGATGGTTGGATGGCATCACTGACTTGATGGACATGAGTTTGAGTAAACTCTGGGAGTTGGTGATAGACAGGGAGGCCTGGCATGCTGCAGTCCGTGGGGTCGCAAAGAGTTGGACACGACTGAGTGACTGAACTTAACTGGCCCTCATTTTGGTGAACTCAGATGGTTAAGAATCTGCTTGCAATGCAGGAGACCCAGGTTCAATCTCTGGGTCAGGAACATCCCCTGGAGAAGGGAATGGCAACCCACTCTAGTACTCTTGCCTGGAAAATCCTACGGACAGAATAGGCTGGTAGGCTACAGTCCATAGGATGTCAAAGAGTCAGACAGAACTGAGCAACTAACATTTTCGGCCCTCATTTCAGCCTCTGTCATACACAGTGGCCATTGTCAGCACAGGCCCATTTGCTGTTCTTACCTCATCCTTGTGAATTTTTATTTTTAACATTTTGCTTTGCAAAAACTTAAATGAGTGTGTGTTTTCTGGAGGAAGATAAATTACATATATTTATTTGATCTATCTTCATAACCCAGAAAAGGCATTTAGAAATTTTAAGTCAGATAAATATTCTGGAGTCCTTGTCTCAATAGATCTGTTCAGATATGTGTATTTCACCTCTGTGGCTAAATAGAATTGTCTGGTCAGAACTCTTGAGACAGATCATGTAGCTACTGCGATCAGAATATTTCTGCATAAGCAACCCTGAAGAACATACTATTTGCAAAGCAAATTCAAAACCACATACTTTGCTTGAATTGGATAATATTAAAGCTTAGATGTCAGCTAGGATAAGCTTGATATTTAAAACTAATTAAAAAGTTGTGCAAATTGCACATAAATATATTACTCAGCATATCCTGCCCGGCTCAGTAATTGCAGAGCTTTTTTCATCTCACTCAGTGACCTCCTATTCAAGGGTGAAAACAGAGATTTCTTTCTTTTCAATGATGGAAGCCAGGAGCTATTTACTCTTAAGCTAAGAGTTCCCACACTCCAGCTCTTCTAATGGGCTGGAAATGAGTACAGTTACCAGGGACTCTGAACTTTCTTTTTCTTTGCCACAGATGTAGGTAGGAATGCATAACATGAATCATATTTATCAGAATTGAGGAATGTATTTTTAGACAAAAGACTTATATAAGACACAGTTCTCTCAAATTCTCTCTCATTCTCTGTCTCTCCCTCCCCCCTTCTCTTCCTATTTTTTCTTTCTTTTTTTTCCAGGTAAGAGAATGCATCAGTGACCACTTTCTCTGCCCACAACCGATAATGGACCCTGTTCTTAGCAGAGAAACATCTTCAGCCAAATAAATTTTGTTAAAATATTTAGATTTTAAAAAATTTTCTCCTTAAAGCCTTTTTCAGTTTCTTATCACCTGTCCATTAAGGTTGGTATTCAGTAGCTTCACTTACAAAGCTTTCAGAATTTGGCTTCACTAGAAAATTCTGAAAGAGATGGGAATACCAGACCACCTGACCTGCCTCTTGAGAAACCTATATGCAGGTCAGGAAGCAACAGTTAGAACTGGACATGGAACAACAGATTGGTTCCAAATAGGAAAAGGAGTATGTCAAGGCTATATATTGTTACCCTGCTTATTAAACTTATATGCAGAGTACATCATGAGAAACTCTGGGCTGGATGAAGCACAAGCTGGAATCAAGATTGTNAGAAACCTATATGCAGGTCAGGAAGCAACAGTTAGAACTGGACATGGAACAACAGATTGGTTCCAAATAGGAAAAGGAGTATGTCAAGGCTATATATTGTTACCCTGCTTATTAAACTTATATGCAGAGTACATCATGAGAAACTCTGGGCTGGATGAAGCACAAGCTGGAATCAAGATTGTCAGGAGTAATATCAATAACCTCAGATATACAGATGATGCCATGCTTATGGCAGAAAGTGAAGAAGAACCAAAGAGCCTCTTGATAAAAGTGAAAGAGGAGAGTAAAAAGTTGGCTTAAACCTCGATCATTCAGAAAACTAAGATCATGGCATCTGGTCCCATCACTTCATGGGAAATAGATGTGGAAACAGTGGAAACAGTGTCAGACTTTATTTTTGGGGGCTCCAAAATCACTGCAGATGGTGACTGCAGCCATGAAATTAAAAGATGCTTACTCCTTGGAAGGAAAGTTATGGCCAATCTAGGTAGCATATTGAAAAGCAGAGACATTACTTTGCCAACAAAGGTCCGTCTAGTCAAGGCTATGGTTTTTCCAGTGGTCATGTATGGATGTGAGAGTTGGACTGTGAAGAAAGCTGAGTGCTAAAGAACTGATGCTTTTGAACTGTGGTGTTGGAGAAGACTCTTGAGAGTCCCTTGGACAACAAAGAGATCCAACCAGTCCATTCTGAAGGAGATCGGCCCTGGGATTTCTTTGGAAGGACTGATGCTGAAGTTGAAACTCCACTACTTTGGCCACCTCATGCGAAGAGTTGACTCATTGGAAAAGACTCTGATGCTGGGAGGGATTGGGGGCAGGAGGAGAAGGGGACAACCGAGGATGAGATGGCTGGATGGCATCACTGACTCGATGGGTGTGAGTCTGGGTGAACTCGGGGAGTTGGTGATGGACAGGGAGGCCTGGCGTGCTGTGATTCATGGGGTTACAAAGAGTTGGACACGACTGAGCGACTGAACTGAACTAAACTATAGCTTTACCACTTAGCATATATTTCTACCAAGTTGGATGACTTGGTATTTCTCTAAAAATGTACACTCCTTGATTGCATAGATTAACACTTACCAACCTCTCCATCTGGATTTTCTTTCTTCTCTTTCCCCATAAGCACCTGTTAAATTTTACCAGACCAAAAGTCATTTCTTCAGCTAAACTGGTCTTTTGACTTTGCAAACTTTTTACAACATTAAATCTGATTTTATGTGAAATATTTTTATATAGTTTTTCTTACTCAATTTCAGTCACTTTAGGCAAATTCTTTTTTAAAAAAAAATTCTCTCCAAATAGTAGCTACTGAGTAATTCTTTCCTACATGAGTGACATACAGAGTTTTGAGATTTTGTTTTGGCAGTTAAATTTGTACTAGATTCTGTCTGGACACAGAGAAGACATTTGTTTTATAAGAGACATTTTGTTTCTTTTGTAACTTGATGGTTTAAGTGGACTCGTACTTTACTTCTTCGTGATGAGTATGATATATATTATTGTGAATTGATTGAATTTCCTTTGTGCCCCATTGTCAGGCAGTTTTTTGTAAATACTCCACAAGTTTTTGAATCAATGTGTATCATTTCTCTTTGCTGGAAATAAGAATTTATATAAGAAATAATTTTTTGGAGAATTATATGCCAGGCACTGTTTAGGACACTGGGAAATATAATGTCATACACTCATGGACTTTGTTCTAGTTTAGGGATTGGCAAACCAACCAATAAACATATGATACTATGTCGCATCATGTTAAATGCTAAAAGCAATTATAAAGAAGTGTTATGAAAAGTGGTTAAGTCTTTTCTAAAGAGATTATTGAGTATAAATCCAAATACAATGAGAGAGCAGGCTATGCTATGATGTGAGTGAATAATCATTCCAGGCAGAGAGAACAACCATAATGATTGCCCTGAGGATGAGATTAAGCTTGGACTACATGGCTAAAGTGATTAATCAAGAGGGAAATTAGGAGGCGGAGTCAGAGATAAAGGTGCAAGGTCATGTAGCACCTTGTCTGCTGCGGAAAAGAATCTGAACTTTACTTTGAATGAGATGGAAGGCTGTCAAATAGTTTGAGCAGGTATGAAGTATATTAATTCTTAGGGGTGAGGCCCTGGGAAATCAGTTGGAAGGTGATTTCAATCCTTAGATGAATTCCTGGGTTAGGTGGAGGGCCCTGAATGTGGTCAAAAGTTTTCAGATTCAGGAGACATTTAGAAGTTACAGATAAGCAGACTTATTCTGATGATTGAAATATGGATATGTTGTAAATAGAGGACTGAAGCATGACTCAGGGGTTTGGGGCATAAACATCTTAGGAAATTATGCTACTATTTAATGAGCTAGAGAAAACTGGGGAAGGAGCCAGTTGCTGATGAAAATCCTGCTGTCAAATCTTTCTTTTTAATGACTGGTTTTAATTTTTTTAAATTTGTCTTTGATACACTAAGCTTAACAGTGATGGGCATAGATATAGAAAGCTTTTATTTACCCTGTCCAAATGATCCTGTCTATTCTATGAAAACTTTTTTTTTTTTCCCAATTCTAGAACATTCTTTTGAAAGACAACTATTCTTGCTATTTTCTCTTAATTTCTGCCGCATATATAGATTTTTCTCTTCCTATTCTCCATGCTCTTAAACAACTTGAATCTTGGAATCAATTTTTTGATTTTCAACTACTTTGTTTTTCAATTTATAAATTTAACAGTTAGTACTTAAGCTACAGTACTAAAGCCTTGGCCTTATGAAGTATCTAAAACAAGAGAAATTCAAAACAAATATAAAATCTGACTAGAAACTCTTAAGTCATTGCTAGAAGGAAAAAAAAAATGGATGAACCTAGAAATAGAATTTAAACATCTTAACTAAAACATGCTTCATTTTTTACTGCTAATAAATGATAGTACCTTTTGAAAATAGTTTTCATTTCTATGAACTACTTCAGAAGTATCAAATCCATAAAATATTTTATAGGTATTCTAGTCCTAAAATCCAAGTAGATACTGTTTTTCTAATACATGTCCTTCTTTTCATATTTCAAAGCAAGAGTTTTATAGGGCTAATCGTGGGTGACAGTTTTAGCTACATATGTATTTTAATTGGTTTAATATTTGACTTAATACCTGAAATACAATAGTAATCAAATAATACCTTCCAATATCATAATTACTGTTTACCTTGCAAAATCATAAACAGTGCATTTTCTAGGCACTGACATAGATTGTCTCAACACACCAGTGATTTATTGGAGAATCCTCACTTTTCAGTCAAAGTTCTTCAGTTAGATAATTTTCCAAAGCTACCCAGCTGATCAGCGAAGACTGGAATAACCTGATCTATCTGACTCCAAAACCTAAGTTACTGCTACTATCGTACATCTTGCAAAAGACTTGCTGAGAATACTTTTATTTCAGTAGGGCTTAGTCTCTGAATTCAGATTATTCTGCTTCTATAAGTTTTTTCAACCTGGATAAAATATAGATGAAATCCCAATTAATATTTAATACAAATGCACAGGGGAGGGTGGGTGCTCACTGCCTTCCACCTGTGTGTTGCCAGGGTAACCTAGCTCTATGCTGCCTTTTGTCTTGTGCTGCCTTCATGGAGGAGAAAGTTTCTCTGTCCCTGGAAGCCATTACTGGAGTGTACACTATGTATTGTATAAGATAATAGTAAATCCACTCTTAAAAAATTGCATTTTACTTTGGTTTTTGTTATATAAGTTTGAGGTGTTCAGCACTATGGTTTGATATCTGTATATACTTCAGAGTGATTATCATAAATCTAGTTCCCATCTGTTACCATTACTGGAGTGTACATGGCTGCTACTGCTAAGTCACTTCGGTCGTGTCCGACTCTGTACGACACCAGAGACGGCAGCCTACCAGGCTCCCCCGTCCCTGGGATTCTCCAGGCAAGAACACTGGAGTGGGTTGCCATTTCCTTCTCCAATGCATGAAAGTGAAAAGTGAAAGTGGGGTCACTCAGTTGTGTCCGACTCTTCGCAACTCCATGGACTGCAGCCCACCAGGCTCCTCTGCCCATGGGATTTTCCAGGCAAGAGTACTGGAGTGGGGTGCCATTGCCTTCTCCTATGTACTGTATAAAACAATAGTAAGTCCACTCTTTAAAAATTGCATTTTACTTTGTTTTTTGTTATATAAGTTTGAGGTGTTCAGCATTATGGTTTGATATCTGTATATACTTCAGAGTGATTATCGTAAGTCTAGTTCCTATTTGTTACCATATGGATGACCTCTTTCTCCCATTTTGCCCACCTCCCTGAATACCTTCCCTTGCTGCTGCTGCTGCTATGTCACTTCAGTCATGTCTGACTCTGTGTGACCCCATAGACAGCAGCCCACCAGGCTCCCCCGTCCCTGGGATTCTCCAGGCAAGAACATTAGAGTGGGTTGCCATTTCCTTCTCCAATGCATGAAAGTGAAAAGTGAAAGGGAAGTCACTCAGTCGTGTCCGATTCTTAGCAACCCCATGTACTGCAGCCTACTAGGCGCCTCTGTCCATGAGATTTTCCAGGCAAGAGTACTGGAGTGGGGTGCCATTACCTTCCTCTGAGCTAATCACTAATCTAGTGTCTGTATTTTGAGGTTTTTTTTTTTTTTTTAGATTCCATATATGAGGAAAATGGTACAGAATTTATCTTTCTCAGTCTGACTTATTTCACTTAGCATAATACCCTAAAGGGTAAAGCCATCCCTTTACGGAGCAACACTTGACAGTACTTGATCAATGTTATTCATTTTTCCAATACATTTGTTTCATTGAGTTAATACTTGCCATTCAACATCTCAGAGCTATACACAGAGACTCTGAAAGCTGTACATTCAAGCAAGTTTGGCAAAACAAAAAAAAAATTTTCAGCTGTTCTAACTTACCCTGCTCTTAAATTTTGTTTTGTACCTTTTCCTTTCACCCTCATAAAGGTATTCAGTTCAGTTACATCCGACTCTTTGGAACCCCATGAACTTCAGCATGCCAGTCCTCCCTGTCCATCCAACTCCAGGTGCTGACTCAAACGCATGTCCACCGTGTCAGATTAAAATAATTGGATCAGAAATTTCTGTGTGTATCTCGCTCTAATTGTATATTTAATTTGCAGTGTCTGAAACCAAAATATATTCCTTACAGTTTTATTTCTTTATAACCCTTTAAACATTTTAAATTTATTTTCATTAGCTACTACTAGATTATATGTTCAGGGGTATAATCTGGACAAAGTTGAATTTAGCAGGTTTTTTTTTCATAAATACGGAAGTCACATATTTGAAACCAAATAAAAGTATTACTTTATTTAAAGAAAAGAGAGCGAGCCATTTTTCTATAGTTAAAAGTAATATAAGTAATTAAGCCAGTACAAAAGAGTTTTTTTTTTTTTCAGTTTGTGGCACTAAAACAATAAAATTTTAAAACTTTATCCTGTATTTCTCTTCTCTCCAGGACTATGGAGATTTTCTTTCCCATTAATACATTATTTTCCTTCCTATTAGTGATACCTTTAATCGTCTCTATACTCTAAGCCCTACCTGACACTTCTTTCTAATCCTGCTTTTTTTGCACATGATCTTTGGACTTGGTTAGCATTTTAAGTGCATGGGTTTGTGTGAGATAGTCTAGATTGGCTATTGGCAATAGTTCTCAAACTTTGGCTATGTAAACACTACTGGTCTTTCTGGACAAAGCTAGTTGAAATATACTACCATGTCCAAGGAACTCCTGTGTTTACGTTTTCTTCTTGGTGACCGAGGTCTATACATCTCTCAGTAAGTTTTGAGAACATTTTATTGAAAAATATTTTATTCTGCAGGCAGTAAGTACTCAAAAAATAGCCTAGGAACTAAAAAAGTCTCAGAAATACCTCAATAGTTTTTCAGGAAAGCAAAACCATATGTCTTTATTTAAATTGCTATGGAAGCAATCAATAGAATTTTGATCCCTAGCAAGAAATTAGATGTGTTAATATTCAAGCAATACTGTAACTGACTAACTTGTCCATCACAGAAAAAGTTTACATGAATGTGTCTCTATTATTACCCACAAATTTACTTTTATGCTGCTTCCAAAGCATAAAGGAATTAGGGTTTCTTTTTGTTATATATTTTGTGAGTTTCTAGAATTATTTAAGAAAACAGGTTTATTTGACAAAGTAGGTTTTTTTTTTTTTAATTATTCAGAACTATTCTTGATCCAGACTTGTTTTGAAGAGTAAGAAATGAGGCATTTTGGTTCCATGGTATCATTTCTAAAAAAGTCCGAGATTTTATAGATGGGCATAATCTTTCCCATTATTATTATTTTAAAGTAAGATAGTCTAAGGATTTTTGAAGACTCCATTTGGTAAAATCAGTGCTTATCTGATGATATTAGTTAGCAAGGAACAGAAGTCATTTAAGAATCAGTCCATCTAAGGAAGAAGACAAGGGGGATTTTTGATCAGTATTTTGGTTCCTAAAAGATCTGGTCCCATCACTTCATGGGAAGTAGATGGGGAAACAGTGGAAACAGTATCAGACTTTATTTTTGGGGGCTCCAAAATCACTGCAGATGGTGATTGCGGCCATGAAATTTAAAGATGCTTACTCCTTGGAAGAAAAGTTATGACCAACCTAGATAGCATATTCAAAAGCAGAGACACTACTTTGCCAACAAAGGTCCGTCTAGTCAAGGCTATGATTTTTCCAGTGGTCATATATGGATGTGAGAGTTGGACTGTGAAGAAAGCTGAGTGCCGAAGAATTGATGCTTTTGAACTGTGGTTTTGGAGAAGACTCTTGAGAGTCCCTTGGACTGCAAGGAGATCCAACCAGTCCATTCTGAAGGAGATCGGCCCTGGGATTTCTTTGGAAGGACTGATGTTAAAGCTGAAACTCCAGTACTCTGGCCACCTCCTGCGAAGAGTTGACTCATTGGAAAAGACTCTGATGCTGGGAGGGATTGGGGGTAGGAGGAGAAGGGGATGACAGAGGATGAGATGGCTGGATGGCATCACTGACTCAATGGACATGAGTTTGAGTGAACTCTGGGAGATGGTGATGGACAGGGAGGCCTGGCGTGCTGTAATTCATTGGGTCACAAAGAGTCGGACACAACTGAGCAACTGAACTGAACCAGAGAAATGGTACTTTGTAGAGCAAATTTGAATATTGTGGTGATAGAATTTTAAAATCTCTTCAGAATCAATAATTTGCTATCCTGTTTAATACAAGTTTTCTTAAGATTTTCATTAGAGCTGGTCAATCTTCAAGAAACTGATAATCTGAGATATATGGTCAAATTCCTAGTTCTTACACTATAAAGCAGGAGTTACAACTTGGTTATTCCATTAGGAAAACACAGCCTGTGAAGATGACCTGTGTGAGATGACAAGCCTGCTGCTGCAAATGACATCTGTTTTCTCTCTCCAGCTATACAAACAGCAGATAACAAGTGAATTCAGTTCAGTTCAGTCTCAGTCGTGTCCGACTCTTTGCAACACCATGAATGGCAGCACGCCAGGCCTCCCTGTCCATCACCAACCCCCGGAGTTCACCCAGACTCACGCCCATTGAGTCAGTGATGCCATCCAGCCATCTCATCCTCGGTTGTCCCCTTCTCCTCCTGCCTCTAATCCCTCCCAGCATCAGAGTCTTTTCCAATGAGTCAACTCTTTGCATGAGGTGGCCAAAGTACTGGAACTTCAGCTTCAGCATCATTCCCTCCGAAGAAATCCCAGGGCTGATCATCCCAAATAGTTTCCCCGAACTGCATATGAGGAAAAGTAATTACAAATGAAAGAAGAATCAGTCAATTAGTTATTTAGAATTACTTTAATTCTTTTCATTGGCAGGTCTCAACTGTTTGTTGTAGTTCTATTAAGAATTAGAAAAAATTGTTAATATGAGACCAATGTCTTGATTATAGTTGCTACTATGTAACATTTTCAGGAGAATCTAGATCCTTGAGGGGAAATCAAGGTTTAAAAAAAGAACCCACAAATTGTGGATTTGTGTTTTTAAACATGTTAAGTATTCAAATCTGTACTAAGTTATAGTTCAGACAAGAAAATAATTAAACTTGATAGCCAAATGCATGTAGGACTTAATATATAACTTCAATGTTGGTCAGTGACATCTGACAATTTTATCAAAACCGATTGGTAGACTTCATCTCCAGAACTTCAGAAAATTGGGTTGGGGCCTGAGAATTTGCATTTCTAGAGGATCCTGGAACCACACTTTAAGAATTGCTATATGATACAGTGTGATATTATTAGTCTTTTTCTCTTAAGATTATTTATTATGCTATTGAAAGAGGGATTTACTTTGGCGTTTCTATAATAAACACTTCTGAATAGCATCCAAGGGGAAATTCCTTTTATGAGTTTTTTCCTTTTTGTAGTGAACAGCATTATATTTTTAAAAATCTTAACCTAAGATGGTTCTTTAGTTATAACATATCTTACATATTATAACTAACATAGCCAATTTATGGGGAGATGAGATTTTTGGCAAAATCAGTAATTTGGAATAAATCAAGAGGTGCACAACAAATGATTAATCAGTCTGTGAGGAATGTGGAAAATTGGCAAAACATAATAATTCCCATTGTCTGATTTACAAGTCTAACCTGAAGGAAAGGAGCAGTGCTGAGTTTCATTGTAACAAGTGGCAAGGTATGTAAGAGATTGGAGCAAAAGTTCAGAGAAGTACAGAGAAAATTGGAATCAGGGAGGTTAAAAATGGTGAGAGAACCAGTGATTGTAAGAAGAAATCTGGTTAAAGGAGATAAGAAAAACATAGCATTGGGCCACAGAATTGAATAAACAGTTCAATACACCTTGCCAGCCCTTGAAAGAAGCACTGAGTCAACACCAAAAGCCCAGAGGAAATGAATGCCACTATGACCTGTGGGTCATTTAATGAAAAGGCATGCTGCTGCTGCTGCTGCTGCTAAGTCGCTTCAGTCGTGTCTGACTCTATGCGACCCCATAGACGGCAGCCCACCAGGCTCCCCCATCCCTGGGATTCTCCAGGCAAGAACACTGGAGTGGGTTGCCATTTCCTTTTCCAGTGCATGAAAGTGAAAAGTGAAAGTGAAGTCGCTCAGTCGTGTCCGACTCTTCACGACCCCTTGGACTGTAGCCCACCAGGCCCCTCCATCCATGGGATCTTCCAGGCAAGAGTACTGGAGTGGGGTGCCATTGCCTTCTCCGAAAGGCATGCTGATATTCCCTAAAATATCTGATTATAGTACACTGACTGTTGACTGACAGGTACAGAGAATTTGAAATATTTGGCATACTGTTCACAGTATAGGGAAATATGCAGCATACTTTAGATGTCTCCATTCTATTTCAATAAAAATTATTTTAGAACTCCCAGGTGTTGTATTAAATTGCATGTGCATAAGTAAACAAATGTTAACATATATACTAGACAAATATCTTCTAACCCACAAACATGGAGAAGGTTTATATAATTTCCCAAAGTCATGGAGCTAGGAGTAATAAAGTGAAGTTAGAATAATACGTTTGTTCACAACTTGGTACCAGTCATTTGAAGTATTTCATAGATATACTTTATATTTTATGAATATTCATTGTGTATTTTTCAGTTAATAATTATAATTAATATGTGAAGTAGATAATGTTATTTCTATTTTATAGACAAGAACTCTGGGATACATAGAGGCTAAGTAATTGCCCAAGGTCACACAGCTACTCAGTGACAGAACTATACTAAAAGATCAGTGGATCTATACTAAAGATCTTCTGCTCCAGGAAATAGGGTCTCAAAAACTATGCTTTACTGTCTCGGTAGTAGAGCTGAAATTTCAGAGTCTGTATAGTTTGTCCCCTTTCTGGGATTTTAATTTATGTGGATCACAGAGATCAATCAAGACACATATCATCCAAAAATAATGGTAGATAGAGGTCTATCTGTGACAATTCAATTTGGAAGGCAAAAATTTTCTCAATGTTGTGAAAAACCATGAGGCCATGTCTGGACTAGTAGAAACTAGTACCATGGTCAATTACTGACATCTGCCAGAGATACAGGAGAGAAAAAGGATCGGAGTGTCATGAAGTGCTGTTTCTATAGTAGAAAAGAAGGAAAGTTGCAAACTGTATAGATCATGGTGAATTAAATGAGTAGTGTTTTTTTTTTAATTGAAAAGTTTTCCCAAATTAAAATTGTTCTGAGTTCCATGGCAGCAAGGCAGGGGTGGTGGAAGGTTTATTTTCTTACATGATAGGTAATCTACGTTACTGAATAGAAGAGTAGCCTGTGCAAATTTGTACTTTAGTCAGTAAAATGTTAATTTAGACATGCTTTTGAGAAGTGGCCACATGGAAGTAGCTTTCTAATCTTCCAACCTGGGATTCTAGGTCATATTGTTAAACTGAGCAGAGCATTTATGGTCTGTGCACATAAGCTAGTGTGCGTGTGTGCTAAGTCACTTCAGTCGTGTCCAGCTCTTTGTGACCCTATGGACTGTAGCCTGCCAGGCTCCTCTGTCCATGGGATTCTCCAGGCAAGAGTACTGGAGTGGGTTGCCATGCCCTCCTCCAAGGGATCTTCCTGACCCAGACTTTCTAACTTTGATTTGCCTATGCTGACTACTTGCATTACAGGTGGGCGTATGTCAGACCTTTCATCAGGGCCCAGTATCCTCCTTGGTAACGATTCTTTGACTGTCTTAGCTATGCTTTCAGGGCTGCATCCTTGGAGTTCTTCCTTTTCTGTAAGAAATGGTACATGTTTGTGCTTTACTAGGATAGCTTACTCTTACTTCACAAGATTGGGTTCTCCAAGACGTGTTTTAATTTTGAACTCTGACCCTTTTAGTTGCGCCCACAGTACTTCTAGTGATGTCATTTTTTGTAGACATTGTGAGTTTCTTATGAATCTCACTGAAGATAAATCCGTAAGAAAAATTCTTCTCTGAGAGAAGCCTCTCTACCTTAGTTGAGAAACAAGGTATCGTGGGACAGCATCCTTAAGGTTTATAAAAGTTGTTCTGAGTCATTGAGAAGGTCTATAAGGCACCCTAGTTATTCCTGAAGTCTCAACAGGGAGTCTTACAGTCACACATTAGGTAAGAGCTTTATCCTGAAGCCAGGTTTTCCTGGCAGTAGTTTTGCTTTGTTCCTTGCTCTGAGGCCATTTCTTTGAGTCTTTTGCTGTCTGGAGAGAAAGTTATTTATTTATGAACACAGCAAGTATTGAATACTTTATATTTTTCTCTAAATTATGATAGAAAATTAGATGATTGTGATTGATTCCCCTAAAACTGGATCCAGATTCAAAGGCGAAGTAACTTATGGTTAAGCTGATCAGCTGCTGGCACCACTGGGCTATAGGAAAGTAGAAGAAGAAAGAAACCTGGTACCTGCTGTGTCAAACAATGTTACATAAACAAAAACAGAAGGTTTACTAACTCCAGCTCTTAAAAAATGAAATTTGTGAAAAGTCTTTGCACTTAGTAGAACATCTAGAGTTTAGAAATGTAAAACTGAAGAGATAGCATTAAAATTACATGGGAAAATATTTTTTACTTACTTCCCAGGAACATCGGGACTAAAACTAATGATTATGAAGTGCTTTGAAAACATAACTGCATTGTATAACATCAGCCTTGGGGCTAACCTCTCAGGTTAGCCTAACCTCAGTAGGGTTCACAGCAAATCAATTAGTCCTATATCATCCTGGCAGCACTGTCAAGTATCATTAGTGCTGGAAGCCATAGACAGCCACCGAGGACCTGCCGGTGATTACTTCCTGAAAGTCTTAGTTTTCAGTCTGTGGAGTGGAGATGCCCTGACTGCACATTATAACACAAGTAATTATTCATCAAAACTTGTCTTGCTGCAAGCAATTTATTTCTCTCACCACAGATGTCCCCTGTTCTGACCCAGAGCAGCATGAATGTGGGCTAAAAATAGCAGCTCCACAATGCAGCAGGCAGCCATGGTTAGACTGCATTTAAATGGTCCTTATGCCCTTGGATTCAGAGCACTTTCCTCGCATGGATTAACCCTAGAAGAAATCCTGGAAGGTAAAGATTATCTTATCCCCTCTTGTGCTTTGGTCTTTATAATTATAAAGCATGTTTCTTTTTGCAGATAAACTCTGCTTTGCCTGGCAATTCATCCTTTCTCTCTGTTTTACACATTTACCATTTTTTGTTTGCTTCTTTTGATGTAGTTGGAATTGGGAAATGGGAATATCAGTTCTGCACCTATCACTCTCCGATCACACCACATGCTCAAAAAACATATTCATTAACAGCTATTAAGTAAGTGTAACAGCTATGTGTAAGTACATGCTAGGTACTGTGGAGGACAAACATACAACCCTTATTCTCCTACACATCAGCTTCAGGAAAATCAAACCATTAAAGTAACAAGCATTTAATTCTCATCTAAGGTTTTGCTAATAAAATTTTTAATGTGCCTGAGCTCCTCACCCTGTTTAACTGTTTTCTAATGTCAGCTGGGCTTCCCTGTGGCTGAACGGTAAAGATGAGGGTTTGACCCCTGGGTCAGGAAGTTCCCCTAGAGAAGGAAATTGTGACACACTCCAGTATTCTTGCCTAGAAAATCCTGTTGATATAGGATCCTGGTGGACTAAAGTACACAGGGTTGCAAAAGAGTAACATAGGACTTGGTGAGTGACCAACAAGAAGGAACGTGAAGGTCTATGAAAGAATCCTCATTTAAGGATGCCATCAACACCCAAGTGAAATCCTGTTAAAAACATCTTGTACCATCTTCTGCTGACATATCTTTGTCCTGTTGATACAGAGAACTAACTCAAAATCCCTCACACAATTCCTCTGAAATGCCTGGATTTCCTCATGCTAAAAGGACTGCTGGGCATTGCAGAGTTTCTAAGATGCTTAGACTAATTAAGCTTAACTATAATCCTCAAAAAGGAGAATGATGGACAAATGTGGTCTCTGACCCCAAGGAATTCGTAATCTTATCATGTGTATTGGATATGGTTATGAATAACAGCATTTAATGTAATTATTTTGATTTTTAGAGGTTTAAGACTAGACACTTAAGTCATTCAGTCTCCTTAATGAGTGTATGTGATAGTAATTGTTCTTTTTTTTTCCTTTAGCTTTATTGTGATATAATTGACACGTTCAGTTCAGTTCAATCACTCAGTTGTGTCTGACCCTTTGTGACCCCGTGTACTGCAGCACACCAGGTCCATCAGAAACTCCCAGAGTTTACTCAAATTCATGTCCATTGAGTTGCTGATGCCATCCAACCATCTCATCCTCTGTTGTCTCCTCCTCCTCCTGCCTTCAATCTTTCCCAGCATCAGGTCTTTTCAAATGAATCAGTTTTTCGCTTCAGGTGGCCAAAGTATTGGAGTTTCAACACCAGTCCTTCCAATGATATTCAGGACTGATTTCCTTTAGGATGGACATGTAAAATCATGCAAATTTAAGGCATACAATGTAATTTGATACATATATCGAGAAATGATTGCCACAGTAAGATTAAGACAGTCTTTGCATATTATTTCATTTTTTTATTTTTATGGCAAGAACATTTACATCTCATATAATTCTATTGCCAAATTTTTGGTGGGTTGATGAAAAATGAAATGGACCCTAAGTTCCAGTCAAGACTTGTAATGGAACATGATCTGTACCTCTGGTCCTTGCTTGCTGCTGCTGCTGCTAAGTCGCTTCAGTCGCGTCCAACTCTGTTCGACCCCATAGACGGCAGCCCACCAGGCTCCGCCGTCCCTGGGATTCTCCAGGCAAGAACACTGGAGTGGGTTGCCATTTCCTTCTCCAATGCATGAAAGTGAAAAGTGAAAGTGAAGTCACTGAGTCATATCCAACTCTCAGCGACCCCGTGGACTGCAGCCTACCAGGCTCCTCCGTCCATGGGATTTTCCAGGCAAGAGTACTGGAGTGGGGTGCCATTGCCTTCTCCTCTGGTCCTTGCTTAGGCCACTTTTCTTAATATTAATCATTAACACTTTTGAACATTTACTAAGTAGCAGGCACTGTTTTACATATGTTTCGTCATTTTTTAAACCCACAACAACCATATTTTTATCATCTTCTTTTGAAAGACACCCTTGGTGAGCGTGGGTAGTCCCTGAAATCAAAGAAGCTTCTCAATTTCCAGTAATGCTGTGTTTTGAAATGGATGTTAGTGGCACATATGTGTTCACTTTCTTAAATTAGTTTAGCTGACAGAAATGATGTGTATACTTTTCAGCATTCAAGTTCACACAGAAAAAGCAGAGGCAGAATTCAAACCCAGATGTTGTAATTTGACAACACACATTTTAACTATAGTAGTCAACAACCACAGTTGGTTTTGCATTTCTAGAACTGCATTGTATATTCACTGAAATACTAGTGTTTTGAAATTCTGTCTGAAAAAGGAAGCTCTGTGAATATCTAAGTTTGAGAATTACTGTATATTCCTGTATGGAATTCATGGCACATTTTAACATGTTAAAAGTTTATATATAAATATTGCGTGGAAGAAAAGTTTAATTTTGTATAGCACAACTTTCCTAATCATTGTTGCCTATGAAACACCTTTCATCACACAGTGCTTTATTTGTTTGTTTGTTTATATAAATTTATTTTAATTGGAGGCTAATTACTTTACAATATTGCGTTGGTTTTGCCATACATCTGTACACATAGTACTTTAATATACTGTTGAAAAAGACTTGAAAAATTCACTTTGATAATTAATATATTGAGATTAGGAATTAAAAATGTGATGTCTCTGAAAAAGACTCAGTGATAAAATGAGAAAGATTTTTATACTTCAGGAATTTGAGAGATGATTTGTTGGAAGGACTGATGCTGAGGCTGAAACTCCAATACTTTGGCCACCTGATGCGAAGAGCTGACTCATTGGAAAAGACTCTGATGCTGGGAAAGATCGAAGGCAAGGGGAGAAGGGGACAACAGAGGATGAGATGGTTGGATAGTCACCAACTCAATGGGCATGAGTTTGGGTGAACTCCGGGAGCTGGTGATAGACAGGGAGGCCTGGCATGTGGCCAGTCCATGGGGTTGCAAAGGGTTAGACACAACTGAGCAACTGAACTGAACTGAATTTGAGAAAAGTTTCTGTGTTACGTTTCAGTAAAGCATGATTTAAATATTAGCTGACTGGGCTTTTTCGTTCTCCCTCTGTTCTCATCTGTAATTCATCTTGCATTTTTGAGAGTTTGCTTGGTTTGTTTCAGGTTGACCCTGTCTACATGGAGAAGGCAGAACCTTATATATTTACTTCAATGTAAAATGCTTAAAGAAGAAAAACATACATTTAGGAAAGTATACATATCATGTGTGTCAGCTGAATGAATTTCTGAATGTGAACACGTGTGTGCCATCAGCATCCAGATCAAAACACAGAGCATCACTGGGAGCCCCGAGCCTCTCCGACTCCCGGTGACTGCCCATGCTCAGAAGGGTAACCGCTACCCCGTCTTCTCTCTACACAGGTTGGGTTTTTGTTTGTTTACAGCTTTATTGAGGTAAAATTGGCATCTATTAAACTGTACATATTCATATGTGTCACACACAAGATAGTGAATATATCCACCATCCTCCTGATTTCCTTCTGACCTTTGTAATTCCCCGTGCTCAGCCACCGCTGGTTCCCCAGCAGCCGCTGGTCTGCTTCCTGTCACTTTGGATGAGTTTGCATCTTCTAGAATTTTATATAAGTGGAATGATGCATGTGTATCCTATTTCTCCCAAGACGAAGGGGATCTTGTTTATGTCACTCAGCATAACTATTTTCAGACTCTCTCATTTTGCACATTGGTAGTTCCTTTTTATTGTCCAGTATTTCGTTGAAAGGATATATTGCAATTTGCTGATCTAGTCACCTGTTGGTGGCCATTTAGATTATTCTGGGGCATTACAAATAAGATTTCTCTGTATGTCTGTGTACAATTCTTTATGCTTAGGTTTTCATATCCTCTCATGAATACCTAAGAGGGATATGGCCAGGTCAAATGGTGAGCATATGTTTACATTTTTCAGAAACTGCCAAACTGTTTTCAAAAGTGAACACACTAGTATGTATTCCCACTGGTAGTATATAGAGTTCCAGTGTTCCATATCCTAACTAACACTTGATATGGGTAGTTTGTAGTTTCGGCCATTCTAGTGAGTGTGTAGTGATAATGTACTGAGGTTTTAATTAGCGTTTTCTTAACAGCCTCCTTTCATGTACTTATACACCATCTGTACATCTTCTTTAGTGAAATGTTCATTCTGATGTTCTTTCCTTTTTTTAACTGGGTTGTTCATTGTCTTATTGTTGATACTGGAAAATTCTCAATTTTGCATACAAGCTCTTAGTTGGAGATCAGCTTTGGTAATGTTTTCTTGCAATCTTATGACTTGCCCTTTCATTCCTGTAACAATATCTTTTGAAGAGCAAATGCTTTTACTTTCTTTTAGTTACTGTTAGGGTCTATGATAAAATTGATAATTCTTTGTTTATTGTAAGTCAGTGTCAGGTTTTTCTGTTTGTTTGTTGTTGTTGTTGTTGTTGTTGTTTTTGGTATGAAGCTATCCAATTACACCACCATCATTTGTTGAAAAGACTTTGCTCCCATTAAATTGCCTTGGTCTCTTTGTCAAAGTCTAATGGGGAAACAGTGGAAACGGTGTCAGACTTTATTTTGGGGGGCTCCAATATCACTGCAGATGGTGATTGCAGCCATGAAATTAAAAGACGCTTACTCCTTGGAAGGAAAGTTCTGACCAACCTAGATAGTATATTCAAAAGCAGAGACATTACTTTGCTGACTAAGGTCCGTCTAGTCAAGGCTAGGGTTTTTCCAGTGGTCATGTATGGATATCAGAGAGAGTTGGACTGTGAAGAAAGCTGAGTGCCGAAGAATTGATGCTTTTGAACCGTGGTGTTAGAGAAGACTCTTGAGAGTCCCTTAGACTGCAAGGAGATCCAACCAGTCCATTCTAAAGGAGATCAGTCCTGAGTGTTCTTTGGAAGGACTGATGCTAAAGCTGAAGCTCCAATACTTTGGCCACGTCATGCAAAGAGCTGACTCATTGGAAAAGACTCTGATGCTGGGAGGGATTGGGGGCAGGAGGAGAAGGGGACGACAGAGGATGAGATGGTTGGATGGCATCACTGACTCGATGGACATGAGTTTGGGTAAACTCCAGGAGTTGGTGATAGACAGGAAGGCCTGGCATGCTGCAATTCATGGGGTTGCAAAGAGTCGAACATGACTGAGCGACTGAACTGAACTAAATGACCGTATATGGTGTTGATTTATTTCTGGACTTCCTATTCTATTTCATTATCTATTTGTCTGTATTTATACTAAAACAACATTATCTTATTTACCTTTCTTTTTCAATAATTTTTGAAATCAGAAGATATACTTCCTTGAGAGTAAAGTTCAACATTCAAGGTCACACAGAAAAACAAGGAGGAGGTGATGGTATAATTTTTCAGCATACATTTTACCTGTATGCTTAAAAAAAAAAATTGCTTTTCTTGTGGTTCAGGTGGTAAAGGATCTACCTGCAATGCAGGAAACCTGGGTTTGATTCCTGGTTTAAGAAGACCCCCTGGAGAAGGGAAAGTCTATCCACTCCAGTATTCTGGCCTGGAGAAGTCCATGGACTGTATTGTTTATGGAGCTGCAAAAATTCAGACACAACTGTGCAACTTTCACTTTCACTTTTACAAAATTGTTATGACTGTTTCACATCCTTTCCATTTTCTTTGATTTTAGTTCCAGCTTGTCAATTTCTTTCCTTTTTTAAAAAATGCCTTCTGGGATTTTAATTGGGATTGTATTGAATCTGTAGGTCAATTTTGGAGAGAACACATATCATAAAAATATTGAGTCTTTTGATCCAGGTGTTTTTCCATTAATTGAAATCTTTAATTTATTGCAGCAAATTTATGTAGTGCTCTGTGTTTAGGTCTGATACATCTTTTATCAAATATATTCCTACATATTTTATATTTTGATGCTACTGTAAGTGGTACTTTTAAATTCAAGTTCCTATTCATTGCTCATATAACATAAATTAGTGTTGCCAGTTTGACAGGGCATATTATTTTCTGAAACATTAGAGAACTCATTACTAGTATCTGGCTGTCATTTGTAATACAATATTTTTAAAATATATTGTTGCAAAGGAAAAATATAAAAGCTCACTCTAAGACAATCCATGAATCATTGTTCTATTCACTCATTCATATTTTACCCATTTATTTTTCCCATTGAAGTTTATGAAGGAAAAGCTTTAAATACTCTTAAATATTTTAAGAAAACTAAAGCTCAGAGGTGAAGAGATTTCCTGTGAAAATAAAGAGAGCTTCAAGAAAAAAAACCATGCATTGGCTTTGGACCAGAGCTAGTTACTGATGACAAATAACTCAAGCCACTCTATTGATACCCTGAGTTACAGGATTACATGAGTCTACTACTTGAATGAAGACCTTTCCAGTTGGAATTGTAAACCTCTTACAATATTAACATTTTTGTCTATCCTAGAAAGTCCTACTATTAATATTTTTAGCAATATTAAATGCTTTCTCAGATCTCCTTCCCCCAACACACACATGGGACAGGCTGCTGTGGACTAAATTTTGTCCATATTTGGAAATGGAAGTTTTAAGCCCTGACGTAGCTGTTATGATGAAGTACTTTGGGATGTAATTAAGGTTAAATGAGATCCTAAGGACGGGGCCCTAATTCAGTTGAACTGATGGCCTTATAGGAAAATGAAGAGAGAGAGATCTCTTGCTGTCTCTCTGCAAGTACAGACACTGAGGAAAGGCTATGTAAGCACACAGCAGGTGGTTGTCTATAAGCCCAGAAGAGGGCTCTCACTAACATAGATCACGCTGCCATCCTGTTCTTGGACTTCCAGGCTCCAAAGCTGTGAACATAAATTTCTGTTCTTTAAGCTACCTAGTCTGTGGTATTTTTTCATGGCAGCTCCAGTGGAAGAATGCACAAGCCAAATCTTGTCACATTTCCTATAGCTTTCCTTGTTACATGGTTGTTTAATTTGCTGCCTGCAGCGACTGTGCTGATTACGCTGGCAGATTTAGAATTCATTTACAGGTAGCCCATTCTGATGACCCTGGGGTTTTCTCATTGATCTACTGCTGGTGTATTGTTACCACAGGACCGTCAGACTGCAATTCATTCAGCAGTTTATATGCTAACCCTCTTAGAACAAGACATTAAAAAAAAATAAATTTTATAAGAGTTTAGATTCTTAGAAAAGGTAGCAAGGTAATACAGGGAGTTCTCAAATACTCAGTACTGTTTCCTCTGTTAAGATCTTAACATTAGTACAATAAATTTGTCACACCTAATAAACTAATATCAATACATTACTATTAACTAAGCCCATACTTCATCCTGATATCTTTAATTTTCACCTAACATTCTTTTGTGTCCCAGGATCCTATCCAGGAATACAGAATGTGACATTCAGTTGTCTTATTTCCTTAGGTGGTGGTTCTTGGCTGTGACAGTTCTCAGACTTGCTTTGTTTGTGATGACCTTGACTGTTTTGAGGAGCATGGGAAATGTATTTTGTAGAAGGTGCCTTAACTGGGATTGTTTTTCTCATGAGATTAAGATTATGGGTTTCAGGGAGGAGAGCATCAGAGGTGAAGTACCATTCTCCTTCCATGTATCAAAGGTGAATGCTATCAGTCCTTACCACCTGTGCTTGTCAGGGTTCTCCAATGTGAAGTTACTCCCTTTACCTTTCTGTTAGCCTTCACATGGGCATCACTAATACAACCTACACTTATGAGGGTGAAGTCATGTTCCACCTCTCTGAAGGGGCAATATGTACATAAATTATTTGGAGTACTTCTATATGTAAGATTGCCTTTTCCCCCTATTTATTTATTCAGCCATTTATATCACTATGAATCCCTGTCTATTTATTTTCTAAATTGGGTTATAATACAATACTAGTCAACTGTTTCTTTTTTGTTTCTTGAGGTATAGTTGATATATAATATCATATGTTTCAGATATACATCATACTGATTCCTAATTTTTAAAAGTTATATTCCATTTATAGTGTTATAAAATATTGGCTACACTCCCTGTGTATACAGTATATCCTTGTAGCTTATTTAGTACTACGAGAAGTATAATAATTCATATTTATTAACCTCATACCCCTATCCTGCCTCTCCCCCTCTCCCTCTCCCTACTGGTAAGCACTGGTTTCTTTTTTGTGCCTGTGATTCCTGTTTTTCTGCATCTTTCTTTTTTATTTTTTAAATTATAGAAGTATGATAACACATTTACAGGAGACTTGGAAAATACAGAATAAAGTTACATATGCTGCTGCTGCTGCTAAATCGCTTCAGTCACGTCTGACTCTGTGAGACCCTAAAGGGGGCAGCCCACCAGGCTCCCCTGTCTCTGGGATTCTCCAGGTAAGAACACTGGAGTGACTTGCCATTTCCTTCTCCAATGCATGAACGTGAACAGTGAAAGTGAAGTCACTCAGTCGTGTCCGACTCTTAGCAAGCCCATGGACTGCAGCCTACCAGGCTCCTCCATCCATGGGATTTTCCAGGCAAGAGTATTGGGGTGGGCTGCCATTTCCTTCTCCAAACGTTACATATAGTTCCACTATATATTACAATTACCTTTTAAGTAGGTAAATTTTTAGTTGGAGTGTCGATCTCCAGTCTCAAAAATTAATAGAATGAATACAAAAAAGTAGAAGAAAATAGCAGACCTGAAAAGTNTTGGGGTGGGCTGCCATTTCCTTCTCCAAACGTTACATATAGTTCCACTATATATTACAATTACCTTTTAAGTAGGTAAATTTTTAGTTGGAGTGTCGATCTCCAGTCTCAAAAATTAATAGAATGAATACAAAAAAGTAGAAGAAAATAGCAGACCTGAAAAGTACCATTCAGTTCAGTTCAGTTGCTCAGTCGTGTCCAACTCTTTGAGACCCCATAAATCGCAGCACGCCAGGCCTCCCTGTCTATCACCAACTCCCAGAGTTTACTCAAACTCATGTGCATTGAGTCAGTAATGCCACTCAGCCATCTCATCCTCTGGCGCCCCCTTCTCCTCCTGCCCCCAATCCTTCCCAGCATCAGAGTCTTTTCCAGTGAGTCAACTCTTCGCATGAGGTGGCCAAAGTATTCGAATTTCAGCCTCAGCATCAGTCCTTCCAAAGAACACCTCGGACTGATCTCCTTCAGAATGGACTGGTTGGATCTCCTTGNACATATTGCTGAAGCCTGGCTTGGAGAAATTTGAGCATTACTTTACTAGCGTGTGAGATGAGTGCAATTTCCTGATAGTTTGAGCATTCTTTGGCATTACTTTCTTTATCTCTGGTACCTCTGCCTTTTCTTAATCCATCTTGAACATCTGGAAGTTCTGGGTCATGCCTTGTTGAAGCTTAGCTTGAAGTATTTTGAGCATTACCTTGCTAGCATGTAAAATGCCTGCCACTGTGTAATAGTTTGAACATTCTTTGGCATTGCCTTTCTTTGGGATTGGAATGAAAATTGACCTTTTCTAGTTCTGTGGCCACTGTTGACTTTTCCAAATTTTCTGGCATTTTGAGTGCAGCACTTTAACAGCATCATCTTTTAGGATTTCAAATAGCTCAGCAGGCATCCCATTACCTCCACCAACTTTGTTTCTAGTAATGTTTCCTTATGCGTACTTGGCTTTCACATTCCAGGATGTCTGACTCTAGGTCAGTGAGTACACCATTATGGTTATCTGGGTCATTAAGACCTTTTTTGTACAGTTCTTCTNTCATCTTTTAGGATTTCAAATAGCTCAGCAGGCATCCCATTACCTCCACCAACTTTGTTTCTAGTAATGTTTCCTTATGCGTACTTGGCTTTCACATTCCAGGATGTCTGACTCTAGGTCAGTGAGTACACCATTATGGTTATCTGGGTCATTAAGACCTTTTTTGTACAGTTCTTCTGTGTGTTCTTGCCTCCTCTTCTTAATATCTTCTGCTTCTGTTAGGTCCATTCCATTTCTGTCCTTTATTGTGCCCATCTTTGAATGAAATGTTTCCTCGATATCTCTAATTTTCTTGAAGAGATCTCTAGTCTTTGCTATCCTGTTGTTTTCCTCTGTTTCTTTGTGTTACTCACTTAAGATGAATTTCTTATCTCTCCTTGCTATTCGTTAGCACTCTGCATTCAGATGGGTATATCTTTCCTTTTTGCCTTTGCCCTCCTCTTCTTTTCTCAGCTATTTGTAAGGCCTCCTCAGATATCACTTTGTTTTTCTTGCATTTCTTTTTCTTGGGTATGGTCTTGATCACCACCACCTCCTATACAATGTTAGGAACCTCTGTCCATAGTTTTTCAGGCACTCTGTCTATCAGCTCTAATCCCTTGAATCTATTTTTCACTCTATCAGACTAACTCTGATAGAGTGCCTGCAGAACAAATAGATTGAAGAGATAAGAATTTCCAATACTGTGTTTAATAAAAAGTGGCAAAGAGTGGACATCCTTGTCTTTTTCTTGGTATTTCAGCTTTTCATTATTGAGTATGAAACTGTGGGGACTACCATATAAGGCCTTTATTATGTTGATATATGTTCCCTCTATACCCACTTCCTTGACATGTTTATCATAAGTGGATACTGAATTCTTTGAAAAGCTTTTTCTGCATCTATTGAGATGATCATATGATTTTATTCTTTAATTTGTTAATGTGATGTTTCACGTTGATTTGTGGATATTGAAAAATCTTTGCATCCTTGGGATAAATGCCACTTGCCAGTGATGTGTGAGCCTTTAAATATATTGTTCAATTTGATTGGCTACTATTTTGTTGAGGATTTTTGCATCTATCTGCATCAGTGATACTGACCTGTACTTTTTTGTTTTTGTGGTATCTTTGGTTTTAGTATCAGGGTGATGCTGGCCTCATAGGATGATATCAGAAGGCTTCCCTCCTCTGTAATTTTTGGAATAGTTTTGAGAAGATAGATGTTAACTCTTATGTAAATGTTTGGTAAAATTCATGTGCTATCTGGTCCTGGATTTCTGCTTGCTGAGAATTTTTAAATTACAGATTCTATTTTATTACTGATAATTGATCTGTTCATATTTACTAATTCTGGTTCAGTCTTCAGTTCAGTTGAGTTGTTCAGTCATGGCCGAATCTATGTGACCACATGAACTGCAGTATGCCAGGCCAGCCTGTCCATCTCCAACTCCCAGAGTTTACTCACACTCATGTCCATTGACTTAGTGATGCCATCCAACCATCTTATCCTCTGTCATCCCCTTCTCCTCCTGCCATTAATCTTTCTCAGCATCAGGGTCTTTTCCAATGAGTCAGTTCTTCCCATCAGGTGGCCAAAGGATTGGAATTTCAGCTTTAGCAACAGTCCTTCCAATGAATATTCAGGATTGATTTCCTTTAAGATGGACTGGTTGGATCTCCTTGCTGTCCAAGGGACTCTCAAGAGTTTTCTGCAACACCACAATTCAAAAGCATCAGTTCTTAGGCACTCAGCTTTCTTCACAGTCCAATTCTCACATCAGTATGTGACTACTGGAAAAACCGAAGCTTTGACTAGATGGCCTTTGTTGACAAAGTAATGTCGCTGCTTTTTAATATGCTGTCGAGGTTGGTCAAAACTTTTCTTCCAAGGAGCAAGCATCTTTTAATTTCATGGCTGCAATCACCATCTGCAGTGATTTTGAAGCCCCAAAAGTAGTCTGTCACTGTTTCCATTGTTTCCCCATTTATTTGCCATGAAGTGATGGGACCAGATGCCATGATCTTAGTTTTCTGAATGTTGAGTTTTAAGCCAACTTTTTCACTCTCTTCTTTCACTTTCAACAAGAGGTTCTTTAGTTTCTCTTCACTTTCTTCCATAAGGATGCTGTCATCTACATATCTGAGGTTATTGATATTTCTCCTAGCAGTCTTGATTCCAGCTTGTGCTTCATCCAGCCCAGCATTTCTCATGATGTACTCTGCATGTAAGTTAAATAAGCAGGGTGACAATGTACAGCCTTGACATACTCCTTTTCCTATTTGGAACCAGTCTGTTGTTCCATGTCCAGTTCTAACTGTTGCTTCCTGACCTACATACTGATTTCTCAAGAGGCAGGTCAGGTGGTCTAGTATTCTCATCTCTTTCAGAATTTTCCACAGTTTGTTGTGGTCCACACAGTAAAAGGCTTTGGCATATTCACCAAAGCAGAAGTAGATGTTTTTCTGGAAATCTTGCTTTCTCTATGATCCAACAGATGTTGGCAATTTGATCTCTGGTCCCTCTACCTTTTCTAAATCCAGTTGAACATCTGGAAGTTCATGGTTCACAGACTTGTAGCCTTGGGAAATTGCAAATTTCTAGGAATGTGTTTATTTCTTATAGGCTATCCTTTTATTGTTGTATAACTAGTAATTTCTTATTATCCTTTGAATTTCTGTGATGTCCATTGTAACTTCTCCTTTTTCATTTCTGATTTTACTGATTTAAGACCTCTCTTTGATAGTCCTGGTGAAACACGTATGAATTTGGTATCTTTCAAAGAACGAGCTCTTAATTTCATTATTATTTTTTCTTTTTTTCCATTTTTTTTTCAGTCTGTATTTCACTTGTTTCTGCTCTCATCTTTATGATTTCTTTCCAAGTGCTTTTTTTTTTCTTTTTCTAGTTCATTTAGGTATAAGTTTAATTTGTTTGAGGTTTTTCTTATTTCCTGAGTTAGGCTTTTGTCACTATAAGCTTTCCTCTTAAGACTGCTTGTATCGCATCCTATAGATTTTGCATTGTTATGTTTTCGTATTCATTTTTCTCCAAATATTTTATTTCCTCTTTTACTTCTTCAATTATCTACTGGTTGTATGATAGCATATTGCTTAGCCTCCTTTTGTGTTCTTTACAGTTTTGTCTTTATTTCTATTCCCATATCTTTGTGGTTGAAAAAGATGCTTGATGGGATGTAATTCTTGAGATAATTTAGACTTGTTTTGTAACATAATATGATTTGTTCTGGAGAATGTTACATATACAGTTGAAAAAAATGTATATATTCTGCTGTTTTTAGGAGGAATTTTTTTATGTTTTTTAAGTTTATTTGGTTTAATGTGTCCTTTAAGGCCAGTGTTTTCTTATTGATTTTCTGCCTGGATATTCTCTCCATGGATATATATAGGGTGTTAAAGTCCCCTAATATTACTATGTTTTTGTCCATTTCTCTCTTCATTTCTTTTAATATTTGCTTTCTTAATTTAGGTGCTTCTAAGTTGAGTGCATATATAATTATTATATCTTTTTGTTAATTGTTCCGTTTATCATTATGTAATGCTCTTGTTTGACTATTGTTACAGTCTTTGTTTCAAAGTCTGTTTTATCTAGTATAAGTATTGCTACTTGAGCTTTCTTTTCCTTACCATTTACATCAAATACATTTTTCCATCCCCTCACTTTCCATCTTTGTGTGTCTTTAGGTCTGACATGAGTCTCTTATAGGCAGCATAGGTATGGGTGTTTTGTGTTTGTTTGTTTGTTTTAATCCATTCAGCTGCTCTGTCTTCTGAGTGGAGCATTTGGTCCATTCACATTTAACATAATTATTAATAGATGTATACTTACTAACGTTTGGTTGCTTTGGGGTTTTGTTCTTTATGTTCCTTTCTTTTGATCCCTTTCCTTGTGATTTGATAACTATTGTTAATGTTATGCTTGAATTTCTTTCTTTTGTGTGTGTGTGTGTGTGTGTGCTCTTATTAAAGATTTTTGATTTGTGGTTACCATAGGTTTATATGTAGACTTTAAGGTAATGATCATAAAGAATCTCAAAGAACTTGGAAGGATGAATGAATGAAGACAGTGAGAAGTTAGTTGTTGTTATGTTTTTCAGGCGGGTGGCTGTGTGTTGTGTGTTGCTGCGTGAGCTGTCTCTAGTTGTGGAGAGCAGGGGCTACTCTCTGGTTGTGGTGCACAGGCTTCTCATTGCTGTGGCTTCTCTTCTTGCAAAACCCAGGCTTCAGGGCGCACAGCCTTCAGCAGTTGTCATGCACAGGCTTAGTTGTTCGACAGCATGTGGGATCTTCCTGAACAAGGGATTGAACCCGTGTCTCCTGCATTGGCAGGCAGATTCTTTACCTCTGAGCCACCAGCAAAGCCTGAGAAGTCAGTTTTTAACAAACTGTTAAAATCTCTATTGGTAGATTGATTCACTTGGGTTTTAACCCATTGCTTCATTTGGAACCTGCTTCTCTGTTGCCTCATTTTACCTAAATCACTGTATTTATTTCTGTGTATTTGGTAGATTGGTTATATTTCCTGATCTTGCAGAAGTGACCTTATGTTGGAAATGTCCTCTGGGGTCCTGCAAGTACACTGTTGTCAGGTAACCAGAGCTAAACGCTTTAGAAGAGATGCCCTCTCTGTGGATTGTGTGGGTCTTTCTGTTGTGGCAGGCTGACTACTGTAAGTGTGCTTTGGGGCTTGGCTAGCTCCCAGCCCAGCTGGTTGCCAGGCCTTCCTTATGTGGAGGCTGCTGATGGGTGGGACTCTGCCCTGGCACAGCTGGCTTTAAGGTTACAGAAGTTCTAATCCTAATACTGGCCTACAGGTGGGTGGGGCTGGGTCATGAGGCAACTGTCTCCAGATCTGTGGTTGGGTCCAAGGGATAGTGTTAGCCCAGAGACTGATGGTACCAAGTAAGTGGGTAGCACTAGGGCCCAGGGGGTCACAAAGATAATGCCCACCACCTGGGGGTAAAGCCAGGTCCCAGGACTAGTACCATTCCAATAGTGGGCAGGACATGTCTGATAGCTAGCTAGCTGATGGGCCCCCAGAAGTCCTGGGACTAGGCCTGCTTACTGGTAGGTGGGGCTTAGTCCTAAGCCCTCTGATAGGTGGAGCTTGGTCAGGCAGCTGGTGCCTAGGGGTTCCTATGGCAGCTGGCCTGCTGGTGGGTGGGGCCTTGTCCCTGCCCAGCTAACTGCCTAGCCTGGGGCATCCCAGGACAGGAGCCAACCAGCTAGGGCCTGAGGCTGTATCCTGACAATAGTGAACTAGAACGAGGATTCTGAAATAACACTTCCCAGCGCCATGTCCTGCCGCCAACATCTGTGTCCCAGGGTGGATTTCATTTGTCTCTTGCCTCTCTGAGAAGCTCTCCAGGTTCATCAGCTGAGTCTGACTTAGCTGTTGTTGTTCAGGCACCAAGTCTGTGTGTGACTTTGCAACGCTATGGACTGAAGCACATCAGGATTCTTTATCCTCTACTGCCTCCTGAATTTCAGTTTGCTCATATTCATGTTCATTGAGTTGGTGACGCTATCCAACAAATCTTATCCTCTGTCGCCCCCTTCTCTTCTTGCCTTCAGTCTTTCCGAGCATCAGGGTCTTCTCCAGTGAGTTGATTCTTCACATCAGGTGGCCAAAGTATTGGAGCTTCAGCAAAGGTCCTTCCAATGAATATTCAGGGTTGATTTATTTTACCTTATGCTTCTTATTATATTAGAAGAAATAGCCTTTGAGAAGACCCAAACCTCCTTCTAAAAAACTTAAAAATAATATCTTAAATAGTTCTTTGGTTAAAAACAACTTTTTCCATAGAATCCAACACCCCTCTTATCCTGCCCGTACTTACTGACACTGTGCCAAATTAGATTGCAGCCACATGAAAATAAACATCCAGATAAGAAATGAAATATTTAGGTAATTGTGACATTTTCTCCAAATCTCCAGATGTTTGGTTTTCTGTAAGGAAACTGTTATATCACTGACATTTCCTCTTTACATCTGGATGTTCAGCTATCACAGACATAGTCTTTCATTCATTTCTGTGAAATATTCATTTCTTGTCATGATTCTTTAAAATAGGGTTGATGTCAAAAAGATATCAATGAAACAAATTATATATCTTCTATGTATCACTCAAGCCACATATAAAATAGTCTGACAATAAACATTTAAAGAGATTTACTCCAAGTATATACTTAGTATGCTTTTGTCCTTCGACAGCTGTGTAAGATATGAACATCATTAACTTATGCTTTAATTTATGCTTCATTGGCAATTAAAAGCCATGATGCAACTGTTTAAATATTTTAGCATTTATTCCCTTGGTAGCTCCTATGGACAGTATTCTTTGATTGAAAAGGAATATTCAATACCATGAATTCTAGCTTAGATGTCCAAAGATAAAATGTTCCCCAAGGACCAGGGTAAAAAATAGCGAAGGGTTTAGTGGTCTGGATGAAGGGCAATAGTAACTCTTGGGGGCAGTCTGGAAGTGAGTTAAATTCTCAAAGTTTATACCAAAAAAAAAAAAAAAAAGGATATTTTTAGAAAGATAGTAAGATCCTGAGAGAATATGCCTGAGAACTGAATTTTGTTCAAGTACTATTCAGTTTTAATGATATAATTTTTGTCTAACTTCTTTCTGTTGTGGATAGGAGACTGAGGTCCAGTTTATAATAGTATGGAGCAGCCTACACTGCATGGCTTATAGTTTCATAGATTGGTAGTTTTCTGACTGAAAACTAACCAATCTGATCACACGGACCACAGCCTTGTCTAACTCAATGAAACTATGAGCCATGCTGTGTAGGGCCACCCAAGATAGACAGGTCATGATGGAGAGTTCTGACAAAATGTGGTCCACTGGAGAAGGGAATGGCAAACCACTTCAGTATTCCTGCCTTGAGAACCCCATGAAAAGTATGAAAAGGCAAAAAGATAGGACATTGAAAGATGAACTCCCCAGGTCGGTAGGTGCCCAACGTGCTATTATTGGAGATCAGTGGAGAAATAAGTCCAGAAAGAATGAAGAGATGGAGCCAAAGGAAAACTAGCCCCTAGCTGTGGATGTGACCGGTGATGGAAGCAAGGTCCGATGCTGTAAAGAGCAATATTGCATAGGAACCTGGAATGTTAGGTCCATGAATCAAGACAAATTGGAAGTGATCAAACAGCAGATAGCAAGAGTGAACTCAGTCAACATTTTAGAAATCAGTGAACTAAGATGGACTGGAGTGGCTAAATTTAACTCAGATGACCATTATATCTACTACTGTAGGGCAAGAATCCCTTAGATGGAGTAGCCATCATAGTCAACAAGAGAATCTGAAATGCAGTACTTGGATGCAGTCTCAAAAATGACAGAATGATCTCTGTTCATTTCCAAGGCAAACCATTCAATATCACGGTAATCCAAGTCTGTGCCCTGACAAGTAATGCTGAAGAAACTGAAGTTGAATGGTTCTATGAAGACATACAAGATCTTCTAGAACTAACACCCTAAAAAGATGTCCTTTTCATTATAGGGGACTGGAATGCAAAATAGGAAGTAAGAAACACCTGGAGTAACAGGCAAAATTGACCTTGGAGTACAGAATGAAGCATGGCAAAGGCTAATAGAGTTCTGCCAAGAAATGCACTGGTCATAGCAAACACCCTCTTCCAACAACACGTGAGAAGACTCTACACATGGACATCACCAGATGGCCAACACCAAAATCAGATTGATTATATTCTTTACAGCCTCAGATGGAGAAGCTCTATATAGTCAGCAAAAACAAGACCGGGAGCTAACTGGCTAAGATCACGATCTGCTTATTGCCAAATTCAGACTTAAATTGAAGAAAGCAGGGAAAACCTCTTGGAGAAGGAAATGACAACCCACTCCAGTACTCTTGTCTGGAAACTCCCATGGACTGAGGAGCCTGGTAGGCTGCAGTTCATGGGGTTGCTAAGGGTTAGACATGACTAAGCAACTTCACTTTTCACTTTCATGCATTGGAGAAGAAAATGCAACCCACTCCAGTGTTCTTGCCTGGAAACTCCAATGGACAGAGGAGCCTGGTAGGCTGCAGTCCATTGGGTCTCACAGGGTCAGACAAGACTGAAGTGACTCAGCAGCAGCAGCAGCAGGGAAAACCACTAGACCATTCACATATGATCTAAATCAAATCCCTAATGATTATACAGTGGAAGTGAGAAATAGATTTAAGGGACTAGATCTGATAGACAGAGTGCCTGAAGATCTATGGTCAGAGGTTTGTGACATCGTACAGGAGAACAGGGATCAAGACCATCCCCAAGAAAAAGAAATGCAAAAAAAGCAAACTGGCTGTCTGAGGAGGTCTTACAAATAGCTGTGAAAAGAAGAGAATCAAAATGCAAAGGAGAAAAGGAAAGATATATACCCATTTGAATGCATAGTTCCAAAGAATAGCAAGGAGAGATAAGAAAGCCTTCCTCAATGATCAGTGCAAAGAAATAGAGGAAAACAACAGAATGGGAAAGACTCAAGATCTCTTCAAGAAAATTAGAGACACCAAGGGAGCATTTCATGAAAAGATGGGCTCAATGAAGGACAGAAATGGTATGGATCTAACAGAAACAAAGAATATTAAGAAGAGATGGCAAGAATACACAGAAGAACTATACAAAGAAGATCTTCACAACCCAGATAATCATGATGATGTGATCACTCACCTAGAGCCAGGCAGCCTGGAATGTAGTCAAGTGGGCCTTAGGAAGCATCACTACGAACAAAGCTAGTAGAGGTGATGAAATTCCAGTTGAGCTATTTCAAATCCTGAAATATGCCAGCAAATTTGGAAAACTTAGCAGTGGTCACAGGATTGGAAAAGGTCATTTTTCATTCCAATTCCAAAGAAAGGCAATGCCAAAGAATTTCACAATTGCACTCATCTCACATGCTAGTAAAATAATGCTCAAAATTCTCCAAGCCAGGCTTCAACAATACATGAACTGTGAACTTCCAGATGTTCAAGTTGGTTTTAGAAAAGGCAGAGGAACCATAGATCAAATTGCCGAGATCAGCTGGGTCATTGAAAAAGCAAGAGTTCCAGAAAAATATCTATTTCTTTATTGACTATGCCAAAACCTTTCACTGTGTGGATCACAATAAACTGTGGAAAACTCAAAGAGATGGGAATATCAGACCACCTGACTTGCCTCCTGAGAAATCTGTATGCAGGTCAGGAAGCAACAGTTATAACTGGACATGGAACAACAGACTGGTTCCAAATGGGAAAAGGAGTACGTCAAGACTGTATATTGTCACCCTGCTTATTTAACTTATACGTAGAATACATCATGAGAAACTCTGGGCTGGATGAAGCACAAGCTGGAATCAAGATTGCCAGGAGAAGTACCAATACCTCAGATACTCAGATGACACCACCCTTATGGCAGAAAGCAAAAAAGAACTAAAGAACCTCTTGTTGAAAGTGAAAGAAGAGAGTGAAAAATTTGGCTTAAAACTCAACATTCAGAAAACTAAGATCATGGCATCTGGTCCATTACTTCATGGGAAATAGATGGGGAAACAGTGGAAACAGTGGCAGACTATTTTTTGGGGGCTCCAGAATCAGATGATGACCTCAGCCATGAAAGACACTTGCTCCTTGGAAGAAAAGTTTTGACCAACCTAGACAGCATATTAAAAAGCAGGGATATTACTTTACCAAGAGAAGTCCATCTAGTCAAAGGTTTGGTTTTTCCAGTAGTCATGTATCGATGTGAGAGTTGGATTACAAAGAAAGCTGAGCACCAAAGAATTTATGCTTCTTAGCTGTGGTGTTGGAGAAGTCACTTGAGAGTCCCTTGGACTGCAAGGAGATCCAACCAGTCCATCCTAAAGGAAATTAGTCCTGAATATTCATTGGAAGGGCTGCTGCTAAAGCTGAAACTCCAATCATTTGGCCACCTGATGTGAAGAACTGATCCATTTGAAAAGATCCTGATGCCAGGAAAGACTGAAGGTGGGAAGAGAAAGGGACGACAGAGGATGAGATGGTTGGATGGCGTCACTGGTGCAATGGACATGAGTTTGAGTATGCTCCGGGAGTTGAAGATGGACAGGGAGGCCTGGCATGCTGCAGTCCACGGGGTCACAAAGAGTCAGACACGACTGACCCACTGAACTGACTGAAGACCTGGAAGGGCAAATAAAGAGTTCTGCCTTGGCCATATTTGCTTGAATGCTTATTAGGTACCCCGGGGCAAACATGGAGTTAGCAGAGTTCAGGGGAGGAACGAAGCTGAGATTTCTTTGGGAAGCATCGGCGTTGAGGCTTGGATGAGGTCATAGAGGGAGTGAGTACAGGGACATTATGTGTCCCTGGCACATTGCAAAATTGTGAGGTTTAGAAGAGAAGCTTAAGGAAGGAGGTCTGGTTGTTTTTTTTTTGTCTTTCACTCTAGCAAAATATACCAACATTGTGTATTGCTTAATTTTTTTTCTCCTCTATCCTCCCTTAACCAGTTACTTCATACGAACTAGAACTTCTTGTTGCATATTTTGCTTGTTTTTTGAGTGATTATTTACTTCTGGCCCTGTAATTGTGAAATAGGATTCAGAGAAATAGATTTTAAACCATTATGTTCTCCAGTACACAGAGAATTTACTTGTGGAAGTGGACAGGACAATAGTCTTCCTGTGACCAGCCTGTTTTATTCCCTGAGGCTGAATGAAATCAAGGTAATGACTTTACAATTAATGGGAAATGATATAATCAAAATCTCCTTAGGGAAATAATATAAGTAAAGGACCTTACGTGACATCTTTTCGTGAAAGGAAGATTTCCCATGAGAAGGAAGAGTGAAGTAGCAGAGTGAAAATAAATGTTAATAGCTGGACCCAGTGGAAATGTTTTCTCTTTAGGAAAATACCTGGATAAGTTACGTGGAGTGGAATATAAGACCATGAGAAGGGAGGGAGGAGGAAGCTCAGGAAAGAAGAGATATTTAAGCCCCACTGCACAGACCCAAGGGACAGAAATGCACAGACTCAGGGGACAGAAGGTATGAAAAAAGACTGTCGTGAATTTGCCCAAGAATTTTAGTAGCAGTCATGTCTAATGATTATGGTTAAATTACTTTTGCTGTAGCAACTTAAACATCTTTCAATTTAAGCTCCACGCCTTCATCAAAGTGTGCCGTACACACAATGCCTTCTGTCTGTGCTTTTGTATGTTGTGTCTCAGTGAATGTGTTCATGAATTTTTTTTAAAGTACAAGACAAGGTAAAATGTTTGAGGTTTTAACTTCTAGACCTATGATACCAAATTCAAAACTTATCATGGAGAACAAGATTCAGTGAGGTTATAAGGGGAGCCAGAAATGGCTACGAGGTATAAATCTCTCCCTCCACCTTCTTGTATTTGGAAACCAGCGGCATACTGGTGAGGATTTCACTAGGTATAAACTGTGAATTGAAGGTTTGGACCAATCCAAAATAATCTTAACAGGCAGAGTATATTATAGTAGTTATTTTGTGTTTTCTAAAATGTGCTGTGTTGACTCAGTAACAGGCAGAGTATATTATAGTAGTTATTTTATGTTTTCTAAAATGTGCTGTGTTGACTTAGTTTTGAGGCTCTGGCTAAGAGACAGGTCAGTTCCCCTTTCTGGGCAGCCAGTTAAGCCAACACCTTAGCCACTTCCTTTATCTGCCTGTTACACTCCAGGTTACTAAGCACACTTCCTAGTCCTCCATGGCCAAGTTCCACACAACCAGAGATGGTCACTATGCACCAAGGCCTGCAAAATTATTCATATTAGCCAGGCTACAGGGAGCCCTGGAAACTTAGGCATTCCAGCCTACTTGCTGCCTCTGTAAGCTGCCTCTGAAGCTCCAGTTTGCTGTTTCCTTTTCCTACAGTCCATTGTTTGGCCCTGTCTTTCTTCTGGAGCTGTATAAACAGTTCTCTGTATAAACAATCTGCCCATGTGTCAGTGTGTTGAGTCCTACCATCAAGAATCTTTAAAGCTTAGGAAATTCAGAGGAACATCAGCTTGATATCTGGAGTTTACTTCAACATTTTAAAAATATATATTCTCTACTATATGGAAGACATCAATTTGGTGAACCTAAAACTGGCTATGAAAGAATCATGTCAAGGGCTTCATTAGACATCTAGACCGGTGTTCCATCCTCAACCAAGTGAATCAGAAATCTCCAAAAGGTCTAAAGTGGGAAACTAGTTTTAGTTTTCCGGGTGACTGCAATGCACAGTCTTACTTGTATGGGAATTATAGATGTGGAAGATATATAAAAGATACCTTTAGTGAGTTAAATTCTGAATTAAAATCCCAGATCTGCTTTCACTATCATGTTACATGTAGCACGTTATTTAACATTTTTTCAGATACAGAGTTCTTGTCTATAAAATGAGAATAATAACTTGATGAATTACTGTAATGATTAAATGAGAAGTTGCCTAAAACTATCCAGCAGAATGCCCAGAACTTGAAGTATAGTAGCTATTAGTAGCGTTATTTAGAGAGCACAAACACTAGAAAAACAATGTGTAACAAGGGCCAGGCAAAGCAGGTATTTGTAAATTTTGCAAATAAAAGATAGACATGAGAAAATCCTTCAACACTTAAAGATTAATAAGGTTCAGATATATTCAACAGCTTTTCCCTACAAAAAGGTAGGTATTAATTCAGTATGTCATCCTATAAGTTTTCTTCATGAGTATGGTGCCTATCTGATATAAATATTTATCTGTACGTGCTCATCGTAGATCCGCCAGTATGACTTATTTCTGTTGCTTCATCAGCAGTTTTGACTGTCCTCTGGCTGCTGGAGTGCTTTTCTTTGCCTGTCTTGACTGGATGGTTGTGATGTATCCCCAGCAACCCTTTTCTCTCACATGCTCTCACAAGTTTCCTCTTTGAAGTACTGTCATCTTTTCAAAAGCACATCACATAATCAAGGTCTGCCAAATCTCAAAGATGAAGTAATTACTAGGCAAGTTTTAGATAAAACTTCTACACTTGGGGCCCATTGGAGCAATTGGTAATGAAGATGTTTCCAAATATGTACATATTGGGATGATCTAATCTGGAGAATCCCATGGACGGAGGAGTCTGGTAGGCTACAGTCCATGGGGTTGCTAAGAGTCAGACATGACTAAGCAACTTCACTTTCACTTTTCACTTTCATGCATGGGAGAAGGAAATGGCAACCCACTCCAGTATTCTTGCCTGGAGAATCCCAGGGACAGCGGAGCCTGGTGGGCTGCAGTCTATGGGGTCGCACAGAGTTGGACATGACTAAAGTGACTTAGCAGCAGCAGCAGTATCTGTCTGGGCTAGTATGGATGACACTAAGTTTTCTATACTCTCTCATTTGACTATACATGGTCAAAGGATGGATTCTGTTTTCCTTACAATTTTGTTTTTAATAGTGACACCCAACCTGTCTTGATATCCTATTAAGCACAATGCCCTCTTAGCCTTGAAAACATAGCAATGCTATAATATGTTGCTTAAAGTTGCCTACATTGCTCTTAAACCACAGTTACTGCCAGTACTCCCTTACTTGCCCTTCCCTATTGCAAAAAGAAAGGGAAAGAAAAGTACACATTTAAGATGTTTTTTAAGACTATTGCTCTTGCTTCATTACTCAATGGCTAGATGTTCATGGGCAAGTTATGAGCTCTGAGTCCATTTATTCATTTATGGGATGAGAGATGGTAATACTTGCCACATAGGAATGTTTTGACAATTACATCAAATAATAGATATACATAAAAACTAATTTGGAAACTTCCAGGCATAATACACGTTCATTACTTTTTTAGTTGAAGTGAGTGCAGTTAGTATGGGGCTTCCCAGATGGCACTAGTGGTAAAGAACCTACCTGCCATTGCAGGAGACTAAGAAATTCATGTTTGATCCCTGGGTGGGGAGGATCCCCTGGAGGAGGACGTGGCCACCCACTCCAGTATTCTTGCCTGGAGAATCCTGTGTACACAGGAGCCTGGCAGGCTACAGTCCATAGGGTTGCAAAGAGCTGGACATGACTGAGGCAACTTAGCACGTGCGCATGCGCACAGGTAGTATAAGCCTCGGAGTAATTGGCTAGAATAGCCTTCCTGATATCGTCCATCACTTCCATTCAGACACACACTCACCCCGTGTTCTCATCTTCTGCCCCCTCCTCACACCACTAGGATCCTTACAGGTCACTGTCATTTACAGGTCATATATTCACTCTACAGAAATGGAAATTATCCTAGGATTATGCTCTCATATTCTGCTAGTCCGCAGGGAAATCCGATGAAGGGCTGGGTTCTTTGCCCACCCAGCCATTAGAGGTGCTGTGAAGTTGGAAAGAGCTATTTTCTGTCACTGTACTTGGATTCTTTCAGCCCAGTGGGGGCAGTCTAACCTTAAATTGAGAAACCTCCATTCTAATTTCAGCCCCACCATGGACAAAGTCATGTTATTTAAATTCCCCTGTTCTCAGTTCCAGCAGATTGCAAGTAATCTCATCCTACTGACCTGCCTCACAGAGACTCTCTGAGAAAATTTTCCAGGGATATAGACTGCTGTGAAATTGAAAGACAAGTGTGTTTTTGTCTTGTGAGCTCAGCTACTGCAGTTTAAGGCCAAGATTGTTTGAACCTCAGAGCATAATATCAGTATTTAGAAAACAATTGTCTGTTTCCTCACAAGGACACTATCCTTTTATTATGCTAGTAAAAATGGAAATTAAAAAGAACTTTTAATAGAAATTAAATTTAAATATTTTAATTGAAGGCTAATTACTTTACAATATTGTATTGGTTTTGCCATACATCAAAAAAAAAAAAAAAATAGAAATTAAGTACCCAGCATTTGTAAATGGTTTATTTTTCTACCTTTTTCTCAAGAAGGATCTGTTAATATTTTGAAAGTCTCATCTTCTAAAGAAGCTTATCAGCTCATGGAACTTTTTCTTAAGACAGGTTTAGTGGCTCAAACCTAAGTAAAATGCTGACATGCCTACATTGCTGACACAAATACTTTTCTCTTCAGGCAAGTTATCTCATGTGTTTGCCTCTATTACTAAGGTACAAAAACTTGGAGGGAGTAAGTGGAACAGCATCGTTACTTCACCCTCAGTTGAAGTGGCAAATTTCTATTCAGTGAAAGAAGCAAAGACAGTCAGTTTAAATGTCCATTCAAACACAAACATTTATGGAATCCTCCTTTAGTGCCAGAAATGCAAAAATGATTAAGATATGATTTCTGTCCTGCGTCAGAAATATATATAAATATAAATCCTTAACAATCAAAATAATGTCAGCAAAGTATTTTGTGTCCCTAGAATCTGAACTGATGTCCTTAACGAAGAAGTATCTTTTAAGAAATTAATTGGGTTCCTGTCTTCAGTGTTGTTTGAATAAAAATTAGAAGGAGAAAAGGAAGACTGTGCAAATGGCCCATTTTTGTGAATCTCTGACATATCTCTGATCATAGAAATTAACTAAAGAGGCTTAAGTTTTTGCACCAGAAGCATAAGCAAACACTCTTAACAATTTTGTTAATGTGGTACAGGTTCCTATTTTATGGGCATTAATTCCCATTCAGTGTATAAATATCACACATAAACATAGTGAATCAATACATTTCTGAAAAACTGTTTCTCCAAAAACAATAAAGGAAAAAGGTCATCAGATATGTAGGATCGAATATGCAAACAGGAAAATGCATTTATCAAGATGAAGAACAAAGGCTTGTTTTTCAAGAAGATAGTACCGTCTCCTGCTTCATTGTGAAGGATTTTCTAAAGTGGATATGATTTCAATTAGGTTCAGGATTGGGAACACGTGTACACCCGTGGCGGGTTCATGTTGATGTATGGCAAAACCAATACAATATTGTAAAGTAAAATAAAAATACAAAAAAAAGCTATTAAAAAATTAAATAAATGATGAATGGAGAACAGTAAACAAGTACTCTGGGTAAAGTATGGCACCTTGGTATAATCACTTATTTTGAGTTCTTCTCTGTCTTGTTTGAGATAGCAATAAAGAATTAAAGTATAAAGAAACTCACAAGGACAAACAGCAAAGGAAATGATAAAATTTTGTGAAATGGAAAATTCAAAAACACAGAGCTGAAAGCTGCAGACAGAGGAGTCCAGTAGAGGCAAGAAGATTCATTCTGTACAACTGCAGTAAGGCCTTGCAATTAGAGCCTTTAGATAGCTCAGAAATTAGGGACAAAAGATAGGCCCGAGAGCAGAAAGATAGATGGATATGGTGAGATTTGTTGAACATATTAAGATGCTCTTGAGGGTAAAAGAGTACATTATTAACTATTAAACCATGATAAGTGACATACATTAGGACTGTCCTGGGCAAAAACACATTAGCTCTACATTGAGTAACTATTCAAGTCTGGCTGTCTCTTTTGAAATAGACTTATACTCCTTTTCAGATTGATTTGTAGGTGTTTTTACATACAGTGTTTTTGATACCAACCCTTGTTAGATGATATTGTGTATCTTCTGTTTTTTGACTTATCATCTAATTCTTAGGGTATTTTTTAAAGATTAGATTTTTTTGGCTTTTTTTTTTAAAGAATAGAAATTGTCAATTTCAATATTATTAATATATTCATTTTCCCTTTTATATTAACACTTTTTGTGCCCTCTAAATTGTCCTCTAAATAAGATCATGGAGATACTAATTTTATTCTTTCTGAAGCTATAAAGATTAACTTCCACATTTAGGTCTTTAATCTGCTGGAATTGATTTTGGCATGATGTGAGTAAGGTGTCAAACTATAAATAATTTTTAATATTCATATCTCAACATTATTTTTGGAAACACTTGTGTTTTCAATTATTCTCGTAAGTAAATTGCCCATGTATGAACAGTAGCTTATATACTTGTTTCTAGCCTTTTTAAATTAAACTTTATTTTAATAATTTTATTTTTTCCTGTCTTTAATCTATATGCAACAATAACATGAATTTATTTTTAAATAGTTTCTTTAATTATTCAATTAATTTCTTCTCACTTAATTCTTCTATTAAAATACTTAAAGTTACACAAATCTCTGTTGGAATTTTGATAGGGGATGAATCTATAAACCAACTTAAGAGAGCTACCATTTTTACAATATGTTTTTCAACCCATCAATCTATGAATTTTCTGTTTATTTAGATTTACTTTAGTTTCTTTTAATGTTTATAAATTTTGCCATATAGATCTTACCTATTTTCTTAAAACATTTTTTGATACTATTATAAATGTTCTATTTTCAAATTTTCACTTTATAAGTGTTTGTTGCTGGTGGATATTTGTATATTTGTTTTTGTTTATTTTTGAATCCAGCAATTTTGTAAAATTTTTCATTTTAATCACATAACTGTAGATTCTTTTGGATTTTCTTGTTCATAATAATGAAACCCACAGATAATGGAAGTTTTATTTCATTTCCAGTTCTTACATTTTTCATTGCTTTTTTGATTTACTGCTTCCTCTGTGTAGCAGGTCCAGTATAGTACTGCATAGGAGAGAGAGTGGGCCTTCTTATCTTGGTCCCTGTCTTGAAGGGAAGGCCTTCAGTGTTTCAACATCAAGTGTGAGTGTTGTTCTAAATTATATTGTAAATATCCTTTATCAGGTAAAGGAAATCTTTCTTTCCCTCTAGTTTCTCAGTGTTGTGAACATGAAAACAAATGTCATCAAAACTTTTTCAACATTTAGAAAGACAACTCTATGATTTTTTTCCCTATAACTTATTTTTGTGGCAAAACACATTCAATTATTTTCTAATGCCAATCTAAAATTTTTAATGTTAAATTTACCTTTCCCTAGTATAAACAGAATATCATCATGACATCTTATCCTTTCTACATTTACTGCATTCTTGGTTTATGAATTTTATCAGCCATAAAAAAAGAATGAAATATTGCCATTTGCAGCAACATCAATGGACCTAGAGAATATTACACTTAGTGAAGTAAGTCAGATAAAGAAATATTGTATCACTTATATGTGGAATCTTAAACAGTATAGGTGAATCTATACAGAACAGAAAGAAACTAACAGATGCAGAAAACAAATTTATGGTTACCAAAGAGGGAAAGGAAGTGGGGATGGACAAATTAGGAATGTGGGATTAACAGATAGAAACTACTATATATAAAATATATAAGCAACAAGGATCTACATATAGCACAGGGAACTATATTCAATATCTTATAACAACCTATACTGAAAACTACACATAAAAACTGAATCACTTTGGTATATACCTGAAACTAACACAATATTATAAATCAACTATATTTCAAAAAAAGGTGATGTTTGCCTCTAATTTTTTTCAGTTTTTAAAATATTAAGGTTATGCTCACCTCATAAAATGAATTGGAATGTGCTATTTTATTTTTTTCTTTTCTAGAAGGATTTAGTAGGACTGGAATTATTTCTTCTGTGAATGTTTACTAGAACTTCTCCATGAAGCCACATCTGTTCCTGGAGATTTCTTTATGGGAAGATGCTAAACCACTAATACTTTTCCTTTNAAAAAAAAAAAAAAATAGAAATTAAGTACCCAGCATTTGTAAATGGTTTATTTTTCTACCTTTTTCTCAAGAAGGATCTGTTAATATTTTGAAAGTCTCATCTTCTAAAGAAGCTTATCAGCTCATGGAACTTTTTCTTAAGACAGGTTTAGTGGCTCAAACCTAAGTAAAATGCTGACATGCCTACATTGCTGACACAAATACTTTTCTCTTCAGGCAAGTTATCTCATGTGTTTGCCTCTATTACTAAGGTACAAAAACTTGGAGGGAGTAAGTGGAACAGCATCGTTACTTCACCCTCAGTTGAAGTGGCAAATTTCTATTCAGTGAAAGAAGCAAAGACAGTCAGTTTAAATGTCCATTCAAACACAAACATTTATGGAATCCTCCTTTAGTGCCAGAAATGCAAAAATGATTAAGATATGATTTCTGTCCTGCGTCAGAAATATATATAAATATAAATCCTTAACAATCAAAATAATGTCAGCAAAGTATTTTGTGTCCCTAGAATCTGAACTGATGTCCTTAACGAAGAAGTATCTTTTAAGAAATTAATTGGGTTCCTGTCTTCAGTGTTGTTTGAATAAAAATTAGAAGGAGAAAAGGAAGACTGTGCAAATGGCCCATTTTTGTGAATCTCTGACATATCTCTGATCATAGAAATTAACTAAAGAGGCTTAAGTTTTTGCACCAGAAGCATAAGCAAACACTCTTAACAATTTTGTTAATGTGGTACAGGTTCCTATTTTATGGGCATTAATTCCCATTCAGTGTATAAATATCACACATAAACATAGTGAATCAATACATTTCTGAAAAACTGTTTCTCCAAAAACAATAAAGGAAAAAGGTCATCAGATATGTAGGATCGAATATGCAAACAGGAAAATGCATTTATCAAGATGAAGAACAAAGGCTTGTTTTTCAAGAAGATAGTACCGTCTCCTGCTTCATTGTGAAGGATTTTCTAAAGTGGATATGATTTCAATTAGGTTCAGGATTGGGAACACGTGTACACCCGTGGCGGGTTCATGTTGATGTATGGCAAAACCAATACAATATTGTAAAGTAAAATAAAAATACAAAAAAAAGCTATTAAAAAATTAAATAAATGATGAATGGAGAACAGTAAACAAGTACTCTGGGTAAAGTATGGCACCTTGGTATAATCACTTATTTTGAGTTCTTCTCTGTCTTGTTTGAGATAGCAATAAAGAATTAAAGTATAAAGAAACTCACAAGGACAAACAGCAAAGGAAATGATAAAATTTTGTGAAATGGAAAATTCAAAAACACAGAGCTGAAAGCTGCAGACAGAGGAGTCCAGTAGAGGCAAGAAGATTCATTCTGTACAACTGCAGTAAGGCCTTGCAATTAGAGCCTTTAGATAGCTCAGAAATTAGGGACAAAAGATAGGCCCGAGAGCAGAAAGATAGATGGATATGGTGAGATTTGTTGAACATATTAAGATGCTCTTGAGGGTAAAAGAGTACATTATTAACTATTAAACCATGATAAGTGACATACATTAGGACTGTCCTGGGCAAAAACACATTAGCTCTACATTGAGTAACTATTCAAGTCTGGCTGTCTCTTTTGAAATAGACTTATACTCCTTTTCAGATTGATTTGTAGGTGTTTTTACATACAGTGTTTTTGATACCAACCCTTGTTAGATGATATTGTGTATCTTCTGTTTTTTGACTTATCATCTAATTCTTAGGGTATTTTTTAAAGATTAGATTTTTTTGGCTTTTTTTTTTAAAGAATAGAAATTGTCAATTTCAATATTATTAATATATTCATTTTCCCTTTTATATTAACACTTTTTGTGCCCTCTAAATTGTCCTCTAAATAAGATCATGGAGATACTAATTTTATTCTTTCTGAAGCTATAAAGATTAACTTCCACATTTAGGTCTTTAATCTGCTGGAATTGATTTTGGCATGATGTGAGTAAGGTGTCAAACTATAAATAATTTTTAATATTCATATCTCAACATTATTTTTGGAAACACTTGTGTTTTCAATTATTCTCGTAAGTAAATTGCCCATGTATGAACAGTAGCTTATATACTTGTTTCTAGCCTTTTTAAATTAAACTTTATTTTAATAATTTTATTTTTTCCTGTCTTTAATCTATATGCAACAATAACATGAATTTATTTTTAAATAGTTTCTTTAATTATTCAATTAATTTCTTCTCACTTAATTCTTCTATTAAAATACTTAAAGTTACACAAATCTCTGTTGGAATTTTGATAGGGGATGAATCTATAAACCAACTTAAGAGAGCTACCATTTTTACAATATGTTTTTCAACCCATCAATCTATGAATTTTCTGTTTATTTAGATTTACTTTAGTTTCTTTTAATGTTTATAAATTTTGCCATATAGATCTTACCTATTTTCTTAAAACATTTTTTGATACTATTATAAATGTTCTATTTTCAAATTTTCACTTTATAAGTGTTTGTTGCTGGTGGATATTTGTATATTTGTTTTTGTTTATTTTTGAATCCAGCAATTTTGTAAAATTTTTCATTTTAATCACATAACTGTAGATTCTTTTGGATTTTCTTGTTCATAATAATGAAACCCACAGATAATGGAAGTTTTATTTCATTTCCAGTTCTTACATTTTTCATTGCTTTTTTGATTTACTGCTTCCTCTGTGTAGCAGGTCCAGTATAGTACTGCATAGGAGAGAGAGTGGGCCTTCTTATCTTGGTCCCTGTCTTGAAGGGAAGGCCTTCAGTGTTTCAACATCAAGTGTGAGTGTTGTTCTAAATTATATTGTAAATATCCTTTATCAGGTAAAGGAAATCTTTCTTTCCCTCTAGTTTCTCAGTGTTGTGAACATGAAAACAAATGTCATCAAAACTTTTTCAACATTTAGAAAGACAACTCTATGATTTTTTTCCCTATAACTTATTTTTGTGGCAAAACACATTCAATTATTTTCTAATGCCAATCTAAAATTTTTAATGTTAAATTTACCTTTCCCTAGTATAAACAGAATATCATCATGACATCTTATCCTTTCTACATTTACTGCATTCTTGGTTTATGAATTTTATCAGCCATAAAAAAAGAATGAAATATTGCCATTTGCAGCAACATCAATGGACCTAGAGAATATTACACTTAGTGAAGTAAGTCAGATAAAGAAATATTGTATCACTTATATGTGGAATCTTAAACAGTATAGGTGAATCTATACAGAACAGAAAGAAACTAACAGATGCAGAAAACAAATTTATGGTTACCAAAGAGGGAAAGGAAGTGGGGATGGACAAATTAGGAATGTGGGATTAACAGATAGAAACTACTATATATAAAATATATAAGCAACAAGGATCTACATATAGCACAGGGAACTATATTCAATATCTTATAACAACCTATACTGAAAACTACACATAAAAACTGAATCACTTTGGTATATACCTGAAACTAACACAATATTATAAATCAACTATATTTCAAAAAAAGGTGATGTTTGCCTCTAATTTTTTTCAGTTTTTAAAATATTAAGGTTATGCTCACCTCATAAAATGAATTGGAATGTGCTATTTTATTTTTTTCTTTTCTAGAAGGATTTAGTAGGACTGGAATTATTTCTTCTGTGAATGTTTACTAGAACTTCTCCATGAAGCCACATCTGTTCCTGGAGATTTCTTTATGGGAAGATGCTAAACCACTAATACTTTTCCTTTTATGGTAGTGGAAATATTCAGATTTACTATTTCTCATTTTTTTCTAGAAATTTGAAAAACATAAACAGTTTTACTAATAACCTCTTTATCTAATATTTACCCTATCCTGATATTGGCTGTTTGTGGTTTTCTTTTTTCCTTGACTTACTCTTACTTCAGATTTGCCAGTTTTATTTGCCTTCTCACAGGACCAAATTCTGAATTTGTTGCTTCTTAATATTCCTTATGTTCTTTTTTTTCCCCCACTTATTTCATTAATTTCTGCTGTTACTGTGTTTTCCTGCCTTGTAGTTTCTGCTGTCATTTGGGCTTACTCTACTAACATCTTTTAAGAATGCTTAGTTCTTCAATGTCAGTCTTTATTATTATTTTTAAAACATGCATTTAAGACTATGACTTTTTCTCTTAAGTATTACTTTAATCTGATTTTAACAATTTTCTTATACTGTATGATATTTGCATTGGTATTCCGGTCATGATAGTCTGTCTTCTAGTTTCCATTACAGTATTTTTCTGTGTCCAATGGATTACTCAGAAGTGTAATTTTAAATATCCAGTTTAATGTTCATATCTTCAAAATATACTTAGCTTAATTCTATTATGGTAAGAGAAAGTGTTCTGTAAAATTTAAATACTTATAAAATTTGATACTTAACTATACATTATTTTTGTTCAGTGCAATGAATGTTTACTTTCTGTGCACACAATGTAGACCACTTTTCTGCTCTCAATTGCTTCTTGCGGTTGAGAACTTTTATCTGGGATCAATTCCTTTCTACCTATAGCATATCACTTAGAATTTTTATTAGTAAAGACTGCTGGTGAGTGCTCTGATGTTTTTAATCTAAAATGTCTGAATTTTGCCATTTTCTTGAAAGATACTTTAGTCGAGTATAGAATTCAAGGATCAGTGTTATTTTCTTTCAGCCTATTGAAGAGTGGTGGTGTTCAGTCGCTAAGTTGTGTACAACTGTTTGTGACCCCATGGACTGCAGCATACCAGGCTTCTCTGTCCTCTACTATCTCCCAGAGTTTGCTCAAGTTCATGTCCGTTGAGTCAGAGATGCTATGTAACCATTGAAGATATAATAATTTAACTAATTGTAGCTTTCATTATGCTTATAAGAGATCAGATACAGTGTTACTTTGAGGATAGTGTGTTCTATTTCTAACGTCTTTATTATTTTCTGTTTCTCCTGGTGTTCTCAGTCTCACACGTAATGTTTGTATCTGTGGTTTCCTCTGCGTCTCTTACCCATTCTTGTCCCTTTCCTCCTGCTCTTTAGATTCATCCTGTGTCATTCTTCTTTTGTACCTATCAGTTCATAAGTCTGTTTTCTTTTGTCTTTAAACTGCTGCTAAATATCTCCATTACTCTTTTTAATTTGGGTATTGTATATTTATTCTAGAAAATCTGTGATTGTTCCTGAATTCTCCAAAGTTACTTTTTATAATTTTTTCTTCCCTGCAGATATTTTCAAGTCAACTATGTTCACATTTAGTGATATAAACACTTTCCTTTATATCATTAAATGCGGTAAATGTAGTTTTTAAATATATGCTTATAACTGTAAAATATGACATCATGGGGATCTGATTTTTTTGATTTTTTTTTTTTTTTTGCTGATGGACGTGTAAGAAGGCTAGGGTATATTAACGAGTGATGGAATAACTAGTCTTATATCAAAGTTCTGCATAAGTAGATAATTTATGAGAACTTGATTATGCTCTGATAAACAACCTTGAAACCTCAGTCAGTTAACAAAACAAAGTGTATTCTCATTTATGCAGTCTTCTATTGTTTAAGTGACTTTCTGCGTAGTTGCCTTCCACATCATCTGGGAACCAATGAGTTTTTTTTTTTTTTTTTTTAATACCAAAGAGAAGTTTTCAGATATGATTAGTTAAGGAGGATCTTGATACATGAAGACTTTTCTAGATTATTTGGATGTCTCAATATGATCACAGATTCTTACAAGTGAAAGAGTGAAGCAGGAGAATCAGATCAGAAGGAGACTTGAAGATGCTATGCCTCTGGTTTTGAAATGAAAGGGGCCACCAGCCAAAGAATCTAGGAAGCTTCTAGAAGCTGAGGTAGGCAAGTAAAAGAACTGTCCCCTAGAGCCCTCAGAGGGAATATAACCCTGCTGAAACTTAATTTTAGCTTTGGAAAATCATTTTGGACTTGTGAGCTAGAAAAATTATAAATTTGTGTTTTATGTCACTTATTTGTAGTAATTGTTAAGTAGCATGAGAAAATAGCATTAGTGTATTGACATACCATTAACGTGTGTCTCTGGTAAATAGAATAGAATTAGATTTTGTTAAGTTATGGTTTTAATCCAGTCTAATAATTTTTGTCTTTTAGTTGGATTATTCAGTCCATTTTTATTTATTATTATCCTTGATATAATTGGTTTTAAATAAACCACTTTTATATTTGTGCTTTAATCATCCAATCTATTATTTGTCCCCCTTATTTCTCCTTACCTGCCTTCTTCTTATTACTTAAGCATGCTTTGTTATTTTATTGTGTTTCCTTGATTACCTTTTTACTCATAAATATTGTCTTACCCTTTTACTGGTTATCCTGGATGTTATAGTATGCATCTACAATTTACTGCATTGAACCTTTTTTTTTTTACTTTGTTTGTTTTTAATTGAAGGAATTGGCCATAGTGTACATATGTATCCTCCTTCACAAAACTCCCTCCCACCTCCCGCCCTTCTAGATTATCACAGAGCACTGGATTTGAGCTCCCTGTGTCATACAGCAAATTAGTTCATGCTTTTAGGGCACATTTGCAGATCCTAGAAGTTACCTAGAACTGAACTGAACTGAAGGGATACTCTGTGTATCCCTACTTCGCCTTTTTTTTTTTTTTTTGGCTATTTTTGTCCATATATTTTCTTTCTACATATCTTAGAAATTCCACAAGGTAGGATTATTATTACTACTATTATCACTGGTATTTTAAACAGCCTATTTACCTATATTTTACCCTTTCTGGCTCTCTTCATTCTTTCTTATGGTTCTTATGGTTCTCTACTTCTGTGTAGGAGCATTTTCCTTCATGAAAAGAGTTTCTTTCAGTGTTTCTCCATGGTATATATGTGCTGGCAAATAATTCTCTAGCCTTTCGTTAGTCTGAAAATTCCTCTGTTTTTCCTCTGGAAGGCAAAACAAAAGCAGTAGCTTATTTACTCTAGAAAAATTAAAAAATTAAATGGAATCATTGTCCAGCATGTGACTTGCCTGTGAACATCATCTATAGAGTTACAATAATATTAAAACCGAATGTTGAGTTTTTATTGGTTGGCCTATTTGGTGAATACTGATAATGGAAGTGTATTTATTTTCTGTAGTAGAGAGAAAGATATTGTAGACAGTCAACAAATAGTACTTTAAACTGGAAAGTTAAAGCATGGTATATGGGCATGAATTTCAAAATCAGAGGATATCCCCAAAAAGCAGGTAACACATTTGAATATTGCTGCCTCTGAGGGAAGGATTTCCTTAGAAGTTGAGAGGCAGAACTGCTATTTTTCAATAAACCCATTGGACTATTTACATTTCTAACTTACATTCATGTGGTATTCGATAAAAATAAAATAAAGTAAAAGGTAAATTTTCTTAAGACTCACTTTTAGGTAAGATGTAAAACTTCTGAAAAAAGTATATTAAACAGATTTGGAGTGGTACAAAAACTTTCAGAGTAAAATGAGACAGTGTTATCAAAAAGGGGAGCTATGGAAGTATCATTTCAGGCATTTTGGTAACAAGCTTTGTAGAAAGTAAGATCTTATTTCACAGTACGTGTTTTAATGGGAGATTATCCTCTGTGCTTATTGTCAGGGCTAACAGGGTAAAATGGTAAGTGTGTAATCTCTGTTTCAAAAGCGCTACTAAAGTAGGAATGTCATAAAAGTGAATAATTAGGAGATAAGACGACTTGAAGAGACACTCACTGTAATATATGAACCAAATGATGTAAAATGAGTAGATGTAGGATAAAGCATCAGAAGCTACTCTAATGAATAAAAGGAATCAGTTTGGATTTTTAAAGAAAAAATGGTAGTGAGTTGACAAGGGGCACATAAGAGGAGAAGGCACACTTCTATGTAGAATACACTTCTACATGTGATGAAGTAGTAGGTTCCATGGATGAGGAGGGGGAAAGGTTTGTCTTTTTCAGGTTTTTTGTATCAGTGCTATAGCTGATTAAATATCTGAATGTCATATTTAATGTAATATGACATTTTTAATTTTAAAAATGTCAAAATAAAGCTAAGCCTCTTCATGTGGATACTCATCTGGGCACAAATTGTGTCGTAGTCCCAACTGATCAAACTTTTGGATCTGTTGTTAATTTATATTTATCCATAAGCCTTGTTGAAAATGAAATGACCATCACACATGAAAATTCTTAAGGGATAGTTAAGAGCAATACATAAAGAAGATATTAAAATAAGTTTGCAAGTGCACAAGACAGAGACAGTTTGTTAGCCAGGTTATTAACTATATATGCCCTCTAGATGTTATTGGAGCATTAAAAGATCTGTTCTTGTATGACATTGGGGATAAAATACTTGGTCACGTATTTTGAGAAACAATTTCTCTAAGCCTTGGTTTCTCATCTGTAGAAATAATGACAAATGATTTTAGGATTTTAAGAAGTTTTAAAAGCACTTTTATCTGTAACAAATGTATCACAGTAGTGTAAGAGGTTAATAATAGAAGGAATAGGCTATGGAATTTATGGAAAGTCTGTATACTACTCAATTTTTCTGAAAACCGTAAACTATTTTACAAGATACAGTCTTTTTTAGGAAGCACATATATGGCCTTGAAAAGAAACGTTTATCGAAAGAATGATTAAATAAGAACAAATGTAAAATCCCTAATAGAATGCCAGGCACATAGAATAAGCTCAATAAATGTTATTTCCTTTTCTTTTGTCCTTAAGGTTTCAGGAAATTGATCTGCCATCTGCACATTAATCTCCATGCTTATTCATCCTTCCTTCTTATTCTTGTCTATTTTTTACCATTTGATTCACATTAATTCAGCCCAGCACACATCTTTTTTGGGTTTCCTTGTTTTGGACAACCTTCAAATAGTGATTTCTCTAACATGACAGCCAGATCCACTTTCAAGTCTCTATTTGTCAGAGTCTTTTAATAAAACACCCAGAGAAACCCAGTTTTTCATCAAGTCCCTTTAATATTTACCCTCATGTTTCACTAAGGTACTGAAAAACAATGAATTATTAAAAAATATTCTGAATATCCTATTCAACCCAGATTCTTACTCATTTACCTGAGTGTTTGCCATAATGCTAAAAGTTACACAAATAAAATTTCTGTTCAAAGTAGAAAGGCAACATTTTACAGCGTCATGAATGATGATGGTATGCGTGTCCTAAGCGATGTCCTAAGTAGTGATATGCATGTCCTAAGCAACCGTTTGTGCAGGACCAACTGTTGTACCAGAACTTGACAAGAGGGCCCTAAGTAGTTCAAAGACTGGGACTTGCTCTATTCCCAGGCCCCTTATCAGTCTTACAATCCTCTGTTTGTAAGACGCCTTGCAGCAGCTCTGCCCTCTCCAGGTTGAGTAACTTTTCTGGAATACTTAAGAAGGTCTCCTAATACTTTCTCCATCTGTGTCTGTTTGCAAAATTCCTTTCCTTAAGTAGGATTTGCCAAACTGCTTTCTCTTGAACCACTGCACTCACCTCCCTTCCATGTATTGGCTTGATGCTTTAGAATCCTCCACTGAGGCTGGAGCTACTTATCAGCAATTCCTCTCTTGGGAGTGGCTAGGACCTCTCACCAGCTCTGTCTCCTCCAATTCTCATGGAAGTCGAAGCTCTTCAGGATTTTTCTTTATTATCTAAGTTTTTTTTTTTTTTTAATTCTCGTAGTTAATGTAAGGTTGATATTAGCTTTTTAGAAATTTGGGGCCACAAAAAGAACATGTTGAACAGACATTAAATCACTTTCCACCCAACTATAATAATTACCTCTCTCTTATAGTTGTTTTCCCCCTACATTGTTTTAGGAATCAAACTGCCCAAGCTTAGTTAGAGGTTAAGAGGCTTTTTAATCTTAGACAAATGGATATATGTAGCTTTGAATTATAAAGAGTAAATCACTCTTTCCTAAATGTTCTCACCTTTATGAGCTATGGGGGAAATGTTTTTAAAAAGCTTAAAAGAAAAATGTTAAAACTGGATTGCAACTTATGTTCATTGGAGAAGCAGAATTAAGTCAAATCTAAGTAGAAGCTGTTGACTACTTTTAAAAGTAATTAGATTTAGGATGATATAACACAAGCTCTTAACCTGCCTCAGGGAAGAAAAAAGATCTACATGAGGAAACTACATGACAATTGTCATATACTGCTACTATGGCGTCCTTTATTCATGAACCCTGCCAATATAGCACTCAAGACACTCCTCTACAATTTTAAAATTAGGAAGCTATTCAATTATTTACGTAAAATTTTCAAAGATTTGATATATTTCAACACATAACAAGAGTACCTGACATTGTATTCTAAAACCTGTATGTGCGTGATTAGTATGTGTGTAATATGTGTTTACGCATGGATAATATTTTAATATATACATGAATTAACATATGTACACACTGTGCATTGATATCATAACTCATAAAACATGACTATCAACTTTAATATTTCCCCTGTAAGAACACAGTAATTAAGGAAAAATAAGTGAAATTTCCAGTGTAGCCCTCCTAATAAAATATGGAGCGTAAGATTAAACACAACTCTTTGAGGTAGGCACTATCTGAGGATGTTTGCAGGCATTCTTTCCACTCATCACCCTCACTCCCCTCATCCCAAGTCTCAAAAATTGAGAAATTCCAAAATTTTCTCTTGATACCGTCTTCATTCTCATCTGTTTGCAACATCCCTTCCCTTACATAGCATTTACCAAACTACTTTCTCTTGAACCATTGCATTTATACCTCCCTCCCATGTATTTGATGCTTTAGAATCTGCCACTGGGGTTGGAACTTACTTATATCAATGATTCCACTCTTGGGATTTGTGCATAATTTATTTTTGCATAAATTATTGGCCATTGGTATTCTCTCCTCTCACATCTGGATGTATATCTCCTGTTGGTTCTGTTTCTCTGGAGAATCCTGGTTCACATGCTTGTTAAGCTACAATAGATGTCTGATACAGGTTCACAGTTTAGGGATATGAAGTATGAGTGTTTCTCTAAGGTATCTGTTTCCTTCACTCTCATGAGTGTAATTCATAGGGAGATTGAAATGCACACACTGTCCTCTATTATTTTGAATCTTGCTTTAGAACATAGCTAATCTGTTCTTTGTCATATATATATGTGTGTGTGTATATATATCATATATTATATATATGTAAAATATATATCCAGCTTCCAGAGGGTTGGGAAGAGGTCATAGGGAGCTATATTGACAGTCCCTTCTGAATAATGATAATTTTATGTTTTTCAAAACCTTTTGTATGCATTATCTTCACTTATTCTCTTTATATTATAGTAAAATGGGTATAACTGTTCCCCTTGGGATATAGAAGGATTGTGTGACCTGCTCAAGGTAATCCAGGCAGATCGAAAGGCAGATTGTGTGTTAAAAGAGAACACGAAAAACATCTTTATTTCAATTTAGGAGACTTGAGTTTCTAATCTTGTCATTATAATTCAGTGTTAGTTCTTAAACAAGTGATTTTCACATGGATCCTCAGTTTACTTACTTTAGGAAGCAAAAAAAGTCTGTGTACAACCTGTGTTATTATGAGAATCAAATGAGAAAACAACTCTCTGTAGAAAGACATAGATTCTAAAATATTGCACACGATGAATTAGATGGGCTACTCAATTTTTAGTCTAGTGTTTTAATGGTTAATTTAGAAATGAAAGCTTCTTGAAATCAAACGTACATTATTTCTCATGAGCTTCCCTTTACTTCAAACATTTGGTCAGAACTGTATCAAAATGTCAAAATAAGAATAATGGTCTAAGCATCCTGTTATTTCGACCCACCAGAGCCACACAATAGGAAAACCAAGAAGAAAACACTAGAGACAAGCTATGCAGCACTGTTAAAAGTGATCAGTGACTTCAGAAACCCTCTGTCCAGGAAGGAGCTCTTTTGAATATGAACCACAATTTCTCAACAAAGGAAGAAGAGATGAGTCCTAGTGATTTTCACTGCTTTATCTTTGTCAGATACCCTGCAAATGCATCACATGCATTGCTTCATTTCATCTTGAAGTGATATGTAATCCTCACTTTATCATAAAGACACTGAAGCCCAAAAATGTTAAGCAAAGGATTCCTTAGAGTACATATCAGGCAGGCAGAATTTAAACTCTGGTTTGTGCCCTAACTCAAAAAATGAAACAAATTTCCAGGCTCCCTGATATTTTTCAACATATTCCTTTGTTTGCAAAAGTGTTATTTTTAATAGCCACAGTTTTGTTGTCCTTTGCCTAACGAACATCCCTGCTATATTTTAAGGCAATCAGCTCCTGGATGATAGAAGGAATGGAAATTTTAGTACAGTTGGTAAGATAACCTCATGATGATTTGTAGCTTCGGCTCTACGATTCCAAAAATAGAGCTCAGTGAAGCAACACAGTCTTTGGCTGACACAGCAGAGAGTAAAAGTCATTCCAGCTCACGGCATCTAGCTGGATCTCCCATTTGTTTAGAGCGGCTTGTCCATGTGCCCTTAACAAAAGGGAGATGCCATTGCCCCTTTAGCATACACATTGCCTTTGAGTTAAAACGCCTGTAGACTTCTAAAGCCAAGGAAGGTCTCTGGGAAAGCATTTTCCTCTCTGGAAGAATAAAGTTTCTCCCGAGGCAAATATCCAGTAGAAGTGACATTTGCAACATCTGCACCTCAGTAGGATGATCTCTGTTGACTGCATTTTCTGTCTGAAAGAGTTTGATATAATGCAGGCAATGGATTTGTTTAGCTGTTTTCTCGAAAAGTGCTTATCTTCTGCGTTTGGGTTCTAAGGAAATAATTGAATAGGCAAGTGAATGCACCAGACTTCAGCAGCATCAGATTGATTTCCCCAGGAAATAAACTGAAGTCGTTAGCTGTTGAGACAGCACAGCTGAAGAAGGCAGGAAGGGGAGCATCTTGTGTCTCTATTTACCTCCCTTTCGTGCTTTCTCCTTAAACATGGGCTCAAGTGTTGAATAGAAATAGCAAAAGATATTAATGTTTCATATTCAGTTACTTCACTGGTGTTTTATAGCTCAAAATAGCAATGAATCATGGTGGTTTCAAGGAAACACACAAACAAACCAAATCTTCCTCCCACTGGAGGTTTGAGTTCTACCCATTGAGTGGGTAGTGTTTTTCCTAACATCTGCAAAGGAACTTCCAGTCTCAATTTATTACACACAAATCTGATTAAAAGACTTCCACAAAATGTCTAGCCTCAGGAACTTTCAGTCTTTGGTAAAGGACAAGAGATAGGGTAATGCGACTTCTATATAATGATCTATTTTTAAGTTTTCAAATGCTTCGAAAGATGACCTGTCTCTGGGGAATAGGGATGTGCTACAGACTGCCACTGTTGGTGCCACTCGCATTACACAGTCTAACCAAATGGGATTTCAAGAGCAGCTTTCCAAAGTATTATAAGGACATTTAGATCTAACCAGATGCATCAAGATGTCAGATTCTCATGGCCTTTGCATTAATTCAAATAAAGTAAGCCCTTTCTCTGAGGTTTTGAAATGTTCAGTTTCTTTTTTACTAAAATACTGACTCTCGGAGTGGAAAGCGATTGAAGTAAAGTTTTGTCTTAATTACACTATTGTGCAAAAGGAGTAAGTAAAATGGAAAATCTCATTTGAAAGCATTTTGTGGTGTGCTAAATAAAAACAATATATTGGTAAAAACAACAAGGAAAAGAATATTGTATCTTAGGAATTAAGAAATTTATCTATCAAACTATTCAGCTACAAATACCTTTTGTATGTTTTGCTGTATGTCAGACTCTGTGCTAGGCTCCAGGCAAGCCCAAGAAGTAAATACCCTTTCTGTTGTTAAGGCGCTTCTAGTCTAATGGTATTTCCCCTGAGAACTAAAAGAAATGCCGTGCAATAGGGTCTCAGCCATTTCTCCTTACCCACAGTTAAAATCTGTACTTCAATGATGTCATAAGGCTGGTAATATCAGGTACACGCATTAAGATGACTTTTTAGTGATCTCCTGTGAAAATGGCCTTATCTAAATTATGATTTGGTAGAAGCAATCAAATACATAATCATACATTAAAATTTTAGCAAATACATATGATAAATGTCAAGCGATGAGACAGATTGAGTTGGAAATTTCGGTTAGAGAAGAAAGCAGGGGAAGGGCCACTGTCAACTTGATAGGCAGCCAGGCTGGATAGGGTAGATTTGTGCTTATCTGATTAAATTAGGATGATATGCTGAAATCTCTGGAATTTGCAGAATAGTTTTGAGTTTTGAAGGAGAAGAAACTTTGTGAATTTGGAATAGGAATCAAAGCCTTTATATACCGCCCCCCAATTATAATCTGAGTGTGAACTAGTAAATAGATCTTAGCATAGGCAGAAAACTGTTGCTATTAAAGGCGTATTAGTAGTATCTCTTTCCCACTAACAACCTGTGAGTTAGGGCATATAAACAGTAATTTTTGTTATGTTCGCAGAAACACTGATAATCAGTCATGATACTCTTTCTGCTGAATCTTAGACTCCTGGCAATGTGTACCTGATACCATCTAGGAAGTCAGGAAGGTCTCACTGTTGTGACATTCAAATTTCAATCTGAAAACAACTTGCTAGCTGAGAAATGGGCGTGGCGAGAGTATACCCCAGGCATTTCAAAAGACTCTGCCCTGTTTCTGAAGTTCCCAGGTGCAAGGATGTTCCCAATATGAAAGAGTCAGGACATCTGCTTTGAATTTCAATTTTCATTAATTGGAGTGTAGAGTTTCTTAGCACATGTTTCTCTACTGACATTTTGCTAATGTGATTTGTAAAAGAAAGAGCTAAATTTTCTAGATATGTAGTAGCTATTAAATGTTAGTTGTGACACCTTCCCAAATTAATTGCTCCATAAAAATTCATTTTAAGAAATATATGTTCTAATGAGGATTCTCAGGGCTCTTTCCACAATTGAAGTTGGTAGTAGTGTCTATTTTTACTGGAGTTTAAAAAATTCACAATTTAAATAGTGTGTGAACACTATTGTATCCTCAATTAAACTTGCTGAGAACTTTTAAAGATATATTTTACTTGAAAATCTTAAGTTTAAAGCTAGGATGTTAGAGACAGAAAACATGTCAAGAAACCATTTAATGTATTTTGTTCTTAATCACTTATGTTTCCTTCATTAAAACTACCACTAAAGCCCACATTTGTTTTAAGCCATTGGACTGAAAGTCACCAGTTTAATGAACACTACAAATGTATAAATTTTATGGTATTAAACATTGCAACTACATTTCCTTAAATGTAAATATTTAAATATAATGTTTACTGTAAATTAGTAGGCTTATTTTTAAAAAAGATCAACAGATAACAAGTAAGATGACAAGTCTGATTAAACGTTTAACTGACTTTGTAGGTGTATTTGCCAAGATTTTAATTTTAATTTAACCTCTTATCTACCTATTTAATCTGTGGCAGTTCGTTTTCTTTTTGCAAACATGACATGGTAGCACTCATCTCAGGGTTTTGTTGTAGAGATTCTATTATTAGCAAAATGCCTAGTCCAAAGATCACAATAAAAATTCATGTGATTAAATAGTATTTTTTTCATTATTGCCTCCAACTTTGGGAAGCAAATTATCATCTTAATAAACTCACGTAGAATCCTCTCCTACCCTACTCTGCAATCTTTTTTTTTTGCATTTAAAAAAACTTTTTTTTTTTTTTTTTACTAGAGGGTAGCTGCTTTTCAGTGTTGTGTTTCTGCTGTATAACAAAGTGAATCTGGTGTGTGTGTGCACATGTGTGTATGTATGTATACTGTTTTTTAGTTTCTTTCCCATTTAGGTCACCACAGAGCACAGAGTAGAGCTCTCTGCCCTATGCTGTACAGAAGACTCTGTACATAGTAAGGTATATATGTCAATCCCGATCTCCCAACTTACCCCATCCCACCCTCACATTATGGTATCAAAAAGCTCATTCTCTATATCTGTGTCTCTATCTCTGCTTTTCAAATAAGTGCATTGTACCATTATTCTAGATTCCACATATGAGTGATATACGACATTAGTTTTTCTCTTTCTAACTTAATTCACCCTGTATGAGAGTCTCTATGTCTATCCACATCTCTGCAAATAGCTGAGAAATAGTCCATTATATATATGTACCACATTTCTTTATCCCTTTCTCTGTTGACAGACATTTAGGTTGCTTCCATGTCCTGGCTATTGTCAGCAGCCTTGCAATGAACATGGGGTATATGTATTTTTCTGAATTATGGTTTTCCCCAGGAGTTGGATTGCTGGGTCATATGGTAGTTCTATTTTTAGTTTTTCATACAGTTCAACTTACCCACTCAACACTGCATGAAAAACTATCATATATTAAGAAATTTCCCTACAGCCTTTCTATTTTTTCCAAGCCATCTTTGCATTTTTCTCACCTCTTTGACAAAACTAGTTCTCCAGTTTTTCTTTTCTCTTCTTTTTTCTTATCTTTTCTTCTAATAACCAACAGAGCTCTTGTAATTCTGACTCACAGGGAAAAGAAAAGTGCCCTCTTTGTTCCCTATAGCAATGTTTAGCTCCACCATTTCTTTACAGCATCCGCCCGTATGAAATTGACAAGATTTCCTCATCCTAGCTTCATTTATTTTATATCGTGAAAGCCAGAGACCTTCCCTATACTCATTCATGTTTCTGTCTTAATGTTTCCATTTACTGTCATTCTGCTCTCTGATTTCAATGGCTGTATGGTAATCAGTTAATACATGCATGCTGAGTCACAGTCATGTCTAACTCTTTGTGACCCCATGGACTACATAGCCCACCAGGCTCCTCTGTCTGTGGGACTTTCCAGGCAAGAATACTAGAGTGGGTTGCCATGCCCTCCTCCAGGGGATCTTCCCGCCCCGGTGGCTGAACCTGCATATTTTGCATTGGCAGGCAGGTTCTTAAGCACTGAGCCACTTGAAAAGCCCCACATAATACATATGTGCCTTACAAGTAACCGAATCTTCTTGTAGTTTGTTTACTTCTGAACAATATTAGAAAATTTTCAGAACCATCCAGTAGCAGAGATGGACTGTCTTTTCACAGCCATTTCATGTTCTTGAGCGTGCAGGTAGATGATATTTTCCAACTGCCCTTACTGTGTGGCCACATCATTGACTTTGGGTCAATGAAAAGTGAATGATGTATCCCATGTAGAGGCCTAGATCTAGAAACCTCCTATGTATTATCCTGCATGCTTTTACCCATTCACCCATGCTGATAAATGCTGATAAATGCACTGAAATTAGAAGCTAAGAAGGAAGAACTATAAAACAAAAGTTGCCTGAAATCCTGAATCACTACTAGGAGGGAAGGTACTTACTATATACACTAGTCCGGGATTTGGATTTTAATGTGAGTGAGCAAGAAAGTTCTATTATGCTTGTGCTATTGTACATTTGGGGGATTGTTGATTACAGTAGCTGGCCTTACCTTAATTAGTACATGCGTAAGGCTATGGTTTCTCCTGTGGTCATGTATGGATGCGAGAGTTGGACTGCGAAGAAGGCTGAGCACCGAAGAATTGATGCTTTTGAGCTGTGGTGTTGGAGAAGACTCTTGAGGGTCCCTTGGAATGCAAGGAGATCCAACCAGTCCATTCTGAAGGAGATCAGCCCTGGGATTCCTTTGGAAGGAATGATGCTAATGCTGAAGCTCCAGTACTTTGGCCACCTCATGGAAAGAGTTGACTCCTTGGAAAAGACTCTGATGCTGGGAAGGATTGGGGCAGGAGGAGAAGGGGAAAACAGAGAATGAGATGGCTGGATGGCATCATGGACTCGATGAACGTGAGTCTGAGTGAACTCCAGGAGATGGTGATGGACAGGGAGGCCTGGCGTGCTGCGATTCATGGGGTTGCAGAGTCGGACACGACTGAATGACTGAACTGAACTGAAGTTGTTTATATGCTGAATACATATTATTCAAAATTAAGTAAAAATGGACTGATGTTTAGGGGCATTTTATTCATTTTTTTAATTGATTCCTCCTTTGTTGGCTTTTGTAGCTTTGTTTTGGAAATCAGTGACTCACTCCCTGGGAAGACGAGGTAGATGGAAAAATTCAAGAGGAAAGAACAGTATATGCAACAAATGGAGAAATGACTGTTCAAAAAAAAGAAAATCACAAATTCTGCAATGGAAGAAGCTTACAGGGTGTAAAGCTGAAAGGTTAGTTTATAGCAAGATCATGAAGAGTCTTTTGTATTTTGCAAGAAATCAGTAATGTGGCCATGAGACAGAGTTAAGGAAAACATCTCAATTGTGTCCCCAAGTACTTTATGCCCACCTCAATTACTACATTGCTCATATTACACATATGATTTTATATGTCAAATGTTGTTTTCTGAGGCTTAGTTCTAAGATGTCAGTGGTTCTAAATGGACCACAGAATGAATTCAGAATCTTCATTTAAGTTGCTCTGGTTTCTGTTTCACGCTGCTTCACAGCTATTATCCTAGTACTGGGTTTCTTAACTCTTTGGCACTGCTGACACTTTGAGCTGCATGATTGTTTCTGGGGCAGTCCTGAGCACTGTAGGATGTTTAGCAGCATCTCTGGCCTCTGTCCACTAGATGACAGTGCCACCCTCCTCACTGCCCCACTTGTTATAGTAAGTGATCTCCAGACACTGTCAGATATCCCCTGCGAGACAGAATCACCCTCAGTTCAGAACATCTATCCTACATGTCCCCATATCATATTTGGGATAATTCTTACCATTTTTGTTTTGTAGGGCATCTTTTTTATGGATCTTTTGTTCTTAGGAGGTCCTGTTTCCTTCTTTATTATTTAATCTCTCAACTTCCCTGATGGCTCTGACAGTAAAGCTTCTGCCTGCAACGTGGGAGACCTGGGTTCGATCCCTGGGTCAGGAAGATCACCTGGAGAGGGAAATGGCAACCCACTCTAGTACTCTTGCCTGGAAAATCCCATGGATTGAGGAGCCTGGACAGTCCATGGGGTCGCAAAGAGTTGGACACTTCACTTTCATTTTTCTTAGTTGATAATATCCTCCAGCATCTTTCTGAGATAGGATGCATGGGGGGCTAGTAAAATTACTGCAAATTTGCATGTCTTTAACTTGGATTATGCTGCTCCATTTAATAGTTTGACTAGATATTCAATTATTAGTTGAAAATTTTCTGAGAATTTTGAAGGCATTCCTCCACTGTGTTCTAGCTTCCAGCATTTCTATTGAGAAATCTAATGTCATTTCGATTCCTGAGTGTAGGTTCTTTTTACGCCTCTTGGGAATGTTCTAGACTTTTCTCTCTGTCCCCATGGCTTCTGAAATTTCACAGTGATATGCTTTTGTGTAAGTCTTATGTAACCTTTGTGCTGAACACTTGACCCCTCTCAATGTGGAAATTTATATGCTTCAACTTGGAAAAAAGTTTAAACATCTTCTCTGATAATTTTCTCTTCATCTCATTTCATTTTTCTTTCTGGAATTCTAAATGATCAATATTTTAGGTCCTGGAATTATATTCTAGTCATTTCTATTCTTTTTCTTTTTTCTGGTTTTCTGAGAGATTTCTTCAACTTTATCTCTAATCTTTCTATTGGACTTTCATTTTTTACTGTCCTAATTTTACTTTATAAGACTTCAGTTTTTTCTGTGCATGACATTTTAAAAAATTACCTCACGCTCCCATTTTATGAATACAGTAAGCCTAACCTATCTGAATATCTAAAGTGCAAGTTTAGAAAAGTCTTCCCTCCTTTGCTGAGATCCTTTTGCTACTTTTGTTTACTTCTATCTTTATTTTTATATTAGAGCTTTCTTCAAATGTCTGGTTTTACATGAATTTCCTTTCAGGTTTAATAAATAAGTATTAATAATTGATTGAAGCTATGTATGGGTGGGTATGTGTATCTTATTCCCTGGTAGAATTCATTGTGTGGTACTTAGTTAGGTTTTGTTGGAAAATGCACATTTGGCAGTATTGGCTGTTCTATTCTTATGTGTTTCTTCAGAGGATATCCATTCATCCTCCTACCTGGGATGTATCAGCCTGTGAATGAGCATTTTTAGGGCCAGTTGGGACAGGTGGCTGGGTTACAATGATAATTAGTGAATACCCTAATTTCCACGTAGTGTCATCTCTTTAGCAATGTTCTGTGTCCCTGAGTTACCACATTAGAGCAAGGGCAACGATCTGACTGCAAATGTTTGGGAAGTGATCTGAGGAATCTGATTTCTCCCGTGGGTGCGTGCTACATCGCTTCAGTTGCGTCCGACTCTTTGGGATCCTGTGGATTGTAGCCCACCAGGCTCCTCTGTCCATGGGAGTCTCCAGGCAAGAACATCGGAGTGGGTTGCTGTGCCCTCCTCCAGGAGATCTTCTAAACCCAGGGACAGAACCCTCATCTCTTGTCTCCTGCTTTGGCAGGCAGGTTCTTTACCACTAGCGCCACCTAAGAAGCCAGTGATTTCTCCCATGGATCACCAATTCTCTTGATTCCAGCCCTCCAAATACCCCCCATTGCCGAGGCACCTGGCTGATGCTTTCAATTCCTGTTTCTTGCTGTGGTTTTATAAAAAGATATCTTATTTCTGTTGCTTTCCTAACTGACAATGCAGTTTTCAGACACTAACCTCTTTACCATGCACAGCAGGCTGGATAGTGACACCGTAAGATACCCAAAAACTAATAATCCATGAAATGTGGGATATAACTTGAGGTGGCAAAAGGAGGCATTGTAGATGTGATTAAGTTAAAGATCTTGAAATGAGGGGGTTATTCTGAATTATACAAGTGGCCCCTATCTGTAAATCACAGTGTTCTTGTGAGAGAGAAGCTGAGAGACTTGACCATAGAAGAGGAAACTGGTGATGTCACAATGGAGATGGAGAGAGATTTGAAGATACTTTGCTACTAGCTTTGAAGATGGAGAAATGGGCCATGAGCCAAAGAATGCAAGGGATATAGCTCTGGATCTGGAAAAATACAGGGAGAAGAGATTCTACCATGGAGCCTCTCAAGGGGGTGTGGCCCTACCATCCCCTTGGTTTAGGTTAGTCAAACCATTCTGGATTTCTAATCTTCAGAATTGTAAGAGAAGGAGAAGGGGATGACAAAGGATGAGATGGTTGGATGGCATCACCGACTCAATGGACATGAGTTTGAGTGAACTCCGGGAGTCGGTGATGGACAGGGAGGCCTGGCGTGCTGCGGTTCATGGGGCTGCAAAGAGTTGGACACGACTGAGCGACTGAACTGAACTGTGTGTTGTTTTAGATCACCAAGTTTTTTGTGGTTGTTCGAAGCAGTCATAGGAAACAAACAAGCATACAAGCCATCCGCCTGCTTCCCAGTTTTCTAAGCTGTGTTGTAGTCACTTCCTTCGCATTGTCTTTATCCTGTGCACTGTGTCCTTGCAGTCTTTCTTATCCTTTTTGTGGAAGTTTGGGTAAGAGGAATGCTCAATACCTTTTTAATCCTCTATGCATTTTCTCTAAGCTTTCTTTAGAGGTGTCCAATTAATACCTTGCATTTAATTGGAAATGATTGGATAATAAATGTATATTTTTGTTTGCCTTGTGTGGGTTTTGAACTTTTGGTGAACTTGGGCTTTTTATGTACCAAGTTTGTTGGCATTCAGCATTTGTAATGAGGGAGGTAAATATAATTAAATAGAAAAACTACCAGAACTAAGACAGGGATACTATAGCGTTCAATAACATTAATGTTTTGGAACTATTTTAGGCAAGAAACATAAGATAGCTGGTGTAAATATTAGAAAAAAATTATCAATATACACTGATGTTTTGCCCATATACCTAGACTATTTAAGATTCCACTCTTGTGGATAATAATAAAATACTATAATTATAAAGAAAATATCTCTGCAAAATCAGATGGACCATAGACTGACAATGTTGAATGATCAGATATATAAACTATATAATAAATTAAATATACTCAATGAAGTTGATGGAATCAAAGTGGATATTTAAAAAGTAATAAGAGAAAAAGTATCAAAATGAACTAGCTGATCTTAAAAAAAATCAAGTCTATGAGAAAGGAATATAGGATTAAAACTAGAAACATATATAATATTATTCCTTAGGTATAAGTGAAGAAAAAATTAGTGAACTGATATCTGATAACTATAATCACACAGTCAGATAAAACTGAAAATTTAAAAGAGAAGTTAATGACAGGTTTTATTAAAAAGCTCTATCTCTAATAGTATTCTAAATGGAAAAAATAAGGAGAAGAAAAGAGAAGCCATCGGAGAAGAGAAAAATGCTGAAGTTTTATAGAATTTATGAAAGACAAAAGCGCTCATGTTTAGACTGTCCAGTGAATCCCTAAGTATGAAAAGACAAGCCAGAGAAAAACAAATCAGGGAGATGTAAACCTCAATTAAGATAAGATACTATTATACCTACCAAATTTAAAAAAAAAAAAAAAAGTAAAGGCCTGAACATACCAAGTGTTGGTAAGACAGGAGTAATGAGAGCGCTTATAAGCTGCTGGCCGACTCTAAGATGAAATGACTATTCCAGAAAGCAGTTGGGCGTAGCAATAAAAACTGAAACCATATGGACACTTAAACTTAAATGCTACTTTTGGAATTTAACCTACAGAAATGAAAGCGCCAATATGCAACGGTCATATACAATGTTACTTCACCTTTGCTTATACAGGCAAAAGGTATAGGAAGAAAAGAAGGCAGGGAAGAAGGAAGTGTGATGACAAAAACATCATTTATAATATCGTCCCATTTATGTTGATTCTTATGAATGCATGAAGGGATTCATGAAAAGACAGTCACAGTGTATTAATGGCGGTTATCTCAGGGGATTAGACTTCATGTATGTTTCACTTTATTCTTTTATGTATAATTGAAAGTTTGTCAACATGTGTTGCGAAACATATAATAAAAATAATATAGCTATTTTTCCTTGTGGAAAAAATAAGGGAAAAACCAAAAATGGTGAATATTTTATCAGGCCTAATGTTATTACATTTTTGCTGTGTCGATGTGAAGCAAGTTTAATCTTCTTCAACCCTTTAAGCAGTCTTTGATTAATATATAGTCACCAATTACCTTTCAAGGTCAAAAGAGAACAGAGACAAAAAGAAGTTGAACATACCTAGTGAGGACTTATTTGGCAAAGAGAAAGCTACTTCACAACGAAGGTTACACATTCCTTGGCATCCACAAAGCCATTCATTCATCAATTCAAATTTAATTTCTATTACAGTGTTATTCCCATAAGGGCAGATTCTTCATTTGTCTTGTTCTCAGACTTTTGCCTGGTATCCAACACAGTGGCTGCCTCACCTCAGAAATGCAATCAATATTTACTAAAGGAGTGAATATATTCACACACCCATATAAGACATCATTTTGTGCTTTTGTTATTCTTTTGTTATTTAATATTCACTCTAAATTCCTCCTACAAGTATTTTTTAGTAATAATTGTTATAATGTTCAGAGGATCTAAAAATATTAGTAATAAGAACAAATACTAATTTAACATTTATGTCAGTTCTATTCTAAAGGCTTTAAGTATATTCACTCATTTAATCCTGGAAGCCAATATTATCCCCATTTTACTGATGGTAATGCTGAAGCACATAATTTGCCCAAGGATCTGTAACTACCGAGTTGCAGGTTCAGGGTTTGAGTCCAGGTCTAAATCTAGAGTCAAGCTTTTCCTACAGGCACATACCTTACCTCTGAGAATACAGAAATGCCAGCAGTTGTAGATCAGCTCATTCATAACTCATGCACCTTGATTTGTTTTCTGCTAAGATTTGTTTCATTTCTCCTTAGGTAGCAACACAGCTGTGCAGTGCATGGGAGTGGTTGATTTGGCAGAGTATAGAACTGATGTGAACAATATGCCATGCAAACTGGATGAGCAAAGATATTTAACAAGAGAAACACCAAATGATGCCATGAATCTAGGGAAAATGGGGGCAAAGGCCAGAACAGATGAGCAGAGCACATGTGAGAGTGAGTGCAAGGACAAGGCCTGACCAGGGTCAGGAGGAGCAGGCAAACTTGTAGGCCCACGTACACATAAGTGCAAACCAGAGTAGTAAGCAAAATACAGGCACTAGGTGTAGGACTGAGTGACGTCACTTTCACTTTTCACTTTCATGCATTGGAGAAGGAAATGGCAACCCACTCCAGTATTATTGCCTGGAGAATCCCAGGGACCGGGGAGCCTGGTGGGCTGTGTGACCCTGGTGGGTCGCACAGAGTCAGACACGACTGAAGTGGCTTAGCAGCAGCAGCAGGTGTATGGTACCAGCAGCAGCAAAGAGACTGAGGCAGAACAAAGGTTTTCTGAGGTACAGCCTACCGTACCCATTTAGCCCAAGGTAAGAATTGGCTTTGGAGGGCAAGCAGTTCTGAGAGAAGATGTTATTGTCAACAACACCTGGATGGACCGCAGGATTGAGGAAACAAGCAAAGCATGTTTTTCTGTAGATTTAATTTTTGTTGAGTTTTATTTTTAAAATTTTTACTGAGTAACATGTGTTCACTGAGGGCTCTCCTTGTGGCTCATCTGGTAAAGAATCCGCCTGAGATGCGGGAGACCTGGGATGGATCCCTGGGTTGGGAAGGTCCCCTGGAGAAGGGAACAGATACCCACTCCAGTATTCTAGCCTTGAGAATTCCATGGATTGTATTGTTCATGGGGTTGCAAAGAGTCAGACACGACTGAGTGACTTCCACTTTCACTTGTATGTGTTCACTAATAAGCAAAAAAGAGAGAAGACATATCACAAAACCACCACTCAAAGAAATTACAGTTAAAAAGCAGCGTGAAATCTGCTGTGAAGACTTTTCAAACACACAAAAGCAGAAAGATGAGTGTGATGCAATGTCATAAACCCATCCCTCACCTTCAGCATGCCACTGTTCTTGCTCTTCTGCCCCTCCCACATTTTACAAATGTGCACACACATACATGGAAACAGAAAAGAACATCACACCACTCAGAAACGTCATAGATATCCTTCTCTTAATACTATTCAGTTCAGTTCAGTCGCTCAGTCGTGTCCGACTCTTTGCACCCCCATGAATCACAGCACACCAGGCCTCCCTGTCCGTCACCAACTCCCGGAGTTCACTCAGACTCACGTCCATTGAGTCGGTGATGCCATCCAGCCATCTTTTCTCCCTCTGTCGTCCCCTTCTCCTCCTGCCCCCAATCCCTCCCAGCATCAGAGTCTTTTCCAATGAGTCAACTCTTTGCATGAGGTGGCCAAAGTACTGGAGAATCAGCTTCAGCATCATTCCTTCCAAAGAAATCCCAGGGCCTATCCCCTTCAGAATGGACTGGTTGGATCTCCTGGCAGTCCAAGGGACTCTCAAGAGTCTTCTCCAACACCACAGTTCAAAAGCATCAATTCTTCGGCACTCAGCTTTCTTCATAGTCCAATTCTCACATCCATACATGACCACAGGAAAAACCATAGCCTTGACTAGACGGACCTTAGTCGGCAAAGTAATGTCTCTGTTTTTGAATATGCTATCTAGGTTGGTCATAACTTTTCTTCCAAGGAGTAAGCGTCTTTTAATTTCATGGCTGCAGTCACCATCTGCAGTGATTTTGGAGCCCAAAAAAATAAAGTCTGACCTGTTTCCACTGTTTCCCCATCTATTTCCCATGAAGTGATGGGACCAGATGCCATGATCTTTGTCTTCTNAGTTTCTTTTAATTTCATGGCTGCAATCACCATCTGCAGTGATTTTGGAGCCCCCCAAAAATAAAGTCTGACACTGTTTCCACTCTTTCCCCATCTATTTCCCATGAAGTGATGGGACCAGATGCCATGATCTTAGTTTTCTGAATGTTAATCATCATTAAATTTCCTTCCTAATAAAAAAAATGAATGATTATTTTTTTCCGGCTGCATAGCACTATAGTCTTGATATATCATCCATTGTATGTGGTGTTAGTTGTTCAGTTGCATCTGACTCTTTGTGACCCCATGGACTGTAGCCTTTCACACACCTCTGTCCATGTAATTTTCCAGGTAATCTTCCTGACCCAAGGATTGAATCCCAGTCTTCTGCCTTGCAGGCAGATTCTTTACTGTCTGAGCCACCAGGGAAACCAGCCACATTTAGTTATGCTTGGTTCACTCCCAGTTTTAAAAATAAAAATGCTGCCCTAATATATACATAAATATATATACACAGGAGGCTTCTCTGGTGACTCAGTGCTAAAGAATCTGCCTGCCAAGCAGGAGATGGGTTCAGATCTTGGGTCAGGAAGCTCCCCTGGACAAGGAAATGGCAACCCACTCCAGTCTTCTTGCCTGGGAAATCTCATGGACAGAGGACCCTGGTGCGCTTCAGTCTATGGGGTGGCAAAGAGTTGGACACAACGTAGTGACTAGAACAACAACAACCATGAAGACAAACATAGTATATATATATATATATATATATATATATATATATATCTTCTCCATATATATATATATATATGATATACATGCACATAATATAGCACTTACCTTTTCTGCTTATATATATTTACACATACTATATATATATATATATGTTTATATATATGGAATATTTGTACACTATTCCAATTTGGTCCTTAGAATAAACTGTTAGACGTGAAATTTCTGGGTCAAAGAGTAAGTCTATTTTAAATGTTTTTATATTTATTATCAAATAACACTTCAGAAATTTTCTGCTCTTTCGCAGCCTTTATAAGAGTGTATGCATATGCCTATATTTCATTTGCCTCAGTAATACTGAGTAGTAGAAATTTATAGTTTTTTCAAGTTGATCACTTTGAGATAACATTGTGATGATGTATAATTATTTGAATATTACAAATATTACATATTTTATTGTTTATACGCCAAGTCTCCAAAAGTAAAAGACTGATTTCATAAACTACACATTTCTTTTTTTCATATATTGATTTTAACTTTATATGTGTATTTTTCTAGATGTACTTCAGAGAGGGAAAAAAATCTGCATTCTCAAAATATTTAATAGCTTGTTTAATTTTCTGAGAAGCCATAGATTGCTTTAAAGGAGATTGCTAGTAAATTAGATTAACTATCTTTAGCATTCAATTCCAAAATCATTGAGGTTTATATCCATTAAATATGAATTTGTCCCCAAATTAATTTTCTTGCTCTTTATTGTTGTCACTGCATGATTGGTTATTTTCCATTTTGGAAGACTTAGTATTTGAGTATGTCAGATGATGGCTTGATAGCTTCAGTTCAGTTCAGTCGCTCAGTCGTGTCTGACTCTTTGCGACCCCATGAATCGCAGCATGCCAGGCCTCCTGTCCATCACCATCTCCCGGCAAAACTTTAAAAGCCAGACACTGGAGCACTAAGTAAATTACATCTATATATAACCTCTTCCAAAAAATATAACTATATGATAGTAAAGTGAAGTATGTAAAATATCCTTTGGTCTAATGGCTATTTTTGTTTTTCCAAAGATAACTTATCTATATTAATATTTTGAAAAGCTTTGCTATCAATGTCAACTGGTTAAGGAGGATTCAGTGAGCTCAAATGATTTTTCTGAATAATAAAAATGCCCAGAATAGAATCTAGCAACGAAAGTCAACAGAGAGGGAGTGATGGAAAGAGGGAAGCTAGACAAATTGTTTTATATTTTGCATAACTGAAGAGCCAGATGGCTTAACTGGATTTTTATTTTCAGAACCACCCACTGCAGGATTTTAAGTAAGTTCTCAAGTCAAACACAGTATTGCAAAATAGAGTTTAACAATGTCTAGACCAGAGCCCACAATCTTATCCAGGCATTACCAGATTCCTATCCTTGTGATGCAGCCAGATCTGTCTCTAACTGGTCTAGAAACAACTTTACACTAGTTTTCTACCTTTTCTGGGCAGAGATGCAAAAAGGAATAGGTATGATACTGCTTAGGAAATGTTCAAGATTCTACTTTAGGTTTTTCTAATCTAATATCAATTTGACAGTAATATTTAATGTCTTACCCCAGTTGTCACTTTTACTCCATTTTGAAGTATCTTGTAATGACCACCTTGCTATTCAAAGAAAAGCAAGAAAATTGATCCAGCGTACCAAATACACACTAGTGATGTATTTCACTATTTAATTTTAGGGAATATTTGCTCTAATGCTGCTTTTAATCATCAATAACCTGAATTAAAGCATATAAATTTAGTAAAACAGATTGTTTAAAAGTTTATTTTCTTGTTGTTGTCTTTTTAAATTCTTTACTTGATACTCCAAAAGAGTTCTATTTTATAGTTTTAAAAAATTGTGCTATTTCTCTTTTTTCATTTTTTACATCCCATTTATCTCTATTTTTCATGAAGTCACTCAGTTGTGTCCGACTCTTTGTGACCCCATGGACTGTAGCCCACCAGCCTGCTCCATCCATGGAATTTTCTAGTATTGGAGTGGGTTGCCATTTCCTTCTCCAATCTCTATCTTTACCGTGTTTAAATTCTGGCAGATAACCAAAAGTTAAATAGCCAAATTCCTCAAGAAAAGCTGTACTTTGCTATTTCCTGACCAATAGGAAACTTTTTGGACCATGAGTCTAGCCAGAAAAAAACAAATGTCTGTTGAAAATGATCTGGTCCAATTTTGTAGCTCCAGTCTGGAGATGGATTCTGAGCTGCAGGTTAATATCCAAACTTTCTATGTTAGAATGAAAGCAAATCTATTAGGGCTTGATCATCATCAGTTAAGGCCAAAGAGCTAACTGGTGAAATATATGCTTAGTTTCATGCCAGCTGGCTAACACTGAATGTTTTTTTATAAGGATGAGTCACTTTTCTAAAGAATTCTGCAGTAAACCAGTTTTATGTCAGAACATCATGAAGGATTGACCTTGGCATCTGCTCTTTTGGGCTTCTATTTCTTCTCATATCTCCTTTAAGAAGTCTAGCTTGAATTTATCCAACTAGCTTTCTCTGTTTCATTTCCTTTTATAACTCATTGGCTGCTTGAGTCCCTGGCTCAGTTGGGAGTGTCAGACAGCACTACCCTGCTCTGGTCTCCCCATTTGGGTACCTTCCAGAGTAACCAAACTCCCCTGGAATACAACAACTACAAAAGCATTGAACATGTCAGGCTTGGAATAATTTTGCTGAGTCAGTTTAGAATTGGATTGAATGAAACACAGCTGCCCTTAACAAAGTATCCTCTGTTCTATTACACTTAGGGATGAGAATAGTGCGCAAACACAGGGGCTCAGACTAGCCATGTGTATCATTTTACGTACAGGAAGAAGAAACCCTGGAGCCTGAGATACTGTTATGCCTAAATGATAAAGGGATTAACTTTTGGCTTTTGAGTATCAGCCCCTGTACTGCATTTCATGATCCTGTTGAACAGAAGGTAAGTGTGATGGTTTCTTCTCTAGATAATTCAGCCCTAAATTACTTTAAGCTAAAGTTTTTTAGTTCTAAATATTCAGAAAAATATTACGAACATTAATTTGGCTATATCTATCTTTTAAGAGGAGCAATAGTGAAAAATGAAACAGGGTAACCATAGGTTGCAAACTTACTGGTTAAGAAATTAGGCTGTATAGTTACAGAATTGAATTTTTGCCCCATTTCCACCACCTACTAGCTATGTGACTTGGGCCAAATTGCTTAATGTCTCTTAATTTCAGTTTATCTATTGACAAAGTGAATATAACAATAAAACTTAATTGTGAGTGTTAAAGTAATCCCTATGATGCTTCCACATGTGCATCTCACGTGCTATGTAAAGGATCACTGTTCTAGTAGAGCTGGAATGAATCACAACGACCTTATCTTGCTCCTCATCTTGGCCTCCATGTTTCATCCCTGGTTTCATTAGATACACATGAATTGTCAAGAGTGAGTTCTGAATTGTAGTTGTGTATGTCTCTTAACTTTTATTCTAATTCAGTGTTGTTGAGAATACTTTAAACTTCTATGTAACACTGTGGAATGCTATCAAATGCTTCAAGTTCTCACTTTTTCCCCCTCTTTGGAGCTTGCCAGTGTTGGGTGAGCATGCTCTTCGAATCTTTTTCTTTTTTTCAGAATGTGTTTTCTCCTTCTGCAGGATCAATCTCATACTTACTGTTTCATGCTTTCTCCTTTTCCTGTCATCATTCTCTACTCTTATTCTCTTGATGAAAGTTTCCTTCCTCCTCCTCAGAATCATAAACATTAATCCTTCCTTTTCAGTATAATTCTATGCACTATATATATCTAAATTTTTTCATTTTCTGCAATAAGTGTTAAACATTTCTTAATTCTCTTCATTTGCCCCTTGACTCTGGCTATTGGCTAGAAAAAATTTTTCTTATTCTCAAAAGGAAAAAGACAGCATTATCTCACTAACTATAGACTAATGACTTTATCTCAGCAATATTCTAGAGTGCATTTTAAACAAATAGTTTCTGAGCATCTGAGGAAAGAGATGATCATGAAAAATGAATATATATTCATTTAGAACAAGTCATAGTAGGTATGGTTTATTTCTTTGATAGAATTACTAAACAAATGGTCAGTAAGTGTATTAAGCATGACATACCTAGGCTTTGACAGGAGATTTAGAAAGATTTTTTAAAAATGTTCTTTAAAAAGAAAACCTTAATTTTTACAGCAGTTAAGGTTTAAAATAAAATTGAGAGGAAAATACAGGATTTATCATTTACTCCTTCCTATCAATAGACATAAATATCCTCCCTCTCATCAATATCATTCACCAGAATGGTACTTTTTTTCTTTTTCACCAACGATGATCCTGCATTGACAAGTCGTGATCACACAGTGCATAGTTCACTTTTAAGTTCACTGTTGGTGTCCTATTCAATATATTCTATGGGTTTGGGGAAATGTCCAAGAGCATATATCCATAATCATGCAAAGTATTTTCACTACCATAAAAATTATCTGTGTTCTGATTATTCATCTCCACTGTGTCCCTCCACCTCTCCCAATTCCCCACTTCCAAACACAAATCTTTTCTAAATTGCCACAATTTTTACTTTTCCAGAATCATATATATTTTGAAACATACAGTATATAGCTCTTTAAGATGGGCCTCTTTCACTTAGGAATATGTGTTCATGTTTCTTTCACATCATTTCATAGCTTGATAGGTCATTCTTTTTTAGTAATAAATAATATTTCAGTATTTAGATGTACCAGAGTTTATTCATCCATTCAGTTACTGAAGGATTTGGTTGCTTCGTAAGAATACACAGAAGAACTGTACAAAAAAGATCTTCATGACGAAGATAATCACAATGGTGTGATCACTCACCTAGAGCCAGACATCCTGGAATGTGAAGTCAAGTGGGCCTTAGAAAGCATCACTACAAACAAAGCTAGTAGAGGTGATGGAATTCCAGTTGAGCTATTTCAAATCCTGAAAGATGATGCTGTGAAAGTGCTGCACTCAATATGCCAGCAAATTTGAAAAACTCAGCAGTGGCCACAGGACTGGAAAAGGTCAGTTTTCATTCCAATCCCAAAGAAAGGCAATGCCAAAGAATGCTCAAACTACCACACAATTGTACTCATCTCACATGCTAGTAAAGTAATGCTCAAAATTCTCCAAGCCAGGCTTCANGACTGGAAAAGGTCAGTTTTCATTCCAATCCCAAAGAAAGGCAGTGCCAAAGAATGCTCAAACTACCGCACAATTGCACTTATCTCACACGCTAGCAAAGTAATGCTCAAAATTCTCTAAGCCAGGCTTCAGCAATACATGAACCATGAACTTCCAGATGTTCAAGCTAGTTTTAGAAAAGGCAGAGGAGCCAGAGATCAAATTGCCAACATCTGTTGGATCATCAAAAAACCAAGAGAGTTCCAGAAAAACATCTGTTTCTGCTTTATTGATGATGCCAAAGCCTTTGACTGTGTGGATCGCAATAAACTGTGGAAAATTCTGAAAGAGATAGGGATACGAGACCACCTTACCTGCCTCTTGAGAAACCTGTATGCAGGTCAGGAAGCAATAGTTAGAACTGGACATGGACCAACAGACTGGTTCCAAATAGGAAAAGGAGTGTGTCAAGGCTGTATATTGTCACCCTGCTTATTTAACTTACATGCAAAATACATCATGAGAAATGCTGGGCTGGAAGAAGCACAAGCTGGAATCAAGATTGCCAGGAGAAGTATCAGTAACCTCAGACATGCAGAGGACACCACCCTTATGGCAGAAAGTGAAGAACTAAAGAGCCTCTTGAAGGAAGTGAAAGAAAAAAGTGAAAAAGTTGGCTTAAAGCTCAACATTTAGAAAACAAAGATCATGGCATCTGGTCCCATCACTTCATGGCAAACAGATGGGGAAACAGTGGAAACAGTGGCAGAATTTATTTTTTGGAGCTCCAAAATCACTGCAGATGGTGACTGCAGCCATGAAATTAAAAGACAGTTACCCCTTGGAAGGAAAGTTATGACCAATCTAGAAAGCATTTTAAAAAGCAGAGACATTACTTTGTCAGCAAAGGTCCGTCTAGTCAAGGCTATGGTTTTCCAGTGGTCATGTATGGACGTGAGAGTTAGACTGTAAAGAAGGAGAAGTGCTGCAGAATTGATGCTTTTGAGCTGTGGTGTTGGAGAAGACTCTTGAGAGTCCCTTGGACTGCAAGGAGATCCAACCAGTCCATTCTGAAGGAGATCAGTCCTGGGTGTTCATGGAAGGACTGATGCTGTAGCTGAAACTCCAACACTTTGGCCACTTGATGGGAAGAGCTGACTCATTGGAAAAGACCCTGATGCTGGGAAAGACTGAGAGCAGGAGAAGGGGATGACATACATGAGATGGATGGATGGCATCACCGACTCAATGGACATGAGTTTGGGTGAACTCTGGGAGTTGGTGACGGACAGGGAGACCTGGCGTGCTGCAGTCCATGGGGTCAAAAAGAGTTGGACACGACTGAGCGACTAAACTGAACTGAACTGAAGTGAGCGACTCACACTAACACTTCTGTGTATAAGATATGTAACTTATACACTGGAGGGAAGAAGAAAAATCATGCCTGAGAGCAGTCAAGTTCTAGTCATGTTCTGGGGCACAACACATTTTCTGTCAATGTGAAGAGTCAGTCGTGCTGGGTTCACTCAGGGAAGGAAGCTAATAACTGCACAGTGAGCTGTGATGACTAGTTAATCTATTTAGCGTATTTACTCTTTAATTCAAACCGAGAGGGTAGCCTCATCTTCATGCTGGGTTTATCTCAGCTCTCTAGGGTTTGTGAGAGCTCCAAAGGCCATGATTCCTGAATTCATCCTCTTAATTTAAAATTTCTCACCCTTTGAATTACACTANCTGCACAGTGAGCTGTGATGACTAGTTAATCTATTTAGCGTATTTACTCTTTAATTCAAACCGAGAGGGTAGCCTCATCTTCATGCTGGGTTTATCTCAGCTCTCTAGGGTTTGTGAGAGCTCCAAAGGCCATGATTCCTGAATTCATCCTCTTAATTTAAAATTTCTCACCCTTTGAATTACACTAAATGCCTGATTTTCATGGAATAAGTGGAAACACTCCAACTGGTTTCCACACAGCAAACACCTGTTTTGAGTGCCTATTCTCTTTCCAGCATATTCCACATAAATCATAATTAAACTTTTTTGCCTTTGAGCAAGAAAGGATTGCGTTTGAAATAATGCATATTAATGCATATATATGGGATTTAGAGAGATGGTACAGATGAGCCTGTTTGCAGGTCAGGAATAGAGAAGCAGAAGTAGAGAATGGATATGTGGACATGGGGTGGGGAGAGTGAGATGAACCGAGAGAACAGCGTTGACATATATACACTGCTGCTGCTGCTGATATATACACTGCCATATGCCAAACAGACAACTAGTGGGAAGCAGCTGTATAGCAGAGGGAGCTCAGCTGGATGCTCTGTGATGACCCAGAGGGGTGGGATGCGGGGGAGGTGGTGGAGGGAGTGTTAAGAGGGAAGAGATATATGTATACATACAGCTGATTCAGTTCAGCATTAACTAACACAACACTGAAGCAGTTACACTCCAATTTTAAAAGTATTGTGTTTGTAAGACAGTAAGAATCAGTTTCTTTGATCTTATGAAAAAAAAA
>SJYA01000740.1:575221-589498 GCA_006410615.1 Neotragus moschatus
AAAAAAAAAAAAAAAAAAAAAAAAAAAAAAACGAAGTGGCTAATTTTTATTATGTAGTTATTTAGCTAAAATATAGAATGCAAAGCAAGGACTAGAGGAAATGAATTGCAGGGATAGATCATGAAAGAGAGATGTGCATTGTTCTGAGAAATTTGGGCTTAAATGCTGTAAGTTAGGAAGTAGCAAAAATGTTAAATTGTTCAATCTACTAATACTAAACTCAGCAAGTACCTGGCACATATTCAAGACTAATAACAGAAGAAAGAAATCATATATATGAAGAGCATATTATTTACAATAAAATTCCTGAAACTTTTAACAATATCATTGAACTTTATCATTTAATGATAAATATATAAAAGGATATCATGTTCCCAAATTTAAAACTAACTTAAAAAATCAGTGAAGTTTTATGTGTTTGAATTTTGTTGAGAAGAGTTGTTTGAAAGAATAAAGAAAAATGCTATTTTATGCTCCAGACAGCAAGATAGTAAATCATAAACTGTAGCTTTATCTTGAGAGTTTCTGTTTCCACATGTAAGCAGCTTGAAAGTCTCCACTCCTTCCTAACAACAAGTAAAAAGCTGAATAGACTGAAATATCACCAGTGTTTATTGAATCCATGAGAGAGCAGAGGATATAGGGCAAATCGCTGTCATCGCTTTCCAGAGCAAAGGCCCACATTCAGAAATCAGGGGCTGGGGTAGAAAAATCTGAGCTATAATAATGAATTGCTGTAGGCTCAGTATGGATAAGTCTGAGAGTTAGAAACTTGAGAGGATGCAGTCATAGGAAGCCCTCGTAACATTGTGAGATCTTTCCCCAAGAGCTCAACCAATTTCCCCCAGTAAATATGAGAAAAGTTTCCTTGTACTTCTGGCAAAGGGAGAGGTAAAAGAACAGTTTTGAAATGCACCATCTTTTTAAGAATGCCCCTCATCAAGGGAAATGAGTTACCGAGAGCCTAACCGGCTGGGCTACTGTCAAAGCCTAATTGACCAGGAGAAAGGGAAATAGGCAGCTCTAGTATACTCTAGCCATTCTGTCTCATCCAAAGAAAAGCAAAAGCTATGGGCTCATTAAAAGACTGAGACCTAATCACAGGACTCTGGAACTTTCCCCTTCCCTATATCTCACCACTACATGTGCTAATTCCTGTTTACAGCCATTCCATTTACCTAGCACATTATGTCCAGTTATCAGGAAAAAATTACACAGCATTCCAAAAGGCAAGCATTGAAGATACAATGCAAGCTTCAGGTTGAGACTTGGTAATGACATCGGGATTATCAGATCAGGAATTTAAAGCAACTTTAATACATTAGGGGTTCTAGAGGATTAAGTAGACAGCAGACAGGAACAGATGGGTGATGTAAGCAGAGAGATGGGAATCTTAAGAAAGAACCCAAATAAATCTGATAGATAGAAAAGACTTTAACAGAAATGAAAAGTGCCTTTGATGGATTTAATAGCAGACTGGAAAGCAACTATGAGCTACAAGATATATCAATAAAATTCTTGAACACCACAATGCAAAGACTGAAAACAAACAACAACAAAAACAATATCCAAGGACTGTGGGACAATGATGTGACATAGTGTAACATAGGTATAGTGGGAATACCAGAATAAGAAAGAGAGGAAATGAGAGAAAAAATATTTGAAATAATAATGATCTAGAATTTCTCCCAATTAAGTTCAGACACCAAACCACAGATCTAGAAAGTTTAGAGTATACCAAGCCGTAAATTACCAAAAAAATCTATAACTAGAAATATTGTTTTCAAACTATTGAAAAGAAAAGATAAATAAAAAATATCAAAAGAAGCTTGAGGAAAAATATCACCTCATCTATAGAGGAACAAAAGGGAAGAATTATATCCAACTTCTCTTTATATCTAAGCAAGAAGAGAATGATGTATAATAAAGTTTTGAGAGAAAAAGACCTCATCACCAACCTAGAATTCTGTACCCTAGAAAATTATCCTCAAAAGTGAAAGAGAAATAAGTTCTTAGACAAAGACTTGAGAGAATTTGTTTCCAGTAGACATGTCTTGCATGAAAATTTAGAAGAGTGCTTTAGAGAGAGGGGGGAAAATAATAAAGGTCAGAAACATATCTTTAGCAAATAAAGGTGTCAAGGAAGGAATAAGTGAAGGGAAAATTTTAAAAATATATATTTATTATTCTTAATTCATCTAACAAGTAAAAGTTTGTTCAAGACAATAATTCCAACCATGTATTTATTATGTGTACATACATGTTTATATATAAGTAAAATGATAAACAATGACACAACTGATAGAAGGGAGGAATTTGGAATTCTTTTATTATTACAGCATACTCACATTATCCATGAGGCTCTGTTGTGTTATTTGAAAGTGGACTTGGATTAGGTGTAAATATATTGCAAACTCTATGGCAACTGCTAAAAAATTTTTAAAAGGAAGTATAACTAATGTATGCCAAGAAAGGAGAAAAAATGTGATTAAAACCACAGAAAGGCAGAACCAGAGTGGAACACAAAAATAGGGACAAAGAACGAGGGAAACAAATAGAAAATAGTAATTAATTGAGTAGACAAGGCTCCAGCTATGACAACACGATCTCTCTGAATGTCAGTGGTCTAAGTGTACCAAGTAAAAGAGATTGTCAGAATGCATGAACAAGACCTATCTCTATGTTGTTTAAAAGATACCCACTTTAAATATAAAGATGCATACAGATTAAGTAGACAGAGGAGAATATACCATGCTAACATTAATTACAAGAAAAGTCAATCTTCATAGTAATAAAAGAGAATGGATGTACAATGAGAAATTATATTAGACTCAGACTCAAGTATGGTGAAGCAAAGAGGGCAAGTGCATAAAAGGGTTTAAAACTAACCTCTTAATCATCTGGTGGAGAACTAAACGAAATATGCTCCTAGTACACAGTAAAGACCATGAAGTGTTAACTATGATTTTTATTGTTTTATTTTATCTCTAAGCCTTCCCATGAGTCATGCTATAAAGAACATGTAAAAGCTCTGCCAGGGTCAAGACTGTTTCATCCAATATTATCCTGAGCCAGTTTCAATATTCTTTACTTTGCCAGTATCTCCTTGGCTATCTGATTCCTTATTTCATGCTAGAATTTAAAGAGACTTCCCAGGCTTAACTTCCCACACTCTCTTGGATTCTACTGGTATTTGTCCTCTGGCTCTAATTATACCTGCTTCCATAGTTTTGACCTGTAGAGTCCATAATAGTTTGCAGTAGGAGGATTCCAATTATATATAGTCATTCTGCTTCTCAAATATGTATTGACATTTAGAAATAACATATTTCGTTTGTTGGAAATCACCTCTGAAATATGTCAGCATTGAAGTAATTGAATCTCCCATTTTGCAGTTTGTTAACTGCAAAGGTATGTTTTAGCACAGAGCTACATTTTGATGAGGGCACTGGAAATCATTTTCCTTTTCTAATGATACAATTCTCAGTTACTATGTGTACTTCAAGTAACATGCACCGGCTCTGCGAACAGTTTCGATTTTCAGTACACTTCTCTCAGATGCATAATCAAAGTCAAAAATGTTCACTGATGAGTTCATACCACACCTTAAAACAATCAGTGGTTAATTCTTTTGTGATTTGAGGGAATATATTTATATTTTATAATAATAATGACTGGTATCAACTAACCACATTCCCTATTCATAGCATGAGGTCTGAGTAGTTGATTATTTTAAAACATATGGCCAATTATATGAGCTTCCTGTTTTCCAGAAAGAAATTCCTCTCTAGGAGAGAAATGTAGCATGAATTTATGCAGAATTAGGGGAATTAACCTCCATTTCTTCTTCTTAAAAGACTTAGAAATCTACAGTGTTACAGTTCCAAGAAGGAATTTCTCTGGTTTCTATGTCTGTTGTAACTGATATGTAAATCCTTCTTATCAGGAACCAAGAATAAGATGTGAGCTGAGTGATGACTCTGCTGTACCAGCAGGCCAAACAAGAGACTCTCCAGTGATCATTGCCATTGTCCAGTTAATAGTGAACCCGAGGAAGCAGCCAAAATAAATAATAAGTGAATACAATAATCATTACACACATACTCACACACACAGCCAGGTCAAATCCTCAGAAAACAATCCTCAAATGAGAAGTTTTTCTAGAGNGAACCAAGAATAAGATGTGAGCTGAGTGATGACTCTACTGTACCAGCAGGCCAAACAAGAGACTCTCCAGTGATCATTGCCATTGTCCAGTTAATAGTGAATCCGAGGAAGCAGCCAAAATAAATAATAAGTGAATACAATAATCATTGCACACATACTCACACACACAGCCAGGTCAAATCCTCAGAAAACAATCCTCAAATGAGAAGTTTTTCTAGAGTTTTCTAGACAAACAGGTCAGGAAAATGTTAGCTGATTTCTCTCTGACAGTAGATGATGCACAGTAACTTAAATTTTCAGAATATGTTCTTACCAACCAGTTGCAATTCCAGGATCAGTCCTTTTATCCGGATGGTCAAATCCATGACAGGTAACTTTTTTTTTTAGTATGTTAGAGATAGCATGAGAATTGAATTCACAAACCCTGTATTAGAGTGTTGGTAGTACGGGGATGAATTTGAGCATGTTATCTAACATTTCTGCCACTTCAATTTTATTATTTATTGAGAATTTGAATAAAATTATAAATGTTTGGTCACTTGCAAATTGTTAAATGATGTGAAATTTTTTATCGTTACCCAGCATATTTCTAAAATAGTTCTTATAGTGTGGGCTGTGGGTCATAAAACTCTCTTCATCTTTGGATATCTGAAACTGTCTTTATTTGACATACATTTTTGGATGGTAGGTTAACTGAATGTTAGATTCCAGGTTAATNATTATTTATTGAGAATTTAAATAAAATTATAAATGTTTGGTCACTTGCAAATTGTTAAATGATGTGAAATTTTTTATCGTTACCCAGCATATTTCTAAAATAGTTCTTATAGTGTGGGCTGTGGGTCATAAAACTCTCTTCATCTTTGGATATCTGAAACTGTCTTTATTTGACATACATTTTTGGATGGTAGGTTAACTGAATGTTAGATTCCAGGTTAATGGTTCTTTAGTTGATATGTTTTTTGTTGTTGACCTGTCTTTCCTCTCTCATTCTCCCTGATGTTTTATTTACAAAGCCTTTAGCAGATAGTATTTATTATTTATATTTTGCTTTATACTTTCAGTCTGAGGTTACATGTCTTCAGTTCTATAAAAATATTTTGCCCTCATCCATTTTCTTTTCAAAAATTTATTTTCTGCCTTTTCCTCTGCAATTTTTTTCTGGAACTTCTTTAAACCTATGTTGACACATATAAACTTACCCTCCATTTCTTCCATTGTTGTTGGTCAGTCACTCAGTTGTTTCCAATTCTTTGCAACCCCATGGACTGCAGCATGCCAGGCTTCCCTGTCTTTCACTGTCTCCCAGAGTTTGCTCAAACTCATGTCCATTGAGTTGATGATGTCATCTAACCATCTCATCCTCTGTCGCCCCCCTCTCCTCCTGTCCTCAAGCTTTACCAGCATCAGTGCCATATATTTCATGTCTTTATCTCTTAGACTGCATCCTGGGAGAGTTCCTTAGTCTTATCTCTGAACTTACCTGTTAGTATTGTTGTTACTTTCAGTGATTCTATATTTCATCTTCAGGTCGCCAATTGCTCCCTATGTCAATTCTACATGATTTTATAATTGTTATGTGGCTTTTAGTAATCTTTTAAAGAATCATATCTTTTATAAAATCAGTTTCATATTGCTTTATTCTTTTATTTAGAGTGAACTTAAAAAGTATTGATTTTTGTTTAAACCATTATAGCATTACTTTCCTTTGCATATTTTGGAGTGCTGACTTATATACTAATATTTAATAGGAGGGATTTTATTCACTTGTTCTTTGTCATTAGTTCCTTGCAGATGCCCAGATCCCACAGGTCAGAACCAGGTCTTTTATTTGAACTTCAAATTATTTGAATATCTTATGTTAAAAAGTGTTGAAATTATTATTTTAATAATTGACATAAGAGAGTTGCTCTTAAGTAACAACCTTACTTTACTTAGGAAAATACTTTTGGGGAGTTGGGTATTATGATAGATTGGATTATTTTTCTCTACTCATCATTCTTCTGTTAAGAAATTATATGTATGCACACTGGTCCATGTGACTGCAGTACCTCCCATTAGAGTAGGTAGAGAATATTTATCTTTATTGGTTTTGGCTTGGCTTGGCTTTATATATTCCTTTGGCCAAATGAAATATTAGCAAATGTGACAAAGGGCAACACTTTATGAATACATTATTCACCTTGGCCTTCTAAGTTTCCAGAGCCCACTAAGAAAAGAACCCACCCTTGGCAGCTGTTATTCCCACAATGATAAGAAATGATACCAATTTGTGGTACAGCTAAACCAAGGTAAGCTTAGCCTAGATCAACTAAACTGTAACCAAATGAGACTCACAAAAGAGAAAAATGTACTGTGTTGTAATTGAACAAGATTTTGATGTTATTACATAATATTTTTGTATAAATTGCTGATTAATCCAGAAGGGGCATGGGGGGAGTCTGAAAGCATGAATTAGCAAAGTCAATAAAGAAGTGGCAAAAGTCTTCTCCTTAAGAAATAGATATAAATTTCAGGGGAAGAGAAAAGTAGAAAAGGGGAAGAAAGGAAAGACAGAGAAAGAGATGCAGAGACAGAGAAATGTGGGTATTATGGCAGAAGGTTGGAATGTGAAGAAAAAGAAAACTAGTGGAAATTTTCAGGTATCAGGTTGATCAGAAGACTTTTAAATATAGACATATCTAATATTCTGTGTGTGTCCTCAGTTGTTCAGTTGTGTCTGACTCTTTGCAGCCCTGTGGACCATAGCTCAGCTGCTCTCTCTGTCCATGGAATTTTTCAGGCTAGAATACTGGAGGGGTTTGCCTTTTCCTACTCTAGGGGATCTTCCTGACCTAGGGTTCAAACCTGCGCCTCCTGCAGGGGCAGGCAGATTCTTTACCAATGTGCCACCTGGGATCTAAATATTCAAGTAAGCACTATATTTTTTTAATACTCTCTCCCTGATTTCCAAAATCTCTGTAAACTTGATTATGTATATACAAATGCCTTATCTGTGCTTTTTTTTTTTTTTTTAAATGGAAGTCACAGAAAAGTAGTTGAGTTCTGTATTTCACTTGGGAAGAAGGAAAGAGAAAATTGTACTATGCAAGAGGAGATAAAAATGAAATCAAGAATCCAAAGGAAGCAGTAACTGAGAACTAGCAATGACCACACATATATAAGCACAAGGGAATTTGCAGAAATCTTGGGCAGAACACTCTACTTCACACAGAAATGGGTTAGAGGGTTTGTGATAGCTTCACAAAAATTTCAAAAGATGGGGTGACATTTGTTGAAAACTGTGACTCCCATTAATGTAATTTCTCAGTTCTAAGAAGCTATAAATTATAAGACACATGATAAATACAGTAATACATTTTTTTCTGGAAATAAATATTAATTCACTTCTCTTTTTTATTACCTTAGAAACAATAAGAAACATTTGCCAATTGCATTTTAAATTACTGTGTTAGTTCAGATTCTCTGAGGAGATCCTGTGTTGAGATGAAACTTATAAGAGCTTCATCAGGAAAACATTTGTGAGGGAAAATGGGTTGAGGGCCAGAAGAAGATGAGAGATTTTTCAGACCATGGAGCAGGTCCAAGTCTGATGGAGGAGAAAAGCAAGGAAGCAAAATTTGGGAGAAAGCTGGAGTGCAGTTCTGATAAATCAAAACCAATAAGGGCTCTTCAAATCAAAATGGCTTGTAGGATGAGGACAGAATTCCCAGGAACAATTCTGGCTTAGAGTCTCTGCCTCACTCAGTCTCTGGTTGACAGTGGCCCCTAGAAAGTGCAGCTTTTTCATGGACATCACAGTCATAGCTTCAGAACTGAGCAGTAATAGTACGGCTGTCACAGTCATGAATCACTGTCTTTTGCAGATTCCAGTGAAAGTCTACATCTGGGCCTTCTTCACATTCAAAAGCTAAACCACTTTGTGAATTACTTTTGAATACATATGGACATGCTTTGTATTTTCTGTTCCTATTTTTGAGGGTTTTTTTCATATTTTAATTGAATTTGTAATTTTGAGTTATAGTGAAGAACAGTGTTTTATTAGAATTTCATATTCTGTTAAACTAATTTTATTTTTCTTTCTAAATAAATTCTATATTTCTGGCAGATTAATGGCTTCTTTTAAAAGTCAGTTAGTAACTTTTGACATGTGTGTGTTGGTCACTCAGTCATTTCCAACTCTTCGCAAATCCATGGACTATAAGCTGTCAGGCTCCTCTCTCCATGGAATTCTATAGGCAAGAATACTTCCTGAACCAGGAATCGAACCCAGGTCTCCCACAATGCAGGCAGATTATTTACCATCTGAGCCATTAGGGAAATCCAGCTTTTGACATATAGAGACTTGATCTTTTCTTGTCTTTAGAATGGTTGAACTACCCATTATGAATTTACCTAACTAAGAATACGTGTAAGCTATTACAAGAAATTCTGCAGTGTTTTAATTGCCTTCTTATAGTGATAAATTGATTTTGCATATAGTAATTCTTTTTCTCACTGTTACAACATTTGAAGGCATTTAAATTACAAATTTACTGCTCAAATTGACAGCAAATTTCATTCCATGGAGTGCCATCAAAGTAAATAACATAGTTGAGATGACAGACAAATATATATTTTATCCATTTTAAGTTTACATTGTACAAATAAAAACAAATATATCAGGAGTTACCCAACTTGTTGTAGGCAAGATGCATCCAAAAATCNCAAATTTACTGCTCAAATTGACAGCAAATTTCATTCCATGGAGTGCCATCAAAGTAAATAACATAGTTGAGATGACAGACAAATATATATTTTATCCATTTTAAGTTTACATTGTATAAATAAAAACAAATATATCAGGAGTTACCCAACTTGTTGTAGGCAAGATGCATCCAAAAATCAGGAATATTACTGAAATGACTATTTTGAAATGAGAGATTTACTTATTATTACAGAGATACTAATTAAATATTTTAGATAATGTAAGATATAAATTAGCACATAAAAGAGTTTTGCAAGAAATGTTTCTTCTTAAAAGTTTTTTGTCTAACTCCTTAGTGATTACCTTTAACTCAAATCACATAATTTGAGCTATTTAAGAGAGTACAGTATTGTAAAGCAAAACAAACTAAAAAAAAAAAAGAGATGATTTTTTCCAGTAAAGTTCCAATATTTTTAAAGTTAAAATTTTTCCTTTTAAAAACATTTCTTACAAAGTATTCCAATATATACAACAGATAGACAAGATTGCTATAATTAAATTTGGTAAGTATTTCTTGGAGCTTATCCACTTAGCCTTTTCACATCTTTCTCCTGAAACCCTCAGCCCTTTCCCAAGTATTGTCTCCACATGATGGAGGTCAGAAACAGATTATGAAAAAATATTATTTGAACGGAAGAGATGTGAATGAATACACTTTTGTCCTGTCTGGAAAGTGTATGTTAATAACACAATGAGTATTCAGTTAGCTATACGTTTTTCCAGTTATCTTTCTGTTAGTGATTTCTAGCCTTAAGTCCTTTGTGGTCTGAGGCTAAACACATGTGATTTCTATTTGATTCCTTTAAATTTGTTAAATGTATTTTATGGCCAAGAATATAGCCTCTCTTGGAGACTGTTCCACATGAGCTTGAGAAGACAGTGCATTCTACTGTTGTTGAATGAAATAACGAAGGATGTTAATGACATCCAGTTGGCTGATGGTGTTGTTGAGTTTAACTATCTCCTCACTGTTTTCTTTGTGCTATCCATTTCTGAGGGAGTTTTGGAATCTCCAAAATTGTTACTGGATTTGTTTATTTCTCTTTGCAATTCTACCGGTTTTTAATCTCACACAGTTTGAGACATGGTCTGTTGTTAGGCATGTCTGTGTTAATGATTGTTATGTTTTCTTGGAGAATTGATCCTTTTATCATTATGTAATGCCCATCTTTATTCATGATAACTTTCCTTGCTTTGAAGTCTGCTGTGTCTGAAATAGAGCTATTTTTGCTTTCNAGCCTTTTCACATCTTTCTCCTGAAACCCTCAGCCCTTTCCCAAGTATTGTCTCCACATGATGGAGGTCAGAAACAGATTATGAAAAAATATTATTTGAACGGAAGAGATGTGAATGAATACACTTTTGTCCTGTCTGGAAAGTGTATGTTAATAACACAATGAGTATTCAGTTAGCTATACGTTTTTCCAGTTATCTTTCTGTTAGTGATTTCTAGCCTTAAGTCCTTTGTGGTCTGAGGCTAAACACATGTGATTTCTATTTGATTCCTTTAAATTTGTTAAATGTATTTTATGGCCAAGAATACAGCCTCTCTTGGAGACTGTTCCACATGAGCTTGAGAAGACAGTGCATTCTACTGTTGTTGAATGAAATAACGAAGGATGTTAATGACATCCAGTTGGCTGATGGTGTTGTTGAGTTTAACTATCTCCTCACTGTTTTCTTTGTGCTATCCATTTCTGAGGGAGTTTTGGAATCTCCAAAATTGTTACTGGATTTGTTTATTTCTCTTTGCAATTCTACCGGTTTTTAATCTCACACAGTTTGAGACATGGTCTGTTGTTAGGCATGTCTGTGTTAATGATTGTTATGTTTTCTTGGAGAATTGATCCTTTTATCATTATGTAATGCCCATCTTTATTCATGATAACTTTCCTTGCTTTGAAGTCTGCTGTGTCTGAAATAGAGCTATTTTTGCTTTCTTTGATTAGTGTTAGCATGGTTCACTTTTCCTTCATTTACTTTTAATCTTCATGTGTCTTTGTATTTAAAGTGGTTATTTTATATACAACACACAGTGGGGTCTTGCTTTTTGGCACTATGATATTCTGTCTTACAATTGATACATTTAGCCCACTGACATTTAAAGTGATTATTTGACATAGTTGGAGTAATAGCTACCATATTTATTACTATTTTCTATTTGTTGCCCCTGTTCTTTGTTCTTATTTTTGTCTTCCATTTTTTCCTGCCTGTCTGTGAGTTTTAATTGAACATTTTCTTTCTTTTATTTTTTATTTTTTTGGCTCTGTTGCACAGCTTGCAGGACTGTAGTTCCCTAACCAGGGATTGAACTCAGGCCCTGGCAGTGAATGTACCAAGTCCTAATCACTGGACCACCAGAGACTTCCAAAAGGAACATTTTATATTATTCCATTTTTCTTCTTTCTTGGAATATCAGTTATACTTTTTTTTTTATTTCTTTAGTGATTGCCATAAAGATTGCAATATTCACTTACCACTAATCCAAGTTCACTTCCAAATACCTTTGAACAACACGGGTTTTAACTGCACAGGTCCACCTTTAACATGTTTACTACAGTACTGCACAATCTGTAGCTGGTTGATTTCTCAGATGTGGAAACATGGATAAAGAGGGTCAACTGTAAAGCTATATGCTGATTTTTGACTGCATGGGGGTTGGCTTTCCCAACTCCTATTTTGTCCAAGGATTAACTGTGATGTATAACCACTTTACAGATAATGTGTGCAATGTATACTAGCAAAAAACCCCTAATTCCTCTCTCCTGTCAGTTGTCATTACTGTATTCATTTAACTTATATATATACATGTATATGTGTATATATATATAAGTTAAATATATATGTATATATATTTATGTAAATAGCTATTTATGTAAATATATATGTATATAATAATATGTATATATATGTGTGTGTGTGTGTATATATATATATATATATATAAGTTAAATGTGTGTGTGTATATATGTATAGGGGCTTCCCAGGTAGTGCTAGTGTTAAAGAACCCACCTGCCAATGCAGCTGATGTAAGAAATGAGGGCTTAATCTCTGGATGGAGGTCTCCTGGAAGAGAGCATGGCAACCCACTCCAGTATTCTTGCTTGGAGAATCCCATGGACAGAGGGGCACCCCAGGCAGGCTACAATCCATAAAGTCACAAAGAGTTGGACATGATTGAAGTAGCTTAGCAGGCACACACACATATATAAACATATATACACAGTCATAATCAAATACATTGCTGGTATCATTATTTTGAACTATTATTGTTATTTGCTCAGTCAGGTCCGACTCTTTGCAACCCCATAGACAGTAGCCTGTTAGACTCCTCTGTCCACGGGATTTTCCAGGCAAGAACACTGGACTAGGTTGCCATTTCCTTTCCCATTGAACTGTTACATTTTAGATTAATTAAAAATAAGAAAAATAAAAGTTTAATTTAATCTTCACTTTTGATGGTCTTCTTTATTTTATATTTCAAATTTCTGACCTAAATTATTTTCTTTCCCTCTAAGGTACTCTTAACATTTCTTGCAAGGAATGTCCACTGGCATAATACTCAGTTTTTGTGTGTCTAAGAAAGTGTTTATTTTTCTCCACTTTTGAAGCACAGTTTTGTAGGACACAAAATTCTAGGTTGGTGAAAATTTTAAATCTCAGCCCTTTATTTCATCATCATCATTATTATTATTATCAATATTATTATTTCATCTTTTTTTTTCCTGCTTGCATAATTCCCAAGAAGTCAGATGTAATTCTTCTTTGTTCTTTGATGTGTGAAGTGTGTTTGTCTTCTGAGTTCTGTAGTTTGAAAATAATATGCCGAGGTGCAGTGTGGGCTTTTTTTGTTTTTCCTTGGTTTTGGTTTGCATTTATCCTGCTTATCTGAGTTTCCTGCATCTGTGGTTTGATGTCTGACATTAATTTAGGAGAAATTCTCAGTCACTATTGTTTCAAATATTTCTTCTACTGCTTTTTCTTTTTTATTCTTCTGTGATATTCCCATTATGCGTATGTAGACAGTTATCAGTCTTTTAGTGAGTCTATGGCTCAAGATAGTAAACTTCACAAGAATTTCTCAGGTTTTTTTTTTCTTCCTCCTCCAGATGGGACTAGACATGTGGAGTAGACTAGTGTTGGGCATTTTCTTTCCCCCTTGTCAGTTAGGCTCTGATGAAACTCCTACAATGTAGGGTCTGGTTAACTTGCTTCCCTTGATGACGGGCCTTTAAGAACAGAGTGCTATGGGGTTTATCAAAATGGTTCCTTTGCCCACCTCTTGCTAGAAATACAAGGGGATGTTACTCAGATGTTAGTATGGTAATCTGTTTAAGCTGTAAGAGGTAAGTGCTACAAAATTATGAGGTTCCCCTTATGATGGGTTCCCTGAAATTTCTAACTCTCAGATTTGCCCACGTGAGCCTCCAGCAATGCACCAGTTACCGTTTAAGATTATCCTTCTGGCACTGGTTCCTGTGGGGGTTTCTGCTCTTGAGTCCCTGGTCTGACAAACCATGACTCCCTGCTCCGGCCTTGAGGCCAGCACTTGGCCCTGTGTCCTCTGCTTTCTAGGGATTCAACAGAGTTTTTGATTACTCAGTCTGTTCAGCTTTTCACTTACTGTTAAGATGGAGTATACTTCCAAGCCCTTACATGCAAAATTGGAAACTGCTTTCTCAGCCATGAGTGTTTTATTGAAATTCTCTAATAGGCTGCAGAAATGTCCTTCTGTTCTTGTTTTGCTGAGAACTTTTAATCATGAGTGGCTTTCAGATTCTTCAAATACTTTCCTTGCCTGTTTTCAGATGATCATATACTTTTTCTTAATTTTCTGTTAATGTCTTTCATTTAATAGATTGGTATTCAAGTCAACTGACTTTGAATCTGTCTGAAACTATGGCTTAAAGCTCAACATTCAGGAAACAAAGATCATGGCATCTGGTCCCATCACCTTATGGGAAATAGAAGGGGAAACAGTGGAAACAGTGTCAGATTTTTTTTTTTTTTTTGGCTCCAAAATCATTGTAAATGGTGACTGCAGCCATGAAATTAAAAGACACTTACTCCTTGGAAGAAAAGTTATGACCAACCTACAGAGCATATTCAAAAGCAGAGACATTATTTTGCCAACAAAGATCCATTTAGTCAAGGCTATGGTTTTTCCAGTGGTCAGGTATGGATGCGAGAGTTGGACTGTGAAGAAAGCTGAGCACCGAAGAACTGATGCTTTTGAACTGTGGTGCTGGAGAAGACTCTTGAGAGTCCCTTGGACTGCAAGGAGATCCAACCAGTCCATTCTAAAGGAGCTCAGCCCTGGGATTTCTTTGGAAGGAAGGATGCTAAAGCTGAAACTCCAGTAA
>SJYA01000740.1:589693-622493 GCA_006410615.1 Neotragus moschatus
TGGCTGGATGGCATCACTGACTCGATGGACGTGAGTCTGAGTGAACTCTGGGAGTTGGTGATGGACAGGGAGGCCTGGCGTGCTGCGGCTCATGGGGTCGCAAAGAGTCGGACATGACTGAGCATTTGAACTGAACTGAACTGAATTGCATTTTTACAGTATTTCTAGTTCTAATTTCCAATATTTTATTGAGACTATTTGCCTCTTTGTTCATAAAAAATATTATTCTGTTTAATTTTCTTTTCTTATAGTATCTTTGTCTTTTTTTTTTTTTTATCAGAATTAGACTTATAAAATGAATTGGAAAGTATTCTATTAGGTTGGTGTGAAAGTAATCATGGTTTTGGATTGTTGAAATTTGCTGTTTGATATTGGAATACATTTTTAAATAAATGTGGTTGTGTTATAATTTTAATGTGCATTTTTTTGCTTTATTTTCTGCTAATGACGTATTACTTGCTATTTATTTTATATTGATTTTAGAATATGGAAATAATGTTAGACAGAAAGCAAATTCAAGTGATTTTCTTATTTAAGTTCAAAATGGGTTGTAATACAGTGGAAACAACTTGCAATGTCAACAACACATTTGACCCAGGAACTAACAAACATATAGTGTACTGGTGGTTCAGGAAGTTTTGCAAAGGAGATGAGAGCCTTGAGGATGAGGAGTGTAGTGGCTGGCCATCAGAAGGTGACAATGAAAAACTGAGAGCAGTCATGTAAGCTGATCCTCTTGCGACTACACGAGAAGTTGCCAAAGAACTCAAAGTCAACCATTCTATAGTTGTTCAGCATGTGAAGCAATTTGGAAAGGTGGAAAAGCTCATAAGTGGGTGCCTCATTAGCTGCCCTCAAAGCAAATAAAATAAAATAAATCATCTTTTTCACATGTTGTCTTATTCTATGCAACAACAATGAACCATCTCTCAATCAGATTGTGATATGTGATGAAAAGTTAACTTTATATGACAACTGGCAGTGACAAGCTAGTGTTTAGACTGAGAAGAAGCTCCAAAGCATTTTCCAAAGCCAACTTGCACCAAAAAATGGTCACGGTCCCTGTTTGGTGGTCTGCTGCCAATGTGACCCACTACACCTTTCTGAATCCCTGTGAAACCATAACATCTGAGAACTATGCTCAGCAGACTGATGAGAAGCGCTGAAAACTGCAATGTCTGTGGCTGGCGTTGGTCAACAGAAAGGGGCCAATTATTCTCCACAACAACGCCTGACTGCATGTCACACAAACTTCAAAAGTTGAATGAATTGAGTTATGGAGTTTTGCTTCATCTTCCACATTCACTGGACCTTTTGCCAAGTGGCTACCACTTCTTCAAGCCTCTTTTTTCAGGTAACTTTTTTTTGTTTGTTTGTTTTTCAAGACAACTTTTTTCAGGTAAAACACTTCCACAACCAGCAGGAGGCAGAAGATGGTTTCCAAGAGTTCACTGAATCCCAGAGCATGGATTTTTATAGCAATGTGATAAAAATGCTATTCCTATAGCAATGCTATTCCTGTAGCAATAGGAGAAAACACTTTTTTCTTATTTGCAAAAATATGTTGATTGTAATAGTTCCTATTTTGATTAGTGAAGATGTGTTTGAGCCTAGTTAAAGTAATTTAAAATTCAGGGTCCGAAACCACAATTATGTTTTCACCGACTTAATAATTCTCTCATTTTTTACACTGAATGTTTCATTTCTTCTTTTTTGTGCTTGGTCATTTTAAGTGCAGGATTATCAATTTTGTCAAAATTCTAAACAGTTTGGCTTTTAGTTTTACTATTTTCCTTATTTTTTAACATATTTCTATTGATCGTTTCTTTCTTTATACTTACTTTAAATTTAATTTTCCTTTTTTTCTAGCTTTTTGATGTTAAGAATCTGATCCTTACTTTAGGCTTCTCTTTTCGAGGCATAATTTTATACTGATTTTTTTATACTGTTAAATAAATCTATCATTACACCAACATTTCCTAATAAACCTAAAAAGTTTATATTTTTGAGGGGCTGCATTGAATTTTCAATTTAAAATTTAAAAAAATTCCTTGCAGAAAATTTGACTAAATGTATAATTCAATTTTCTTTGATACAATGTAAAATAAGCATTACTATCTCAATAAAGCACAGAGTTAATANAACCTAAAAAGTTTATATTTTTGAGGGGCTGCATTGAATTTTCAATTTAAAATTTAAAAAAATTCCTTGCAGAAAATTTGACTAAATGTATAATTCAATTTTCTTTGATACAATGTAAAATAAGCATTACTATCTCAATAAAGCACAGAGTTAATATTTTTCATAGCTGAGTTGTATTTTAAACTTCAGAAACCATGTCCATTCCTGATGTCTAAGTCTTTCAGATATATTCACAAAATCCTAAAGAAACTGAGATACAAAAAATTTGAATATCCTATACTAATAAGCCTTTCTTTGAAATGTAATAAAAGTAAAATCCAGAAATATGATAAATATTTAAATTAAATTTAAAAATACATTTTCTCTTGTTTAATTCATGCCTTCTTTACATCATTTTCCTTGTCCCAATGCACTTTACCTACTTCAGTTCTAAAAGTCCATTGCTTCTGAATCTAAGAAGACACTGTTGGCTAAGAAGAAAAATATTTTGTCATAATGTAGTTTAGAATTTTAGATGTTTCCATAAGTTCTCATATATTACAATGAACAAGAGTAAAAATAAATTTTCTGTCTTGAACAATTCAACTCATATCAAATTAACAGGGACTAAATAAATCAAAAAATAATGATTAGAATTGTTTTTCTTCTATGGCATTGGTTTTATATTGCTCTGTTGAAGTTATAGAAGAAGTAATTTGGATAGTTAGAAAATTACTTGCTTCATGTGGTACATTATTTAGTTAATTCGTAAGCAAGTATACGATTGTCAAGTTTAAATTTTACATGTTTCAAAATCATGTTTTGAACTGTCATTATTATAGAGGATGATGATATTTTAACATTTTCATCCAGTAGAATTTCTAATCCATTTATGTTCTTCTTTGAATAATGGACTGCGTGTTGTTGAACATAACAGCATTCTATTTGTGTCACTGGCAAGAAGCCCTATTTGACTTCAAGCTTGCACAAATAGACAGAGCTCCTTTTATTGTTTACTGTAAGAGAATTTGGAAAATATTTTATAAAATTAACAATGACATTAAAAAAAACAGTAACTGCATTGACTATATTCTTAGAAACAAAAGAATATTTGTAATTAGGAATATTAAGAATGTAAGTTCAAAGGGTCACTATTTTTTTATCGTGTGCTATCCAGCTGCTTATGATGATCTCTATGAATTTACTTCAATCATGAAAATGCAGTATATGGCAAGAACGCATTATGTTGTGTGAAGCTACCTAAAAGTTTTTATAGTCTGTCTAGTCTTATTTACCAGAGATGCGAGAAGTACGTGCAAGAAAAAAAAATTAAGATCCAAAAATAAGCATTGTATCTTTCATTGATGATTGACAGTCAACATTTCACGTTCATAAAGTTATGATTGACATTTAATGAGTGACTCCTAGGTGTCAGACACCATGCTAAGACTTTTGCCTGCCTTATCACTTCTATTTTGATCCAGATAGAAATCCAATCTGTACNGGCGTGCTGCGGTTCATGGGGTCGCAAAGAGTCAGACATGACTGAGCGACTGAACTGAACTGAACTGAAATTGCTATCAGTAAATAATATCTGTTCTCCTGGGAATTGCAATGTTTTACAAAAGTGTATTAATTCAAGAAGGACAACATCATGACTCTTAGTTGCAGAAAAATAACATTTTAAACAGTGGATAACAGAGCAGGAGGACATAAGTACTCTGTCCCTAGAAAGATGTGCTATAGAGTACGACAGGAGTGGTTTGCTCGTCCTGAGCATGTCCATGACACACTCTTCTCCCAAGACTATCAATTAGTTTGCTCTTATTTCACAAATACATAGTAGGCCTTTGATTCCTAATGCACAGTTGTCCNTAAACAGTGGATAACAGAGCAGGAGGACATAAGTACTCTGTCCCTAGAAAGATGTGCTATAGAGTACGACAGGAGTGGTTTGCTCGTCCTGAGCATGTCCATGACACACTCTTCTCCCAAGACTATCAATTAGTTTGCTCTTATTTCACAAATACATAGTAGGCCTTTGATTCCTAATGCACAGTTGTCCCTCAGTATGCACAGGGCACTGGGACCCCATCTCCTCCCCCAGGGGTTACCAATATCCAAGGATGCCCAAGTCCCTTATACAAAATAGCATAATATTTGCATATAACCTATGTATACCCTTCCATACACTTTAAATCATCTCTAGATTACTTATGTTTACTACAGTGTGAAAGCCATATAAATAGTTGCCAATTGGCAGCAAATTCAAGTTTTGCTATTTGGAACTTTCTGTAATTTTTTTTCTCTTATTATTTTTGATCCATGGTTGGTAGCATCCACAGATTTGGAACCTGTGGATAAGGAGGGCTGATTATAAGCATGCATTTTAATCCTAGAAAAGAAACTGGAGAATAGCACTAATCTTTGAACTCCTTGAGGGCAAGGACTATACATTGGTTATTGTTTTTTTGTTGTTTGTTTGTTTAGTCACTAAGTTCTGTCTGACTCTTCTGTGACTTCATGGACTGTAGCCCACCAGTCCCCTCTGTCCCTGGGGTTTTCCAGGCAAGAATACTGGAGTGGGTTGCCATTTCTTTGTCCAGGGGATCTTCCTAACCCAGGGACCAAATAATGTCTCCTGCAGTGGCCTCCGAATTCTTTACCACTGAGCCCCGTGGAAATTTATACACTGGTTACCATAGATCAACATGACAGTGCTTGGTGACAGCTTAGGTAAACTGAAAAAATTGAAAATCCACAAAACTGTTAGAAATCACAATTTGAAGTACCAGCAAAGCAAGATAGACTCTTAGTTGTCACTTAACTCTCATACATCCTACCAGACTCACAAACTTAACTGCTATATCCTTATTTTACAAAAGAAAAGAAAGCCAGTAGAAAAATGATGGAAGAATCCATATAAAGTAATCTGATATATACTATGGGCCTATTATTTTCAGTTTAACAACAAGTATTTGATATCACAATCAGGTGGAAAGTTAGATGACCGAGGATCTATTTAAAATTTTAAAAAATTGTATCAGAAATATTTTAATAATATATATGATGAGAGACTGCAGAACATTTTTCAAGCAGGTCAAAACTAGAGCACAATGAAGTTAGGAACAAAATCTAATGAAGCGAGTATATATATCTTGCTTAGTTAAATTTATTTTTAAAGTCTTGTGATTCAAGTATTTAGAAATACTGACTATTCAGTAAAAATTTAACCCATTTATTTATTTGCGAACTATTTATTAAACAGCTACTCAATGTTGGCATTGAGTGTACAGTAGTGACGAAGACAGGAACTATTCATCTTTTTGAAGCCAGGGCCAACTTATCAATTAGGCACGGTGAACACAGTGCCTAGGAACCACAGTACTTTTCAGGAGTCCACAAAAATATTTTAATTTTCTTCAAGATGAGAAAAAAGAAATGAATGTAATCCTGGCTGGACTGTATTAGTCTTTATTCTAATGCAGTGATAAAATACAATTCTAATGTTAGTTATGGGCAAAGAGGCCCACAAAAGCACAAGTTGCTAGGATGGGCCTGTGGGGATTTTATGTTCTATTAGAGGAGACTGGATAATAATTACATTAAGTAGAAGACAGTGTGAAATGAGCTGAAATCAGGGTAAATGCAGGGTGCATTGGGAACCCATCTCAAGGGGTCATGGAAAGCGTCTCAAAAACCTCAACAGAAACATGAAGAGTAAAAGAGTTGGTTTTTTTTTAAGAGCTTGGAAGGAAATGCACAGGAGCAAGGAAATGCACAGATCTGGGCAGTGTGCCAAGCGGTCCCAGGATGTGCCTCTTCCTTCAACAGTATTTGGATGGAACAGATCCAGGGACACCCCTGCCTCCAGCCTCCAACCAGCCTCCAATCTTTTGTCCAGTCACAACCTTTGAAACCAGCCACTCAGCTATCCTCAGCCTCCGGGACCAGCTAACACAAGTTTTTGAATTTAACTCCTCATTGCTGATCAACCATGAGCTCCCAGATTCATCAGAATGTCTCCACCAAGGTGGAGGCCCTGTCCACCACTCTGTCAACCTCCATCTGTGTGCTTCCTACACTTACCTTTCTCTGGGCTTCTATTTCTACAGGACAATGTGGATTTGGAGGGCATGGGCCTATTTTTCCATGAATTGGCCTAAGAAAAGCACGAAGTCACCCAGCATCTCTTTAAGATGTAAAACCAGAGCAGCATCTATGCCTTCCTCCAAGACTTGCACAAGCCTCCCCAAGATGAGCAGGCAAAAACCCAGGAGCCTACGGAAGCCACCTAACTTATGCAAAAGCACCTAAACCAGGTCCTTTTAGGTCTACATTCTTTGGCCAACTGATGCAAAGAGCAGATTCATTGGAAAAGACCCTGATGCTGGGAAAGATCAAAGGCAGGAAGAGAAGGGGCCAAGAGAGGATGAGATGGTTGGATGGTATCACCAACTTAATGGACATGAATTTGAGCAAATTCTGGGAGATAGTGAAGGACAGGGAAGCCTGGTGTGCTGCAGTCCATGGGGCTGCAAAGAGTCAGGCATGACTTAGTGACTGAACAACAACAAAGCCCTGGGTTCTGCCTGTGCAGATCCCCGTCTCTGTGACTTCCTGAAGAATCATTTCCTAGATGAGCAGGTGAAATTCATCCAGAAGATGATCGACCACTTGACTAACCTCTGCCAAATGACTGGTACCCAGGGGGAGCTGGGAGCGTATCTCTCCAAAATGCTCACCTTCAAGCACAACTAGAAACATTTGGCGCCAACCAGTCTTTGAGAAGCCCCTCTGGTGTCAGGGTTTCTACCTGCAGCCTCTCTAGACAGCTTTTTTTTTTTTTGTCCATAAATGTAGTTTTATTGCATCTTTGGTTTTAATCTTGAAATAAAACATTACATTGTTTTCCATTTTTACCACAATATTTCCATAATAATCTCGGACACGGTGTGGCTNTGCTAGTCAATCAGTGGCTCTTCCCGGCCCCCAGACCCTGGCCTTGGACGCGAGGTAGCTCTTCCCGGTTACTGCCCCTGACCTCGGACACGGGGTGGTTCTTCCCAGCCCCCGACCCTGACCTCGGACACGGGGTGGCTCCTCTCAGCTGTTCCTGCGCCGCCACAGCCCGGGACTCCCAGCCGCTGTCTCTGTCCTCCGACGTGGGGTAGCTCCTCTCTGCGCGCTGAGTGGGAAGTGGGGTGGCTCCTGTCAGCTGTTCCCGCGCCGTTGCAGCCTGGCACTCTCGTCCGCTGCCCCTGACCTCAGAAGTGGGGTGGTTCCTCTCAGCCGTTCCTGCAGCGTCACAGCCCGGGACTCTCTGCCACTGTCTCTTGGACGCGGGGTGGCTCCTCCCAGCTGCTGCCCCTGTCCTCGGATGCGGGGTGGTTCCTCTCAGCTGTGCTCAGTGAGCCGGCTCCGCAGCCGCCTGTGCTCAGTCATGTTTTTTCTTTATATTTCTAATCTATGTCAGCCTCAGAAAGTATTAAACAGAGTTACATTCTCATGGAGCAAAGGTGCAGTGAGTTACAACAAAGAAAGAACCAATTATCTCAAAGGTCTGATGTGGTTAATTTCAAGGGCTGTTGCTTGTTTTTCTTAAATTCCAACTACATTAACTATTGCACTCCCAGGGGCACAGTGGATAAAGGATATGGGAACTTGGCAGCAAGCATTGGCTCAACAGTGAAATCGTACACCAGCACTACTCTAATAGCTTTTAACTCTTTGAAAGGCTCTATATTTTTAGAATGTTTTAGGCTTCNCTCTGCTGCTGTCTCTTGGATGTGGGGTGGCTCCTCCCAGCTGCCGCCCCTGTCCTCGGACGCGGGGTGGCTCCGCAGCCACCTGCACTCAAGTGAGCCGCTGGTTATTTATTTTTCAAAAATCAAAGGAAGAAGAAACCTGTTATCCGAACCAGGCCATCTTAGGAATGGACTTACTATAACTTCCCAAACCAGGTATGAGGCTTAACCAGCAGCTTCTGAGTTTTGGTCTATACAGTTCAGAAAGAAACTGCCTTAAAAGGTCAGACTACTAACACTATAGCCCTAGAAGCCTCTGCAAATGAGGCTTTGCCAACTACCTGTGGTCAGACACATAGTGTCCAGCACCAGTCACTGGGCCTTCCCTTCTCCAGAGTGTCACAAGCAGGATCCATGTGAGGGGAGCAACCCATACTCCTGAAGGATGGCTGAAGTACTTTCAAGGACACAACCAGGACGAATGATGCCCAACTTTCCAGGCACAGACAAGTCAACCACAGTTGAGCCTAGTCGACACTCTGGGCTCTGGCCATCCCCAATTGGTCCCCCATCAATGATCAAGGACAAGTGAGGCCACAGGTCCTGGAATTCCTCAACATTCAGAGAGCTGGACTAGGAGCTGAGGTTGGCGCTGGTGAGAGCGAGTGGCCCCCCAAACACCTGGGCCAAGTCCTGCATGAAGGCGTGGTCAGGAATCCGGATGCCTACAAGAAGGGTGAAAGGATTCAGGTCTTTGTTGAGCTCCTCTGAGCATTCCATCACCAGGGTCACTGGTCCTGGCAACAGGTCCTTCAGGAGCCCCTCAGGTACCCTCACATGGCAGTAGCTGTAGACATCAGCCACGCGGCCAGGCATAGGGCCAGCAGCTTGGTCTCGCTGCGGCCCTTGATACAGTACACGGTGCTTCCGTGCAGCTCCCCGAGCAGGCCAGGCCATACAGTGTATCGATGAGGACGGCCACCATGGCGCCTGCGCGCAGCTCAGCCATGGCGGCCCGCAGCGCCTTGGTCCAGCCGCCCCGCTCTGGGTTTGCGGCCCGCACGGCCCCGCTCCCGGGAGCCGCAACAGCCAGGCCCCTGGCATTGGGCTTGGCAGGAGAAGGAGGCGCCCGCTCTGGGCTGAGTCTACCAGCCCCTCGCTCAACCCCATGCTGGCAGCCACCACGGCCCTCCTGTTTCGATTTTTAAAAATTTTAGATCTTTATTCTTTTCTTAATCTAAAATTATTAATTTAATTTTAAATTTGTTTAATCTAAATTCATTAATTTGTTAATGTAAAAGAATCTAAATCTATTCTTAATCTAAAATTTAGATCTAAATTTTAGATCTTTTTGCTTTACAGTTATACTATGTGTTTATTTTGTTGCTTTGGGGCTTTTCTCTAGTTGTGGCAAGGCAGGGCTACTCAAGTTGTGGCGGGCAGGCTTCTCATTGCTGTGACTTCCCTTGTTTTAGAGCACGGGCTCTAGGTGTGTGCGCTTCATTAGTTGAGGCACCTGAGCTCAGTGACTGCAGCTCTGGGTTCTAGAGCAGAAACTCAGTAGTAGCGGCACACAGGCTTAGATGCTCTGCAGCATGTGGGATTTTCCTGGCCAGGGGATCAAACCCATGTCCCCTGCATTGGCAGGCAGATTCTTTACCACTTAGCCACCTGGGAAGTCCTACAGTTATATTTTTAATGTTATAAATTTCCTTCTAAGCACTACATTCACTGCATCCTACCATTTTTGATAAGTTCTATTTTGTTTTCATTTAATTAAAAGTATTTTTAAAAGTTCTCCTAAGCTGCCTTCTTTAACTCATGAGTTATTTAAACTCCAACACATTTAGGGTTCTTCCAGCTATCTATTATCAATGTCCATTTTATTATTATGTGAGAACAAACTTTGTATTATATCTAGTTTTTCAAATTCGTTAAGATATGTTTTATGGTCCAAAATGTGGTCTGTTTTAGTGTATACTCCATGTTCACTTGAAACAAATGTATATTATGTTCTTGTTTAATGGTGTATTCCATAAATGTCAATTATATAGAGTTGATTGATAGTGTTGTTCAGATCACCTATATCCTTACTGATTTTCTGCCTGCTTGATATATCAATTACTGACAGAAGGGCTTTGAAGTAACTTTAATCATGGACTTGTCTATTTCTGTTTTCAAATCTCTCAGTTATAGCCCCATGTATTTTGGCACTTTCACTTTTAGATGAATACAAAGTTAGGGTTATTGAATCTACTTGGAAAGTTGACACCGTTATTACCATCTTGTCTGAGATTAATATGGATACTTCAGCTAGCTTTTGATTAGTGTTTAAAAGTACAGTATTTCTTTATCCATTACTTTATTATTAACCTAGCTGAGTATTTACATTTGAACTGGAAATATTACAGATAATATATAACTGAGCCATGTTTTTGTATTAATCCACTCTGACAATCTGTCTTTTCATTGATGTATTTAGATAATTCATATTTAAAGTGATTATTTACTATTTGTTGTATTTATTACTTGTTTCTCCTCCACTTTTTGCTATATTTACACCTTCCCTTGTTTTGAGTTAAAATTTAATGTGATTCCATCTTTTGTCTTAGTGTATCAGTTATACTTAAAATAATTAATGTTGTTCTATCATATACAATATACATTTTTAACTAATCTGTTTTCAAATGCTGAACCAGTGCACATGCTATGCATTACCTTATAACAGAGTGGTTCCAGTTCCTTCTTCCCACCATTATGATATTGTGTCATTCATTTAATTTATCTGTGTTCTATAATCACCCAATACTTATTTTTGCTTTTACCAATAGTTATTTTTAGGTCAACTATAAATGAGATAAATATAGCATTTCTGTTACCTTTCTTTATTCTTTCTCTGTCCTGCCTTTCTTTACGTAGCTCCAGTTTTCTAACCCATGCCCTTTTTCTTCTGCCTGCATTACTTCTTTTTTTTTAAAACAATTATTTGTATTGATTTATTTTTGGCTGCACTAGGGTTCATTGCTTCGGGTGAGCAGAGGCTGCTGTTCACTGTAGAGCGTGGGCTTCTCGTGGTGCCCTCGCTTTGTTGTGGAGCACAGGCTCTATGCGTGCTGAACTCAGTCATTGAGGCTCACAGGCTCAGTAGTTGCGGTTCATGAGCCCTAGAGCACGCAGGCTCGAATAATTGTAGCATGGGCTTAGTTGCTCTACAGCATGTGTGATATTCCTGGAGCAGGGAGTGAACACGTGTCCCCTGCATTAGCAGGCAGATTCTTATCCACTGCACCGTCAGGGAAGTCCTCTGCGTTGCTTCTTTTAATATTTCTTGCAAGATTGTTCTGTTTGTGATGAATTTCACTTTTGGAGGGGTTGGAGAAGGAAATGGCAACCCACTCCAATGTTCTTGCTTGGAGAATCCCAGGGACGGGGGAGCCTGGTGGGCTGCCGTCTATGGGGTTGCACAGAGTTGGACACGACTGAAGCGACAGCAGCAGCAGCAGCAGTACATAGAATTCCTCATCAGTGTTTTTCTTGGTCTTCAACATTTAAAATATTTCACTTTACTTTCATCTTGTTTACATAGTCTCTTAGGATAAGTAACTGATATTCTTGTCCATGATCCTCTATAGGTCACAGTGTGGCTTTTGTTTTCTGTGTTCCCTTTCTCTTTGTTTTCTTGAAATTTGAATCTGATATGCATTTATGTGTTTATTTGGTATTTACCCTACTTGCTGCTTTTTGAGCTCTTAGTTATATAGTTGGACATCTGTGATTAATTTTGGAAAGTTATTGACAGTTATAACTTCAAATCTTCTCCATCTACAATTTCGTCTCATTCTAATTTTGTTTACTCAAATTACATGTATGTTAAATCTTTGATATTGTCCTACAGTTCTTGAATTGTATGTTATGTTTCTATTTTTTCCTCATATTCCAATTTAGGAGATGTTTATTGACATACCTTCAATTTCACTGACTCTTTTCTCAGCCATGTCATGTCTACTGAGAAGCCCATTGAAGGCATTGTTCATTTTTGTTAGTTTTTTAAAAAAGCTTAACTTTTCATTCTGATCATTTATTAGTGTTTTTTTCTTTTTTACTAAAATTGCCCATCTAGTCTTTCATGTTGTCTACTTTCTACATTAAAGCTCTTAATAAATTAATCACAGTTAAAATTCCTTGTCTAATAATTCCAAAGTCTGTGTCATATCTGGTCTGGCTTTGATGATTGGTTTATTTCATTGCCTTCTAACATAGCTTGTAATTTTGGATTGAAAGCACTACATTGAGTAATAGAAACTGTTAAATATGCCTAGATGTTGAGCTGTGTTTAAATTCTTTTGTCCCTGTAGATTCCAGAAATTCATATACCTTCATTGTCCTTGTTTTTTCTCCTCTCTATGTGTTGCTCAGTTGTGTCCGACTCTTTGCGACCCCATGGACTGTAGCCTATCAGGCTCCTCTGTCCATGGGATTTTCCAGGCAAGAGTGCTGGAGTGGATTGCCATTTCCTTCTCCAGGGGATCTTCCCGACCCAGGAATTGAACCTGGGTCTCCCGTATTGCAGGCAGACACTTTACCATCTGAGCCTGAGGGAAGAGGGAAGCCCCCTCTTGACGTTGCTGCTGTTGCTGCTGCTGCTGCTAAGTCGCTTCAGTCGTGTCCGACTCTGTGCGACCCCATAGACGGCAGCCCACCAGGCTCCCCTGCCCCTGGGATTCTCCAGGCAAGAACACTGAAGTGGGTTGCCATTTCCTTCTCCAGTGCATGAAAGTGAAAAGTCAAAGTGAAATCATTCAGTCATGTCCGACTCTTTGCAACCCCATGGACTGCAGCCTACCAGGCTCCTCTGTCCATGGGATTTTCCAGGCAAAAGGACTGGAGTGGGGTGCCATTGCCCCCTCTTGATGTTAAGATTCCCTAAATAGAGTCTGTGTCTTGCACATCTTTCAGCTGAAATTCATTGTGACTACATTAGATCCATGTTATTTGGTGGTACAGTATGAGTGAAGGGGAGCATTTAATTCTTTCATGATTGAATCACAGTTTTTTAGTAGTCGTGTGTCTCATGGATGCAACCTTCATGAATATTTCTCCAGTAATATAGCTTTTCCTNGTGCCATTGCCCCCTCTTGATGTTAAGATTCCCTAAATAGAGTCTGTGTCTTGCACATCTTTCAGCTGAAATTCATTGTGACTACATTAGATCCATGTTATTTGGTGGTACAGTATGAGTGAAGGGGAGCATTTAATTCTTTCATGATTGAATCACAGTTTTTTAGTAGTCGTGTGTCTCATGGATGCAACCTTCATGAATATTTCTCCAGTAATATAGCTTTTCCTCCCTGCCTCTTATTCCTTTTCCAGCTGCAAAATTTCCAGTTCATTTTCTTGAAGTCCTGACCCTTGTTGATTATATTCTGTTTTGTGTTGTGTTCCCAGTAGGTGAAACAAGAAGACTGGAGGGGCTGGGGTGGGGAACAAAAATTCCTTTTTCCAGCTGGAATCAGCTCTGACAAAGTGATTATACTTTTATACTAGACTAGGCATTTTTAATATAGAAGTTTCTTGATAAATTTTGCAAAAAGTACCTTTTTCCTAACCACCTTTTTGTAGGAGACCCATGAGGGTATCTTTTTTTTATCATCACCATGGCAATCTGGCAGGGTCCTGGAGTCAGATCCTACAAAAATATGTAACCCTTCTAAGACTCAGCCCTAGGAGCTTCTCACTCTCAAGCTAGTCCACACTCAACTTCCCATGATATATCAAAATTATCATGTAAGAGTTCCTACCAGTTTTTACTATAGTGGTTTCTGCTCCAGGTCTTTATTTCTCTAGATATATTTTTCCTTATTGATTTCAAGGTGGCATTTTGCCCTGTAAACCCTGTGTTCTGTTGAATCCAAGAAAATTCATTGATTATTAGTTTGTCTAGTGTTTTCTGTTTATAAGTATGGGAACATACACTTTTTTATGTCAGATGTAAAACAAGAAGTCTTGAAAACTCATATTTTAAAAAGTTATATACAAGTGGTGAAAACATTTGAAAATATAACTATTGAAATACAAATGAAAACACAAAGAGATGCTCTTTTTTATAAAACAAAACAAGTTGTAAAATATGAATAATGTCATTTTAGTATTGAAAAAGATGTGTGTGTGTGTGTGTGCATGCATATATATGATCACTCATTCAGTAGTGTCTGACTCTCTGCAACTCCGTGGACTGTAGCCCCCTCTCCTCTGTCTATGGGATCTCCCAGGCAAGATCCTGGAGCCCGTTGCCATTTCCTCCTCCAGGGGATCTTCCCAATCCAGAGACTGATCCCATTTCTCTCTCATCTCCTGCATTGGTAGGCAGATTCTTTACCACTGTTCTGCCTGGGAAGCCAATGTATATGAACAAATATCTTTGTGCAAGAAAGTGCTACATTCTGTGTCTCTAAAAGAACAAAACATTGAACCTGAGCAGAGTGGTTGGATCAGGTTCGCCCTTCATGCCATGTAAGATGAGTAGTCAAGGGCTCTTATATAGCTTCCAGAAATAATAATTATCAATTTGATGCTTGGCCAGGATCAGTCAAAAGAAAGAGATTTTCCCAACCATAGCATACCACAACTTTTTACTGTGGTATTTGTTGCAAATGATTATAAAAATACTTTATAGGTGCAAGAGTTCAAATGAAATGAAATTCAGTGATGAATTAGATCAGTCACAGCTCAGTTTGTAAACAGCAGGAACCTAATCATCTTTGCTTGAAATCTAAAGAAATATGGGGGGCTTCTGGGGGTCTCCACAAAACAATAGCAGATCTTTTGTTAATTCACTGAAATCAATATAAAATAATTTGTTAGTGGCTATAAAAAAGAGTAAATTTTCTGATTCTGAAAGGAGTCATACTACATAGTCACAAGCCTCATTACGTTTATGTCTTATTCTTCAGGATAATACGAATTAATGGAGAATAATGCGTATCTTCAGGACTTGAAAATTTTAACTGCAGCAACCTTGAAATATCAGGGAAAACCCTTGGAGTCATAGTGAATTCAATAACTAAAATAACACTTGAAGGATTATTTTAATGTATTTTTAGATATTTGTTTAATGAAAAATCTTTCATACTGAAACCAGTCCAGAGATCAAAGAGACAGTGTTGGTTAAGAAACAAGAATGTTTGCTAAGTCTCAGATTGGTCTTATTTTATTATTCTGCTCTTCATGTTGCATAGCTTAATTTAGTGAACTAGGTAACTAGTCCAAATGGGAGACTTTGAGAGACTATTACACAAATCCAGTAAATTCAGTGAAAGCTGTATCACCAAGTAACTAGAATGTTCCCTTTTGTGGGAAAAGTAGAGACAAGGTTGTCACCTCTGGTTCCCTCTTGTAATTACCTGTATTTATTTGTGCAACATTTGGCATAGATGACCTTTCACTTCATTCTCAGAACTTTCCTTCTTGTGGCTTCACATTCCCCTAGTTTCCCCCAATATTATCAGTTGCTCAGTTTCCATTTTCTTCCCAGGCTCTTTCTCTGTCCCCATGCCATTTTCTGTTCTGGATCTATACTCTCTTATCTTACCATGGATCTATACACTCTTATCTTACCATGCCCCACACTTTACAGTTCTATGTTTGTGCATGCCATCAAAACTTCTACATTCATTTCTGAATTAAAACACACACACACACACACACACACACACACACCAGACTTGTATTTTCTATATGAGCATTGAGTGATTTGTTTTTAAAAATTATTTTTTTGTTAATTCTTCTTTGAAGAACTCAGTTTCTCAACCCTACTCTGTTTTCCCTCAGCACTCCACATCTTAGTAAATGGCATCTCTTGTGCTAACTTAAGTCTAAAATCTGAGAGCCATCTTATTCCTCTTCTCTTCATCTAATTCTTCAGTTTGTCCTTTTGACTCCCCCTCTATATTACGTGAAGAACTCTTTAGTTCTTTCTGTTTACACTATATACTTCTGATACTGTACCAGTTATCATCCTTTCTATCTGGATTATAGCACTAGCATTTTAATTTGTCTCCCTGCTTATGTTCCGTCTTTGCAGTAATATACTACCCATAGAACAACCAGAATGATATTTTAAAAATACAAATTGGATCTTGTCAGTCCCTTGCTTAAAACTCTCCAATGGCTTACTATTGTACACATTTATTAACGCACTTCTTCCTCTGGCTTACAAAGCCTTTTAAATTTGGATCTTTGGCTACTCTTTAAATTGTTACCCGTCCACTCTTCTCCTATAGGCACACAGCCTCTCTGCCTCTTGAGCTCACAGCCTTGCCTCTGTAGGGTGATGAGCTTTATGTGACATATTCTTCCACATGATGACTCATGGCAGCCTCCCTTTTATCCTTAAAATCTCAGTGTAAATGTTCTCTCTGCAATGAGACCATCCCTTTCCACCCAAACCAAGGTAATCATTCTGTCTCATAGTATCATGTCACCTGTTAAAGGTAGCTGCTTGTCTTTTTCTTTATATGATACATAATCTTAAGATGGCAGAGAATATGTCTCCTGTTCACTGCTGAGTGTTTAGCATACAGAATAGTCTCTGGTTATAGAAGTTGTTCAGTAAATCCTTGCTTGAGAATTCCTTGGAGGTCCCATGTTAGGACTTGGCACTTTCACTGCTATGGCCTGGGTTCAATAACTGGTCAAGGAACTGCAAACCACATAGCAAGGCCAAAAGTTAAAAAAAATCCTGAATCCCGGCTTCCCGACTTGAGCGCAGGCGGCTGCGGAGCCGGCTCGCTTGAGCGCGGCCGACAGGAACCACCCCGCGTCAGAGGACAGGGGCGGCAGCCGGGAGGAGCCACCCCGTGTCCAAGAGACAGCGCCGAGAGTCCCGGACTGTGAAGGCGCAGGAACGGCTGAGAGGAGATACCCCACTTCCGAGATCAGGGGCAGTGGACGAGAGTGCCAGGCTGCAACGGCACGGGAACAGCTGAGAGGAGCCACCCCACTTCCCACTCAGCGCGCAGAGAGGAGCTACCCCACATCGGAGGACAGAGACAGCAGCTGGGAGTNCTGTATACAAGACAGCAAAAGAGACACAGATGCATGGAATGGACTTTTGGACTTTGAAGGAGAGGGAGAAGGGGGGAAGGTTTGGGAGAATGGCACTGAAACGTGTGCTATCGTGTGGGAAATGAAACATCAATCTGTATTCGGTTTATTATTTTTATTTATTAAATTAAAAAAAATCCTTAATAAGACAGATAGCAATATGAATTCATTGAACAATTTGTAAGGGCTGTCAAGATAAGGGGAGAACATTTGAGAAAGACGGAGATGTTAGGATAGAAATTTGAAAACTTTGCTAACTTCTCAGTTTCGCCTAAACCTAGCACTGTGTACTGTTAGCATTTCTTTATTATGTACAACGTTCTCTTCTCACTCTAAGCTCTTTCATCCACACCTTCCAATTTAACTCCCACCTCTATCCAAACAACTTACAGTTTTATATTCCTAGCCAGCATCTTTCATCTATTTTCCACATCTCTATATTCAAATGCTTACCTGGTAATTCTTCTTAAATATCTCAAACTCATTTCAGATCCTACATGTCCCAGATATCCTCATGATCTTCTATTCTCAGCTATGATTGTCTTTCTGTATTCCTGCGGTTAATACCGCTCTCTATCCCATTGTGCAAGGCACAATCCAGAAATCTTTCTTGGAACTTTACCCTTTGCCTAAAATCCAATCTATCTAAAATCTTGCTTCTCATCCTAAATATATCCTGATTTTTCCAGTCCATCCTCACACCTACCTCATCAAAAGTAATAGCCCAGATTAGTAGACCACTTACTATGTACCAGTACTCTTCTAAGAGCTTTTTCTTTATTAATCCAGTTAATCATCTCAAACACTCTGTGAAGTAGATTCTGTCATTATTTCTATTTTACAGATAAGGATTCTTGGCACAAGGAATATATGTAAGTTGCTCAAAAGGCATAAGGTCAGGTACAAACCTGAGCAGTTTGAAGGTAGAATCCATATGTTTAAACATGGCACTCTCTGAGTCCAAGAATCCAGTTACCTTCAGCCTTAACATGCAATAATCTTTTATAGGCTTACCATCATTGGCTCCAGCTCTGATAGCATTGCATTTCCAATCCATAGCCTGATTAATGTTTTAAAGATATATAGCTCTTCATTTCCCCCATTGTTTAAAACATCCTAATATTTTACATTGCTTTTGGTATAAAAATGAATGTTCTCATTGTTACCTTCAGTGTTTGTCCCTTGGTGAAGCTTTCCTTGATCTTCCTGACTAGATCAGATTCCCTGCCATGTGTCTCATTATTAACTCATGACCCCAGCCTCCCCTGAGTTCCCCTGCACCTGCAGTGGACAGTTTCTGTGCACACCGATCTTCTCCCACCTCCAGTGCTTGTGTCTTTGTTTCTCTGCTCAAGGGCTTGCTTGGATGCCATTGGCAAAACCCTAAAGTTGCCTAGAATTTAATATTCCTAGAGGCAAACCTCATCCAGTGAAGAACATTAGTTGATTGATAAGTACCCCATCTACTCCATATATTAGTGGGACATTTCTTTTTTCAATTTATTCCTTTTTAATTGGAGGATAATTGCTTTACAATACAGTATTGGTTTCTGCCCTACATCAACATGAATCAGATATAGGTGTGCATATGTCCCCTGCCTCGGAAGCCTCCCTCCCACCGCCCACATCCCACCCCTCTAGATTGCCGCAGAGCTCTGGCTTGAGCGTCCTGCAAGTGGGACACTTCTGATTTGTATTCCACAGAGTCCTTTAACCCTTTAAAGAATCTTTAACAGAAATGAGTTTCAGTTCTCCACAGAGGTGGCTCATTCATGAAGTTAGTTCAGTTCAGTTTCTCAGTCGTGTCCAACTGTCTGTGACCCCATGAATTGCAGCACGCCAGGCCTCCCTATCAGAGAAGGCAATGGCAGCCCACTCCAGTACTCTTGCCGGGAAAATCCCATGGATGGAGAAGCCTGGTGGGCTACAGTCCACTGGGTCACAAAGAGTCGGACATGACTGACAGACTTCACTTTCTCTTTTTACTTTCATGCTTTGGAGAAGGAAATGGCAACCCACTCCAGTGTTCTTGCCTGGAGAAACCCAGGGACAGGGGAGCCTGGTGGGCTGCTGTCTCTGGGGCTGCACTGAGTTGGACCGAATGAAGCAACTTAGCAGCAGTAGCAGCAGCAGGCCTCCCTGTCCATCACCAACTCCCGGAGTTCACCCAAACTCATGTCCATCGAGACAGTGATGCCATCCAGCCATCTCATCCTCTGTTGTCCCTTCTCCTCCTGCCCCCAATCCCTCCCAGCATCAGAGTCTTTTCCAATGAGTTAACTCTCCCATGAGGTGGCCAAAGTATTGGAGCTTCAGCTTTAGCATCAGTCCGTCCGAAGAACACCCAGGACTGATCTCTTTTAGACTGGACTGGTTGGATCTCCTTGCAGTCCAAGGGACTCTTAAGAGTCTTCTCCAACACTATAGTTCAAAGGCATCAATTCTTCGGCGCTCTGTCTTCTTCACAGCCCAACTCTCACATCCATATGTGACCACTGGGAAAACCATAGCCTTGACTAGATGGACTTTTGTTGGCAAAGTAATGTCTCTGCTTTTTAATATGCTATCTAGGTTGGTCATAACTTTCTTCCAAGGAGTAAGCGTCTTTTAATTTCATGGCTGCAATCACCATCTGCAGTGATTTTGGAGCCCCCCAAAATAAAGTCTGACACTGTTTCCACTGTTTCCCCATCTATTTCCCATGAAGTGATGGGACCGGATGCCATGATCCTTGTTTTCTGAATGTTGAGCTTTAAGCCAACTTTTTCACTTTCCTCTTTCACTTTCATCAAGAGGCTTTTTAGCGTCTCTTCACTTTCTGCCATAAGAGTGGTATCATCTGCATATCTGAGGTTATTGATATTTCTCCCGGCAATCTTGATTCCAGCTTGTGTTTCTTCCAGCCCAGCATTTCTCATGATGTACTCTGCATAGAAATTAAATAAGCAGGGTGACAATATACAGCCTTGACGTACTCCTTTTCCTATTTGGAAACAGTCTGTTGTTCCATGTCCAGTTCTAACTATTGCTTCCTGACCTGCATACAGATTTCTCAAGAGACAGGTCAGGTGGTCATGAAAGCCTTCTTCATTCATTCATTTTCCTCCCCTACATCATTTTCTCTACTACCTCACTTATGCTTCTGGGATTAATTCCCAAATAAACCACCTGCACTGAGTTATTATCTCAGGGTTGGCTTTTGGAAAAACCTAAAATAAGGCATTCCCTTAGTTTATACTTTATACTTTAGCGTTGTCATGTACTTCTCCTTCATAGCATATTTAGAGTTTGTACAAATATATAAAAAGAGGCCTGAAATAGTGTTCAGTGAATGGTCATGTTTTGGGAGGATGGAATTTTTACTTTCAATGTGGCTTTTTCTTTTATAAGCACTATGATTTTAATAAAGTTAATGGCATGAAAAATAAAATCAGAGCTAGAAAAATTAATAAAATGATATATTTTGCTTTTAATATGACTGTAGAATACAAACTTGTAATTTAAATAACCTTATTTTGCATGACATGTTTTCACTTTATTTTTCATATACTGATAGAAGGAAATAGCTTCATTTTTTTAGTAGTGAGAATATTTAATTATACCAGCTTAGAGAGGGTCTCCTTATTGTGAGGTTTTGCTAAAATAGAAATTGAAAAATGTAGGTAGCTAAAGACATAGTATTTTGTCTTACTTGAATTTTTCTTAAAATAGATTTAATGTCATTTGATCTCTATTAAGTAGTCTAAATTTAAAAGCAACTTAATTATCTTGGTGACTATATTTCACAGTTAAACCATTAGCTTTGCTGCTATAAACAAACATTTTAAAGAGGAAAGAGATAGCTATATTTAGACAAAATGGTATTGAAGTGTGGTCCTCAAACTAATATGAGATTAATGGCTTTTCCTCCTTCTTAACTTAAGGTAGAGTGAAAATAGAAATGGAAAGAGTTTAATCTAGTCAGTATGACCCCAACAGAAATTCAGAATACCATTAAGACTAAATTATTTACCTGGAGATAGGTTTTGTTTGACACTGATAAGGCCATCACACATAAATCCCTGCTTTTTAAAATCAAATGTTTGAAAAGAACAAGGTCCATGAGAGCATCAGAGAATAGGTATTTACAGATCACAGATTTTTAAAATGACTTTTTAATCAATAGAAAGCTAAAGCTTTCCTTGATTAAGAAAAATGTTTCACTGAGGGCATGGAAAAGCTTTTTTTAAAATTTTGATTCTAAAAGATTAATTCAAAATAAATAACTAAAATGATTATATTATGGAAATACAGGTCTTAGAAGAGCCTTTGGAGTCAGAAGATATGGGTATAGTAATAAATCAAATGTATTTTTCTTTTATTCAATTTTTAAAGATTAAAAATATTAATATTTTATATTAGAAGAGGTTGGGGCAGTGAAGACACTCATGAATTGCCAGGGCTGTACACAGCTGGAGAAGCTTAATCTGCATCTCCTTCTACTTAAAGGTATTTCCCTATAGTGGGGAAATGGAAAAATGCTCAAAAACCTAGTTATAAGAATGTCCTCATAGTATGGCTTATACAACCAGCATTTTTATAAAGAACATCATTCAAGTGTACAATTATAAAGGCATTAAATAATGATACATCTACATAATGAAAGATTTGCTAGCCTTTAGAAATAATAATCATGTATAGAAAGAATGTTCATGATCTATTGATAAGTGAAAAAAGTACATTTGCAAAGTAAAATATAAAGTCATGTTTAACAAGGACACATATCTGCATATTTGAATATGTATACAAAAGCTGAATAAAATACAGTAGTTACCCCCTTATCCATGGGGGATACGTTCCAAGATCCCCAGTGGCTGCCTGAAACTGGAGACAGGACAGAACCCTAGCTCTACTGTTTTTTCCTGTATTGATGAGTAGCATATACCACGCAAACACAGGGGACAAAGGGATGATTCATGTTCCAGGCAGGAAGGAGTAGGGTGACATGAGATTTCATCACATTATTCAGAATGGTGCACCATTTAGAAGTTATGAATTTTTTATTTCTGGAATTTTCTATTTACTATTTCAGACTTGATTGGTCATGTGTAACTAAAACCAAAGACAGCAAAACAGCAGATAAGGGGAGACAAATATATACAATATTATAAATCATGATTAATTTACTATAAGATTGCAGCATTGGTTTTTACTCTATTTTAACTATCTGTATTTTGTAATTTTCCTACAATGACTATAGCTTCTAAAATAACAGGTAAACATTACAAAAAATAAGTCAGAACTCCATTATTTATATTTGACACATTGGGCATGACACTTAATTTCCTCTTTTTGAGGGAATTATAGTGAAAACTAACTGAGAAAGCACTTGTGATACCTTGGCAGAGATGGAGCATTTAATACAGTTTGATAAATTTGACTTTCAGGGAATCTGACTTCTAGTAATGCCTGTGTCTCAATTTAGAAATGTGACCTTGAGCAAATTATTTAACTTCTTCAAATTTTATTTAACTTAATGAATAGTATTAAGGAGCTATACTGATATTAAGTCTTCTCTTCCAAATCATTTTACTTTGTGGAAAATCTAACGGATTGGAAGTAGTAATATTATTTTCAGTATATTAAAAGTATATATGTTTGAGTTTAAAGATATGTTTATACATCAGGAGGGAAAAGGAAATAAAGGAGTGAGCTTTTGTCAATCTGTAGAAATGTTTATACTGGACTCAACAATACATACTACTTAAAACTCACATAAATATAATTCAGAGTGTAAAGTATGAGAAAGTTGAGAGGAACAAGGGAGATGAAGTAAGAAATTTGTCAGGCTATCCTAGAAAAGAACTGAGTCAAGGCAACTCAAATATTGCAGCTACTTAAAAGATGACTATACTGCTGGCCACTTCTGTGGGTCCAAAGCAGTAACATTAAAGACAGATACTTGAAATTTTAACCTTTATGATCTAAAAATAGAAGTAAAGTCCAGAAATCCACAGTACTATCCCAGGGGAGAGCCCCAAGGCAGCCACCCCAATTAATCTTTCCAAGGGATGAACCAAGCAGGCTGACAATTAAAAATCTCCCAGTCTTGAGTAACTTAGATATGCCCTCTGTTCCTGGTTCCTGAATTGATTTTAAAAGGAAATAATGGGAAACATACTGGATGATTGGCTTCAAACATCCCCAGCTCTTTGGTAGGAGCTAGATGAATACTGCAAACTATTCAGCATAAAGCTATTTAAGTAAGACTAGATTGGTGGTGAAGAAGAATGGGTATGACAGGAATATTAATTCTAGGAGTTTCTATGGAAAAGGTCATGACTACTGGTGTTCGAACTATGAACTATGTTTGCATGAACTATGAAAAGAAAGTGATATTATGAATGAAATGTTCCTAAATTGGCACTCCATAAATTTGGTTTCTAGTCCTAGTTTTTCTATTAATTATGCAATTTTATGTGTATAATATCACCTACATGAACTTTGGTTTCTTTCGCTAGCTAAACTGACTTCACAATATTATTTGTTTCCTATGGCTTCTATGACAAATACCACTGACTTATAATCATAGAGCTTCATTTTCTCATAGTTCTGAAGGCCACAGGTGTGAGAGAAATTTTACTGGGTCAAAATTAAGTTCACAGAGCCACACTGTCTCTGAAGGCTATAGGGGAGAATCTATTTCTTGCCTCTTCGAGGTTATGGTGGCTTCTTGCTGCGTCCAGCACTGCGGGTGAGAAAGACCTGAAATGGGGCGAGTGCGTGATGAAAAGACACATAATTTAGCAACTGGGGAGTCAGGGGGCCCTCCTGCTTTCCATGACAGGAAGACAAAATGGCTCCTTTCAGCCCACACTTTTATTGGCAAAAGCCACTTGAGATCATTAGGGAATAGCTATACTGGGGAGTTTGATTAGCCCAGGCTCTGGTGTTGATCAGGAATATCTTGTTTTGTTTCCATGGAGACAGACGCAGGGGTAGGCAGTGAAGCACGTGGAGCAGAGAGCACGTCCAGCCCCCAAAATGTCCGTTCAGCATGCTTACTAGGACAACCACTAGGGTGCAGTTTGCCGCACCCCCGAGTCATGGGGGCAGGTTCTGGTCTCTGCTCCACCAGGCTGCAACAGCTTCTAGCATTCTTTGGATTGTGGCTACATGACTCCAATCTCTGCCGCTGTCTTCACAATGACTTCGTGTGGGTGTTGTGGTAGGCAGGTGGGGGATATGGGGGTGTATGCGTGTGTGTGGCTACATGACTCCAGTCTCTGCCTCCATCTTCACAATTACTTCGTATGTGTGTGTGTGTGTGTGCACGCACGCGTGCACCTTACGTGTGGTATGAAATCTTTCTCTGTGATATGAAATCTTACTGTGTGTCCCTGTTGTAAAGACATGTATGAGGTTACAGGTACTTGGAATTAGGATGTGGATATTTTTTCAGGAGGCCATTTTTTTGGCCCGCTGTCACCACTTGGTTGACAGGGTTTAGTTTTATAAGGCAATAACTCTTTAGGAAGAAGTACTTTGTTCTTTAAAAATTCCATGGAGTCCTACTGACAGAATGAGAAATTAAACAGAGTTTCTTAGCTCCATCCTACTTCTCTTTTTATCCCAAACTATCTATTTCTGAAAAAAAGAAAAAAAAAAAAAAGGTACAAATGGTGGTGGTGGGGGTAATAGTGGTAAAAATGTAATTTACTTCTTTAGCTATATCACAGAATATTTTAAAATAGCATTCTAAAACCCAGTCTTGAAGAGCTGTACAGAAAGCTCATCAAGTATCTAAGTCAAAGTATTTAATTTTTTTAATTAGATTTTTTTGGACCGTATTTGCTAGCAGATCTGAAACTCATGAAAGTATAAGAATTAGGAAAGGACCAGAATATGTTTTGACAACAATAGAGAGCTAATAGCTGCCAAAATAAAACACACTAGAATAAACTAAAAAATTTAGGTCTTTGTTTCAATTTCAATAAAAGGCAAATCCAACAGATCAATGAAAGTATTATCTTTTAAAAAATGGTATATTTATAGGCTATTTTCTCAGAAACGATGACTAGTAAATGAAAACTTTGGTTGCACAGTATAATTTCAAGATTGGTCTCTCTTCAAGGTTAAATGGCGAGGGATCTAGAACTCCTGAAAGTGATTTCCTGTGACGTTTCCAAACATGACTGATGGACAGGGTTGGATTCAATGCAGATTCAATAGAGCTTTCATCAATTTAATACAGGTGGAATAAGGATTCCGTGAATCATCCAACTGGGTTCTGAATTTCAGGGCAAAGAAAGTGAGATCTGAGATTTATTAGCATTCAGTCTCAGACTTTGGAATGTTTTAAAGTGACTACTATGAAATATGAAGTGTATTAACTAAGTACCATACTACCACCACCATCACAAATTTCAAATAATGAGCCATTCTTCTGATGATAATTCTGGAGTATGATGAGTGGAGAAAAAACATCTAACATTCCATTCCATTTCACCCCTAACTACAGGCTCTTTTCAAAGCCTTAAACAAAATATTCATTTACTCATTCAGTATTTGTAGGATGACAGCTCTACTGTTCGTTAAACACTGGGAATAGTTTGACTTTATTTTTGTCCTTAGAAGTTTTCCTTTTCCTTAGAAACTAATCAAGGTAGACAAAAAAAAAAAAAAATTCTGTGGAATATAAACAGTTAAGCACAGAGAGACAGGGTTGATTAGATCTGCTGGGAAAAAGTAGTTTATGTCCTAAATAAGATATGATAGGATGTGAATACATACAAGGTTTATAGATGTGGGGTGGCAAGGCAAGAGTACACAACTTCCTTGAATATTGGCATTAAGGAAGAGATGAAAAGGGAGGGGAGTTCAGTGTTGAGGAATTTTGAAAATTTCACATCAAATGACTGTAAACTACGATGTTGCCTACTGAACATATGAAAAATGAAATTGATGTTTAGAGAAATATGGGAATGATTGAAACAGTGCACATGGACAACGGAAATGTAAGCAACAAAATCCCTGACATGTAAAAGAAAAAAAGGAATACTACGCAATGAAGAACCAACTTGCGAACTGTAATGACATAGTGGAAAAATTATAGAATTATTAGAATAGAAAGCATAATGGGACAATAAGGATGGATGAAATAGGTGTTATGTATTTCCCAGTGCTAGTGGTTGGAAAGGTTAGAAAACTAAAGGTCTGCAGTCAATATCGAAATGATTTGGAACCCATTCTGTAAGAGATGGGGTTGAATGGGAAAGAAGTGCAAGAAATGGAGCAATATCCTGGGAGACCAGGTTGAGGTTAAGTAGCCAGGAATTATAACCAAGACAGTAACAAGCGCAGTTGGTCAGAAGGATGAGGACAAGTGAGAATGCAACGGATTGTATTCGTAAAGGGGAATTACAGACCTTGGAGTTTTAAGTATAGCTTTTCCATTAGTTTGAGAGACTGAAGATGATGGAACCTTAGTGGCTAAGATAAGCAGATGTTCTTGATGTTTAAATCATCAGAGGTAACAGAAGCCAAAGTTGAGAGGAAAATGAAGAGCCTGGCACTAAAGTTATTGAAGATGGTGAAGAGCTTTCATGGAGGTCTATAGCTGTTTGTGAACATTAGACTAGGGCAGGAAATTCACTCATTTATTGAATAAATATATATTGCCTGCTCTATCCCTGGCACACTTCAGTAGTGAGCAAAAATATACAAAGTCCCTACTCTCGTATAATATACATTTTAGTTGGAGAGACAGAAAATAAATAAGCAAACAAAATAATGCCAGGTGATGATAAGGTATGAACAAAATAAAGCAGAATTATTATACTGTGATATATAAGCTGGGGAAGAACTCAAATAGAGGATAATGTTTGACATTAGAGGTGAGACCTGATGGAAGAAAGCCATATTGATATCTGTAGGAAGAGTAGTTCTGACAAATATCGACGAAAAAATTATGCATGCAACCTAAAAATTGAGAGTTAGATTTTATTCCATGGAAATGTTAGGTCTTGAGAGGCATATCTCCGGTGACCCTGAGAGAGCTGACTCTGAGGAGGCAGGATGGGAGCCAGGCCATGTACAAGTTTGCAGTGAGGGGCAGGGGAATCTGAATATTAAAAGATTATTGTTAATTAAGAAAAAACTAAATCTCTCATGTGAAGAGATTTAGAGATCTTCTATGTATGGAAAATGCAAGCATTTGGGCTTGCTGAAATCATTTCTTTCATATGCATCTAGCTCTCTGGGGCCTGTCCTGCTTTCCTTATTATTTGCATACTAATTCCTTGTTTACCATAAGAGATGGCAATCATGGCAGATGGCCACATCTGACATCCCCCCAACTCCTCAACTCTTACAAGGGAGAAAGTAGCTTGCAAATGGCTGGCTTTCTTTCACCAAGGCCCAGAAATTTGCATTTGGAAAAGGCTTGTTTACTGGTAGAGCATAGAGCACAAAATGTTTCATTTCACACAAATAAAAAAGCAAAAAAAAAAAAAACCCTTGGCAGAAACCTCATAGGAGTTTAAGGACTAACAGAAAGAGGCAAGTATGACTAGTATACAGGGTGCTTAGGGGTGTAGGCAGAGGCAGAAGTAAGGGAGAAAGCCAAAAGAAAAAAAAATGTATTGGGCTTTATAAGTCAAAATAGTGAGTTTCAATTTTCTGGGTTAAATGGAAAGTTGTTCAGTCACTCAGTCCTGTCTGACTCTTGGCGATCCCATCAACTGCAGCATGCCAGGCTTCCTTGTCCTTTACTATCTCCTGGAATTTGCTCAAACTCATGTCCATTGAATCAGTGAGGCCATCCAACCATCTCATCCTTTGTCTTCCCCTTCTCCTCCTGTGTTCAATCTTTCCCAACATTAGGGTCTTCACATCAGGTGGCCAAAGAATTGGACTTTCAGCTTCAACATCAATCCTTCCAATGAACATTCAGGATTGATTTCCTTTAGGACTGGCTGGTTTGATCTCCTTGCAGTGCATGGGACTCACAAGAGTCTTCACCAATACCACAATTCCAAAGCATCAATTCTTCAGCACTTAGCCTTCTTTATGATCCAACTCTCACATCCATACATAACTACTGAAGAATAGCCTTGACTATATGGCTCTTTGTTGGCAAACTGATGTCTCTGCTTTTTCACACGCTAGCTAGGTTTGTCAAAGCTTTTCTTCCAAGGAGCAAATATCTTTTAATTTCATAGTTAGCATCACTGCCTGCAGTTGTTTTGTAGCCCAAGAAAATAAAGTCTGTCACTGTTTCCATTGTTTCCACATCTATGCTGTGAAGTGATGGGACTGGATGCCATGATCTTAAGTTTTTGAATGTTAAGCTTTAAGCCAACATTTTCACTCTCCTCTTTCACTTTCACTTAGAGGCTCTTCAGTTCCTCCTTGCTTTCTGCCATTAGAGTGTGGTGTCATCTGCATATCTGAGGTTACTGTTATTTTTCCTGGCAATCTCGATTCCAGCTTGAACTTCATCCCAACCCAGCATGTCATATGAAATACTCTGCATATAAATTGAATAAGCAGTGTGACAATATACAGCCTTGACGTACTCCTTTCCCAATTTGGAACCAGTATGTTCCATGTCCAGTTCTAATTGTTGTTTCTTGACCTCATACAAGTTCCTCAGGAGGCAGAAAAGGTGGTCTGATAATCCCATATCTTGAAGAATTTTCCACAGTTTGTTGTGATCCACACAGTCAAAGGCTTCATTACATACTCAGTGAAGCAGAAGTATGTATTTTTCTGGAATTATCTTGCTTTTTCCATGATCCAAAGGATGTCGGCAATTTGATCTCTGGTTCTTCTGCTTTTTCTAAAACCAGCTTGACCATCTGGAAGCTCTTGGTTCATATACTGTTGAAGCCTAGCTTGGAGGATTTTGAGTATTACCTTGCTACATATGAAATGAGTGCAATTGTGTGATCTTTTAAGCATTCTTTGGCATTGCCTTTCTTTGGCATTGGAATGAAAACTGATCTTTTCCAGCCCTGTGGCCACTGCTGAGTTTTCCAAATCTGCTGGCATGTTGAGTGCAGCACTTTCACAGCATCATCTTTTAGGATTTGAAATAGCTCAGCTAGAATTCCATCACCTCCATTAGCTTTGTGGAGGTGCTGCTTGACTTCATATTCCAGGATGTCTGGCTCTAGATGAGTGACCACACCATCCTGGTTATCCGGGTCATTAAAACTTTTTTTGTATAGTTCTGTGTTTCTTGCCACTGCTTCATAATCTCTTCTGCTTCCATTAGGTCCATACCATTTCTGTCCTTTATTGTACTCATCTTTGCGTGGAATATTCCACTGATATCTCTAATTTTCTTGAAGAGATCTCCAGTCTTTCCCATTGTATTGTTTTCCTCTATTGGAAAATTGGCACTCTAATTAATACCTGGTAGTAATGGAAAAGGAAATGGCAACCCACTCCAGTGTTCTTGCCTGGAGAATCCCAGGGACAAGGGAGACTCATGGGCTCCCATCTATGGGGTCGCACAGAGTCGGACACTACTGAAGCGACTTAGTAGCAGCAGCAGCAGCAGCAGCAGTAATGGTAGGGTAAAGCTAGAGGAAATTATTAGGAAAGCAATTTAATACTCATTAGCCAGTTTTGGTTGCTTGGGCTAGGGCGGCATGGTGAAGATGAGCAGTGATTGGAAACTGGATGTATATTCCTGAAGAACAGAATATAGGGGATGGGGGAGTGTTTGATGCTGACTGTAAGGTTTTTAGCCCAAATAACTTGCCACTGAACTGGAGAACACTGGACAATGGGCAGGTTAGAGGGTGAAGAAAAATCAGTGACTCATTTTTGGTCATGTTAAGTATGAGATGTGGCTAAGAGAGCCTTAAAATTTCCTTCAGCCTGACAAAGCTTTAAAAAGATTTCTTCCCAACTGTAGGCCTCTGTCATCCCTTTTTAAAGCGCATTTATTTTAGAAATATGCAAGGGAAAACTTCCTCTGTCCCTGTGAGATGCAAGTCTTTTACAATCCAGAAGTCTTTCTCTAGGATCTGGGAGAAATCTCTTTGAAAGGTGATCATAAAGAAAGCACTCTTATCTCAGCTTCTGTGGAAGGGTCGGAGACTACTACAATAAACACCAATTACCAAAAGTGATGGCCTAGACATTGACCAACCTTGACCCAGTCCTTTCTACTTTTGTTTCTGTTTCAATAGAATTGAGTTCAGTCTCTTTCCTCTATTGTAATAGTCTTGAATGAAGTCTTCCTTATCTAACTGATCTTATCTGATTTTTCTTTTATATATGTTTATTATATCTAAATCAACATAACAATATATGAAGGCATATAAGTCTGGAGTTCCATGGTGTAGTTCAGGCCAGAAATATACATTTAGAAACTTTCAGGGTAGTGGTCACATTTAAATCTGTGAAAGAAGAAGAGATCACTTGGGTTAGAGCATGGAGTTTTGCAGTATTCCAGTGTTTAGAGGTATGGGATATGGAACAGATTCACCAAAGGAAAGTGAGAAGGAGCAGCTGGTTTGGTACTCCAAAGGTCAAGTACGGAAATTGTTCCAAGTAATAGTGATCAATTGTATCAAATAGTTCTGATTGATCCAATTGGATAACTGATAAATGACCCCTTGATTGTATAATACAGAATTCTTTTGTGCACTTGGCAAGAGCAGCTTAGATGGAGTGGAAAGTATAAAGTCTGAATGAAGTGGGAACAAGAGGGCATAGGAAGAGAGGAGGGAGAAACTGACCTCAGAAGCTCTTTTTGAGAAATGTTGCTTAGAACTAGCAGAGAAATGTGGCACAAACTATTAAAAGATATAGAATCAATGGAAGATTTTTTAAGATCATATATATTTATGTACTAATAGAAGTGAACCATTATAGAGAAAAATGATGTGATGATGGAAGAGAGAAAACAGGCCATGGCAAAAGCAGTGACCTTGATTATATTTAAATGGATGGGTTCCAGTGTTGAAGTGAATAGGTTGACCTTACATAGGAAAAAAAGGGTAATTTGTTCCTTGACCTTCTGGCAGAGTGTATGAGTATTGATGTTGGTAGATAAGGTGATATGGGGACCTGGAAATTCTCTGATTGCTTCCACTTCCTCAGTGAAGTCAGAAGCACAATCATTAGTTGAAAGTGTGGTGGGGGGGAAGGTGGTGGAAATTTTAGCAGAGAAAATCATTGTTAATGATGAGACTTAGGTATAACCATAGCTGAGGTGGGATGGAAGCAGTATCAGTGAGGCCAGGTATTAGGGTAGTAAATTTGTGGATATTGAAGTTACTAAAACATAGGTGAGGGATAGTCAAGGAGAGTAGATAGTTGGGAACTAAAACCTCTAGGGAATTATGGCCAGAAATTCAGAGATCTGTAGTCAAGGAGAGTTGAATTAAAGAGAATTACTGGGTGTTAAACTTGTTGGATAGCATTACATTCATAGCAATGGGGAGTTTCAAGAAGGGAAGGGTCATCCAATGAAAAAGCAATAAGTAGGAAATCAGTCCTGAATATTCATTGGAAGGACTGATGTTGAAGCTGAAACTCCAACACCTTGGCCACCTGATGCAAAGAACTGACTCATTTGAAAAGACCCTGATGCTGGGAAAGATTAAAGGCAGAAGGGGACAACAGGATGAGATGGTTGGATGGCATCACCGACTCAATGGACTTGACTTTAAGTAAACTCTGGGAGTTGGTAATGGACAGGGAGGCCTGGTGTGCTTCAGTCCATGGAGTTGCAAAGAGTTGACCATAACTGAACTGAACTGAGGAAGGAGAAGACTCTATTGTCATCAGCAACAGTGGTACNAAGGGGACAACAGGATGAGATGGTTGGATGGCATCACCGACTCAATGGACTTGACTTTAAGTAAACTCTGGGAGTTGGTAATGGACAGGGAGGCCTGGTGTGCTTCAGTCCATGGAGTTGCAAAGAGTTGACCATAACTGAACTGAACTGAGGAAGGAGAAGACTCTATTGTCATCAGCAACAGTGGTACAAGAAATATTAAAAGATATTGGCAGATATCTCTTCTGATGGGCAGTAGATGACTTTCAGCAGGGAATTGTTTTACAGTTCATTATGTGGATTTATTCAAAGCTCTGAGAAATGTTAAAATTTGATCTAGATCTTTGAAAATTAGTGGATATGAGAAACATCTAAGGAGCTTGCTTTAAAATGTAGATAGATACTCAGGTGATCAACTTCGACATCATAAGTGATATCTTGTTGATCATGGGCTATGTATGCTGTGATGAGAATGGCACTTCTCTTCAGTGGTCTTCCTCCTCCAAATCCATAACCACACTATAATTATGAGAAAAATGTCACACAAACCCCAATTGAGAAACATATTACAAAATACCTAGTTAGTGCTCCTGAAAATCATCAGTTTAGTTCAGTCGCTCAGTCGTGTCCGACTCTTTGCCACCCCGTAAATTGCAGCATGCCAGGCCTCCCTGTCCATCACCAACTCCCAGAATTCACCCAAACTCTTGTCCATTGAGTCGGTGATGCCATCCAGCCATCTCATCCTCTATCGTCCCCTTCTCCTCCTGCCCCCAATCCCTCCCAGTATCAGAGTCTTTTCCAATGAATCAACTCTTCATATGAGGTGGCCAAAGTATTGGAGTTTCAGCTCTAGCATCATTCCTTCCAAAGAACATCCAGGATTGATCTCCATTAGAATGGACTGGTTGGATCTCCTTGGAGTCCAAGGGACTCTCAAGAGTCTTCTCCAACACCACAGTTCAAAAGCATCAATTCTTCGGCACTCAGCCTTCTTCACAGTCCAACTCTCACATCCATACATGACCACTGGAAAAACCATAGCCTT
>SJYA01000740.1:622684-662812 GCA_006410615.1 Neotragus moschatus
ACCACAGTTCAAAAGCATCAATTCTTCAGTGCTCAGCTTTCTTCACAGTCCAACTTTCACATCCATACATTACCATTGGAAAAACCATAGCCTTGACTAGATGGACCTTTGTTGATAAAGTAATGTCTCTGCTTTTTAATATGCTATCTAGATTGGTCATAACTTTCCTTCCAAGGAGTAAGCGTCTTTTAATTTCATGGCTGCAATCACCATCTGCAGTGATTTTGGAGCCCCAAAAAATAAAGTCTGACACTGTTTCTCCGTCTATTTGCCATGAAGTGATGGGACCAGATGCCATGATCTTAGTTTGCTATGTTACTCTAGAAATATTGTATGACTTAAATTAATCTTCATACTAACCCTATGAGGAAGTTCCAGTTATTATTCAGTGTTATAAATAAGGAAAGTTATACACAGTTATATAACGTGCTTGAAATCATAGACCAAATTAGTGAGGTAACAAGAAGATAGATAAAGATATTCCTCAGTGATATGGTTATAACCAAAGATATACTTCTCTACTTCTCATTTTGAAAGCTTATAATTGATTTGGGTACCTAAAATTGACCAGTCTTCTTTTAAATGAAAACATTTTATTCTTCTTTAGTGAAAAAATATCCATGTTTTCCAGTTTGAGTAGTCCATTATAGTATATCTGCTATTGCCATAGTAGTAATTATAAAATACTACCACTCAGTAATATCATAAAATAGATTTCCTGTCTTTTGTTGGTACACTCATTTTCAAGATGGATTATAATTATTTTGGAATTTAAATTTTAATTATATTTCAGTAATTCCTATTTTTTGTGACCATACTCTCTTCCTGTTGATTGAATTACAGAAATAGCCTATTCTTTATATAAGTATGGGCTTATATCTGTTAAGATGCCTTGTTTTCCAAAGCAGAAAACTATAAAAATCCATCAACTCTTTGAAGATAATTTTGGTTAAGAAATAATAAAAATACAAAGTTAGAATGGGCACAGCATTTGGAAGGTTTAAAAATCCTAGGGAATAGTGTGTACTTGATTTGCTATTAAGTAGGAAATATTCAGTTGAGCAAGGAGATGGTACAATAAAAGGAAGAATGCAGGGTAGACTAAATCAGAACAAATATCACATAAACAAACTAGGAGAAAAATTTAGATGTTGATGGTATATTATAGTGGCAAAAAATAGAAAAAAAAAGACAACCATATATGAGTTATGATTCTAACTGTATTATACTGTTCACAATTACTCAAGAATATTATCAAATTGGAATGTGGTAAAATTAGTTTTCTTTTTTCTTTTTTGGATCTTCTCACTCTACCAAATACTACCCACTGGGGGAAAAGTAAGCTATCCTGAGATATCTGTTTAATGTGATTTTGAAGTTCAAAATGAGATTTTAGAGGCACAAAAATAAAATTAGCAAGTAAAATAAGTGCATTTCTAATGGAACTCTGGAGACTTAATAGTCTATAATGGAATATAATGATAATTAGTTTTCTTGAATATTTTTATGCTTTTATGTCTATTTTGAGGGTCTTATTGGAATCATACAATTTTATTTTCATGATATCAGGCTATTTCTGTTCAATAGTGTAGCAATATGAATAAGCTGTATTATTTTATTAGTTTGAGCAAAAAGTAGAATTAGACCACTTTCTGGAATATGCTGAATTTTTTCATTACTTTTTGTGTCTTCTATTTTTCTTACTGAAGCCCATCTTTAACATTTTTTTTCCTTTTATCTCCTACATTACAAATACTACTTAAATGTTCTTCTGTGCTTACCAGAATAATTTTCCTGCCCTTCTTAGGTTCATATTTTCTATTAAGACTTTGACTTCTTTAATCTGTTCCCTAACAAAAGAGTAGAAAAGCTGAAATGTAAATATGTATATCAAAACTTATCTATTTGTTACAAATTCCAAGTGAAATAATTAAATTACAAGTTAAATTAACCTTATGGAAATCCATGAAGTTTTACACAGCTTTATAGTAGCTACAATTATGATTTTTTTCTAATACTTGTAATATCTTATATAATCATTTATTTATTCACTTACTTATTTATTAAAATATTTATCCACAAAAAAACATGTAGCATTATTTCATCTGCATATATATATATATATGTGCTATGCAAATTCAGTCATGTCCCACTCTTTGTGACTCTATGAACTGTAGCCCACCAGGATTCTATGTCCTTGAGAGTCTCCGGGCAAAAACACTGGAGTGGTTTGCCATTTCTTCCTCCAGGGGATACTCCCAACCCAGAGATCAAACCTGAGGCTCTTGAGTCTCTTCCAGTGGCAGAGATTCTTTACCACTGAGCCACCTGGAATGCCCATATATATGGACACAGAAAAGTCCACTTATATACATAATTTGTTTTTTCCTCTGCTCATAAATTGGGAAGATATTTCTTAACACAATATTTGCTGAGGGACAGCAGGTCCCTTTTGGACCCTGCTGTTTTTACTTTGTTCTTTGAACGTTATCATCTGACCTCAGGGACAGTTTAACTGTTATTTTGATTCTGAAGAGACTATAAGGAACACAACGAGGAAGGGAAGTGTCCCAGCTCAGGGAGCAGAGCTTAGGCAAGGTGGGGATGCCAGTCACGGGGGTGGGGAGGGGGGCGACCTGGCTTCTGCACCAGGGCCTGATAGAGTGAGGACGGATGCAGTCGAGGAAAGGCTCAGTGAGAGTGACAGAAATCTGGTAAGCTCCCATAAAGGCTGGCAAGAGATGCTGGAGTTAGAATAGCTTGAGGGGGTCATGCAGAGAGTTCTGCGCTGTCAGATGCCATGCAGAACGACGAGATCTCCACATNGGGAGCAGAGCTTAGGCAAGGTGGGAATGCCAGTCACGGGGGTGGGGAGGGGGGCGACCTGGCTTCTGCGCCAGGGCCTGATAGGGTGAGGACGGATGCAGTCGAGGAAAGGCTCAGTGAGAGTGACAGAAATCCGGTAAGCTCCCATAAAGGCTGGCAAGAGATTCTGGAGTTAGAATAGCTTGAGGGGGTCATGCAGAGAGTTCTGCGCTGTCAGATGCCATGCAGAACGACGAGATCTCCACACACGGGCAGACGGTGCTGTGTCTCCTGTCAGAGGCCCAGTGAGATAAGAACAGCCTGGTATGGAAGGTTAGAGTCCAGAAGCGAGGAGGAAGGTGTCCTGTGACAGGACAGATTAGAGAGCCAGAAATAAGTTTACACAGGAAAACGGAATATGAGGTAGAGTGGACTGACTAGGTCCGGGGGATGAAAGGATGGATTATTTACTAACTGATTCTGGCAATACTGGCTTTTCCTATGAAAACCAAATGAAATCAAATTCTATCACACATCATACTCAAATTAATTAGACTTTGAAGTGAAATAATACAGATAAATTAATATGAATTAATGAATATGATTGGTTACATAATATGCACTATCATACATAATTTGAAGTATCCTTTAGAATATTAATTAGTGAATAATACAAATTACTCTGTAAATGTACCTGTTTCTCTGTAAGGAAAACAAATTTTAAGAAAACAATATACCATAAAATAAAAAATTGATAAATGGAACTATATTGCATTTAAAAAGTTTGCTCCTAAATCTATAGATTTAAAAGGACGACATGGTAAAAGAAAGCACAAATTGGGAAATGTTATTTCAGCACAATTATTTGCGAAAGGATTATAATCTGAAATATAAGAAAAACTCCTATAAAATTGTAAGAAAAAAGAGAAAGAGGCAAGTATAAATGTAAGCAAACCCTTCCAAATGTTTTACAGAAGAGAAAGCGCAAAAGTCTTGTGAATATAACAAGAGCCGCCCAATTTAAAAATAATGAAGAACATGTAAATTAAAATCTTTGGAATATATTTTAAACCAGTTCCATAAAAGGAATACCCTTTAGGAAAAATATCACTGTATAATATGATTAGGTTGAAAAAAGCTAGTCATATGTCATTTAATAATGAAGTAGGTCAATCAGCTTTTATTAATGATAGATGATCTGTCACTAATTACTTTTAGGCCAAAACTCATTTTGTTGATTAGGAAACCTGGTTAATTTGGGAAAATGGTTAAATAAGTGATAAAGTTCACACAATCAGACACTCTAAAACAGGAAGTGGAAAAAATAGGTCTCTTGACAAGTAATTCACAATGGATATTAGCAAAATTGATAATCCAGAGAATAACCTTTTATTTAAAATATGCACTAGAAGACATAATGAAAAAGTGATCAGGGCAGAAAATAAATTTCTAATCATACAATTTAGCTTTTTATTCATTTCTCAAACTCATGTCCTTTTATAAGACTGCTAACTGATAAGCATACGGTATAGCACAGAAACATTTCTGATTGGTATTTCATCTCATTTCTTGAGCAGGATGTGTAAGATCATAGGATTTTTATGCACATTACATCAAATTTTCTCCTGAAAGATTTAATACAAATGTTATAAGTTCTAGAAATTAATTTATGCATAATTCTGAAGGCAGAAAAGCTCTAAATTAACCTTGTTTGAAGGAGACCTCAATGTTCTTATTCATTAAGGTTTCCAGCTGTGCACAAGTAGTATNTGTGTTGTTGTGTTGTTCAAAATCATCAAGGTCATCAAAAATAAGGAAAATTTGAAGAACTGTCACAGCCAAGAGGAGCCAAAAGAGACCTGATGATTAAATACAATGTGGTCTCCTGGGTGGGATCCTGAAACTGAAACTGATTGGGGTGAGTGTGGGGGAAATAAATAAATCTCATTGAAGTATGAGGTTCAGTTAATAGTAATAGGTCAATATCCATTTACTGGTTATGACAAGTGCAGCATTGTAATGTAATATGTTGACAGTAGAGAAGATTAGTATGGGGTATATACTGACTCTGTATTATTCTAGAACTTTCTGTACATCTGTAAGAATTCTGAACTTAAAAGTTTATTTTGATAAAGGCAGATGCTTGGGTAGTGAGACACAGTAACACTCATTAACCACAACTTTAGCTTTTCCTAGCCTAGAAATCCATATCAGTGTATCACATACTGTATACTTTTTGCCTCAGCTTCTTTCTCTCAGTACATTTGTGAAATTTCTGTTAAGTGTAGCAGTTGATTCTTTTTATTGCTAAGTAGATTTCTATTGTGTGAATGTGCTATAATTTATTTAAAAATTCTTCTCTTGATAAAGAATTATTTTTAACAACCACAGAAGCGATCCTAATGTAGGTGGTCCACAGATACCATTTGGAGAAACATTACTGTAAAAATTGATGCTCTGTCTATTGTGTCTTAGTTAATAAACCTTTCCAAGCATGAAAAGATAACTGAGCATCTGAAAATGTTAATACACCTGTGAGATAGAGTGTCAAGCCTGTCTCACTAGCCAGATAAAGGTGAAAAATTAGCAGCAGTAGTCTCCTAATGAAAAAGCAAGATATATTAGAATGTCTACATAGACAACAGAAGGAATTTGCAGTCTGAGAGGTCTCATTTGTCTTTAGTTAGTGGATAGTGTTGATTTGTTTACTGGCCTTCAGAGGCTGATGAGAAGACAGGATGAATGCAGGCAATGTGTTTCTGATGAGGCAGTAAACATCCCTGGCAAGATTTGGGTGGTTGGGCCAACACCAATGACAAGGTAACCTTTTGAGTTCTGTAGTGCCACATAATAGACAGAATACGCGCTGTGTTTACATGAATGATGTGAGAAAGGAAACATCCTGATAAACTGCAGGGAAGGGAAAAAAAAAAAAAGAGACAAACAGCTGGAAAGAATACACATCTGAATTTAAAAGACAGGAAGAAACAAGAAATTAAGGAGGCAGACTTGTTCCTTATGGCTCTCTGAGGTGCAATAATTGAGACTAAGAACACAAATAATATTCTGAATAGGAAAAGAAGGCTGTTGCTGAAACTCTTGGTTAGAATGTAACTACTATGGTGATAAGCTTCTTTTGTTCCCAAAGAGACCCAGATTCAAAAATAAGAAGAAATCTCTTTGTACTGTTTCTATATCCAGTGGTTGCAATTCCTTCCTCGTGTATATTTTCTCTTTTTCATTCTCATTATCTCTCTTTTTCTCCTCTTTTGTTTGCATGTTTATCTTGTGTACATCCTTTTAATTTTACATTTTTACTTTGTCAAAAATATTTCTAAAGCTTAGCTTGTATTTAAATTAAAATTATATTTAGCATTTTAAAGTAGATTTAGAAGAATTAGGAAACATAAAAACCTAAGCCATCAAAGAAATAATCTGCATGACTTTAAAAGAACATGGGTCTCCTCCTGTAGAACAGCAGCATGAACATGGAATAAGGATGCTTAGTAATAGACCTCAGTCCCTAAGGACAAACCTAGGTGGCTTTCCCTAAATTTCACAAGGAAGTGAGTTTATGAGAACCAGCCATAATTAACCAGCCTTGCTTTCCAGAAGCAAGCATGATCTCATCTGATTAGCTGTTTAGATTGGCTGCAAAATGCCCCCAAGATTATGTGATGGCTTAATGCTTGGCTTGGTTACACAGTAATATTTTGGTTTCTTAATGATTTGTGGCTATTGCATGTATGGCCTGACTTTGTCTGGCACACTAGATTCACGGATTATTCTTACATAGCTGGAAATTAAAATCTCGAAATCCTGGAATTTGTACAGATAACTGAGGTAATTTTAACTGTTGGGAGAATCAAGAGTCAATCATATTTGCTAAGAAAACCATGTCTAGAGTCAGACTTTTCAGTGACTTCTCATAATTCTTACTTCTTGGGTATAAGATAGTTTCTTTATGTCTGCAATGCACATCTTTACTGTGGCGATGCACATGTCAGGCTTAGGATTTCTTAAACTCTCTGACCATACAATGACTCGAAAGTCGGCCACAAGACTGTGCCTTACTCTGGGGTTTTCTGTTTTCCTTAGCCTCTGTGCTGCAGTTAGGGCATATTTCCTCCTTTCGTACAGCTAGCTGGTCAGGGTTTAGTTAAGACGCTCTATCTCCTGCTTCCAAATGAAGAGTCAGGAACCAGACTTGGGTTGAGTTCAAATCTCACTCTGCTATTTTCTCTATCTACAAGTACCCTGGGAAAATTATTTCACTGTGTCTCATTTGCTCCCTTTTTAACCAGGAGATTAAAATAATCTACACAAATAATGTATAACTTTGTTTTGATGAAGGAATGAGTCATTACCTGCAAAACACTTGGAATAGTCATAGAATGTAGGAAGGGCCTACCACATGCTAGTCAGTCATTAGTGTTTTTGATACTTTAATCTTTTCTTTCTGTCACTTCAATCTTAGTTGGCAGGAAGCCTTTGGTGATTCTTGTCATACTCAGAAGGCATCCCGTTAAGTAAACACACGTACACATCTCAAGATTTACACAGAGCTCACTGCAGCGTTCGGATCTAGCTCATGATCGGGTTTACAAGATTCCTTGCTACAGTTCTGGGGGATGAATTGGTATTAGAGCCTCCATTTCAGAGACATGTGAACTATAGCACCAGAGAGGTAAAGCATATTGAGCAAGGTTGCCCAGTTGGTTACAAGAGCTTTTCTCATAGCTAACATTTTTAGACCCCTTGGGGAAAGATTGTAGACTAATTAATGAAGAACCTAATTTGTAAATAATACTCTGAAAGAAAAGAGATCATTTGTTTGAGTGGAGTTCTTATGACCATTTTTTTTTGGTAATTATTTTCTGATACTGCAGGATCATTTGTACAATAAAAATTTTCAAGAAAGAATAGTGCTATTTTCCAATATGTATAATGGCAATAAAGGAGCTCAGTTAATTCTTTCTTTTCCTATGTGTTTGTCTGTATGTTAGTCAGCTCAGAGTTGCCATAACAAAATACCATGGACTGTGTGGCTTAAAGAGTATACATTTATTTCCTACGGGTCTGGGGGCTGGGAAGTCCAAGACCAAGTTACAGGCTGATTCAGTTCCTCAGAAAGGGCTCTATTCCTGGCTTGCAGATGGCCACCTTCTTGCTGTGTCCTTACATAGCAAAGTGAGGGAGAAACAGATCGTGCATGCGACAGAGAAGGCTCTGGTGTCTTTTCTTATGAGGGCATTGCTCCCTTTATGAAATTCCCACCCTCGTTACATCATATAAACTTAATTACCTCCCATCCCCAAATACCATTGTATTAGGGGTATCAAATTCAACATATGAATTGGTTGAGGAGGAATATAATTCAATCTATAGGAGTTTGTTTATTGGTGAGAACCTGCAGTAATTTGTGGTGGCTTTTTATAAAGCCAGAATATTGGATTTTTAAAGGATCCTATGTTTTTAAGTCCAAAAACACTGTATAAACATGAGCATCAATTCTACTGAGAGATGCTTAATAAAAGCTAAGTTATTGCAACATCTAAAAAGATTCATATTAAAAGCCAGGCACATAAGATAGACACATTCCTCTTTTACAGTCATAGTAAAAGTTGGCAGGTGCCTAGATGATATAAATCATGAGTTTCTTAAATTCCCTCTGTCTTTCTGAAAGCAGGTCAAATACTAGATTCTGAAATTACCAACATGAAGATCAAGATTTTTTTGGGTTAATATTAGGCCTTCCTAAAGATGCTTCTATAGTGTGAATATGTTCCCTGGAGAGTAGCAGGTAGTGACTCCTGAGCACAGGAACTTTCTCCTTCATAAGAGAGAATCAGAGGAGGACTTCCCTGGGGGTCCAAGGTTAAGACTGCCCTTTCCAGTGCAAGGGGTGTGGGTTCAATTCCTGGTTAGGGAGCTGAGTTCCCACAAGCCTCACAGCCAAAAACCAAAACATAAAACAGAAGCACTTTTGTAACAAAGTCAATAAAGACTTAAAAAATGGTCCACATTAAAAAAAAAAAAGATCTTGAAAGAGAGTCATAGAGAATGGAACTAGGCGATGTGATGTAGTATTTTTAAGTTTGGAAATGGAGAAGAGAGGGCTTAGGGCATGACCCTGGGTTGTCCTTTAGAATCCCATGGCAGGCCAGGAATAGGATGGACAGAATGAGATCCTTGACGTGCAGGATGGTGCCTAAAAGATCAAAAGGGCCCCTTTTTTGTATTTTTGGTTTATTAATGTTTCACTGGATGACCACCAGTAAACTGGCATAATATCTAAACTCCACAACTATTGCTGTTTTTTTCAAATAAGGAAAAAAAATTGGAGATGTAGAGCTACAGTTCTCTTTGACAGGCAGTTAAGAATGTGACAATCAGATGAGAAAAGGCCTTAAAACTGAGAAGTATACACTTTTCTCGAAGGAAATCTTTGGGTTATGTTCACTTTAAATGCTGAGAAACTTAAATGACATTTTATAACAATGAGTGTATCTCTATAAATCTTGAGTTTCCAACAAAAGATATGGCCAAATTAACTACAAATTAGTTAATTTCCAAATAATAATTCATATTTTAAAGTGGTCTTAACATATGGGAAAATATGAAAAGTGAAATGCTTTATATCCAATTTCATTATTGTAAAGTTGCTTCATAATTAGAATTTCACTAGAAGTTATGTTGTAGCTTTTGCAAACTGGGACCTGAAATAGTAAATAACAGCTGTAAGGATTCTGGTAACTTCCTAAACTCTTAGTAATTAGCCATTCATAAAATTATTTAGAATGTCGCTTTTATTATGTCACCAAGTAGTTAATATTTCAACATGGTTGTATCCCAATTAAAAATTTGAGTTTTCCAGTGAGAATCAGAGCAGCAAAAATACCTTTTCGGTTAATAACAGGATTACTCAATATCACAGATTGCGACCAGCTGAAAGTTCCTGTGAAGCAGGATTTCTCAACCAGGGGATTATTGACATTTTGGAGTGGGTCAGTTGCTTGTTATGTGGGCTGTCCTATGATGGTAAGCCTCTTCCAAATAGATGCCAGGAGCACCATCTTTTCAGCTGTGATAAGGAAAAATGTCTCCAGAGACTGCCAGCTGTCCCCCAGCCTGGGCCAGAGAGGAGTGAGATGACCCCTTGTTGAGAAGCACTACTATAAGGGAATAAAAATACTCTTGGTTTTCACACAGGCGAATGGCTTAGCCTTTGGTGGTTGGCCCAAGAATACACTTAGGTTTTATGGCCCTGAGTCATGCTTCAAGTAATATTAATTCATCAGACTCATCCTGAGCCTTGGCTAGTAGAGAACAGTGCCCAATTCTCCAGGTTACTGATTTTGATAACTGAGTGATTTGATGGTTCTATAATTCAGACTGTCTTTGTTGCTCGCTGTATGGCACTTTAAGGAAATTATAAACGTTAAATGACATTTTTTCTAAGCATCACAAAGAGTAACAGTGACTATATGTTTCTAACAAATACACAAAGATGTAATTTTAAAAGTGTTTGTGTTCATAGCTCTTCTTGGCATTTGGGGCTAGAATCTTTCTGGACCTCTTTAATTGTCCAACTTTCTTTCTTGATTCATTTTCTCTGTGAAATAAAAAAATACACAGACCTTTCTAATTTTACTGAAGATGCATTACAGTGAAGATGGTGTCTCATGGATCTGATGATGGATGTCTGTCTGTGTTTGTGTGTCTTTCTCTCTCCCACACACACAGTCACACATACACATTTCCTGTGGTGATGGAAAGCAATGGTATATAAAATTTGAAAGAAAAGTCTAAAGAAAAACCTTTAAAGGTTTTTTTTTAATGACAAGGGAAAGACAGTGTGAAATTCTTTCTATATTAGCACTAATCAGACATGAGTATAAAAAAAATGGCCAAATCTAGGAATAAAGTGCTCTCCAAAATAAACTCTGCTGGAAGAGGAAGAGCATTACTCTTTAGTATTCACCATGTTTGTGTTTTTTTTTTTTAATTGCCCAATATAGTAGACTAAAACTTTTCACTGTAAGGTTTTACTATGTTGTGTTTTAATGTTAGTAATAAATGAAGACTGTACAGGTGGTGTTGATTTGCTTAAAGATAATTATTTTAAAAATATAATCTGTCACCAGCGAAAGAGCATGTGAGATTCTTTAAGGTCTTTAGTGTAACTGCTTACAGAGAGCACCAATGGTGGAGAAGTGGAAGGCAAGGCTGGCGAAGGAGTTTTTAACTCTTTGTATTGGGATATAGCTGATTAACAAACAATGTTGTGACAGTTTCAGGTGGACAACAAAGGGACGCAGCCATATACATACATGTATCCATTCTCCCTTAAACTCCCCTCCCATCCAGGCTACCACATAACATTGAACAGAGTTCCATGTGCTATACAGTAGGTGTTGGTTCTCCACTTAAAATATAGCAATGTGTACATGTCCATCCCAGACTCCCTAACTATCCGTTTTCCCTTTTCCCCCACTATGAACCATAAATTCATTCTCTAAGTCTGTCTGTTTCTGTTTTGCCAGTAAGTTCACTTGTATAATTTATTTTTAGACTCCACATACAAGGAATGTCATAGGATATTTCTTCTCTGATTTACTTCACTCTGTATGACAATCTCTATGTCCATCCATGTTGCTGTAAATGACATTATTTAATTCTTTTTAATAGCTGAGTAATATTCCATTGTATATATATACCACATCTTAATCCATTCCTCTGTCAATGGACATTTAGTTTGCTTTCATTCCTTGAATATTGTAAAGAGTGCTTCAGTCATCACTGGGGTGCATGTATCCATTCATATTATTCTCTGGTTATAAGCCCAGGAGTGGGATTGCAGAGTCATATGGTAGCTCTGTTTTTAGTTTAGGAACTTCCATACTGTTCTCCATAGTGACTGTACCAACAAATTCCCACCAACTGTGTAGGCAGGTTCCCTTCCCTCCATTCCCTTTTTTTTTTTTTTTTTTTTTTGATAATAGCCATTCTAGCTGGTATGAGGTGATATCTCACTATAGTTTTAATTTGCATTTCTCTAATAATTAGCGATGTTGAACATCTTTTCATGTGCCTGTTGGACATTTGTTTGTCTTTTTTGCAGAAATGTTCATTTAGGTCTTTTGCCATTTTTTGAGTGAGTTGTTTGATTTGATGCTTGTAAGTGTTATGAGCTGTTGTAAATTTTGTAGATTTTGTAAATTTTGTAATTTTTTGGACATTAATCCCTTGTCAGTCACATCGTTTGTGTGTATTTTCTCCCAGTCTGTGGGTTGTCTTTTTGCTTTGTTTACTGTTCCCTTTGCTATGCAAAAGCTTTTGAGTTTCAGTAGGTCTTATTTGTTTACTGTTGTTTTTATTTCCATTATTCTGGTAGAGAAAAAATATTTCTGTGATTTATATCTGAGAGTGTTCTGCCTATGTTTTCCTCTTTGAGTTTTATAATATCCGGTCTCCTATTTAGGTCTTTAGTCCAGTTTGAGCTTATTTTTGTGTTTGGAGTTAAAGAATGATCTAATTTCATTTTTTACATATTGTTCAGTGACTCAGTTATCCAACTTTTGGACCCATAGACTGCAGCACACCAAGCTTCCATGTCCTACACTATCTCCCAGAGTTTGTTCAAACTAACGTCCATTGAGTCAATAATGCTATCCAACCATCTCATCCTCTGTCACCCCCTTTTTCTCCTGCCTTCAATTTTTCCAAGCATTGGGGTCTTTTCCAATGAGCTGGCTGTTTGCATCAGGTGGTCAAAGTATTTACATATAGCTGTCCAGTTTTCTTTGGAAGGAATGATGCTAAAGCTGAAACTCCAGTACTTTGGCCACCTCATGCAAAGAGTTGACTCATTGGAAAAGATCTGATGCTGGGAGGGATTAGAGGCAGGAGAAGGGGATGACAGAGGATGAGATGGCTGGATGGCATCACTGACTCGATGGACGTGTGTCTGAGTGAACTCTGGGAGTTGGTGATGGACAGGGAGGCCTGGCGTGCTGCGATTCATGGGGTCACAAAGAGTCGGACACAACTGAGCGACTGAACTGAACTGTCCAGTTTTCACAGCATCATTTCTTGAAGAGACTGTCTTTCCAACATTATATAGTCTTGCCTCCTTTGCCACACATTAACTGACCATAGACGCATGGGTTTATTTCTGGATTTTCTATCCTGTTGCATTGGTTTACATTTCTATTTTGTGCCAGTGCCATACTGTTTTGATGACTATAGCTTTGTAGTATAGTCTGAAGTAAGGGAACTTGATTTTTCCATTTTTCTTTCTTAAGATTACTTTGGCTATTTGGAGTCTTTTGAGCCTCCACACAAATTTTGAGGGTTTTTTTTTTTTTTTTCAGTTCTTTGAAAAATGCCATTGGTAATTTGATAGGGATTGCATTGAATCTATAGATTCCCTTGGGTAGTATAGTCATTTTGACAAAATTGATTCTTCCAACCCACGAACATGGTATATCTTTCCATCTGCTATGTCTTCTTTGGTTTCTTTCATTAGCATCTTACAGTTTCCTAAGTACAGATCTTTTGCCTCCTTAGGTAGGTTTATTTCTGAGTATCTTATTCTTCTTGATACAATGGTAAATGAAATTGTTTCTTGAATTTCTCTTTCAGGTCTTTCATTGTTAGTCTATAGCAATCAACAGATTTCTGGGTATTAATTTTGTAAACTGCAACTTTACCAAATTCTTTGAGTCCTAGTAGTTTTCTGGTAGCATCTTTAGGATCTTCTGTGTATGGTATCATGTCATCTGCAAACAATGACAGTTTAACTTCTTTTCTAATGTGGATTCTCTTTACTTCTTTTTCTTCTCTGATTGCTGTAACTAGGACTGCCAAAACTATGTTGAATAAAAGTGGTGAGAGTGGACATCCTTGTCTTATTCCTGATCTTGAGAGGGAATGCTTTCAGCTTTTCACCACTGAGTATGACGCTAGTTATAGGTTTGTCATGTATGGCCTTTATTATGTTGAGATATGATCACTCTGTGCCCAATTTCTGGAGAGTTTATATCATAAACAGGTGCTAAATTTTGTCAGAAGCTCTGCATCTGTTGAGATTATCATATGGTTTTTATGCTTCAATTTGTTAATGTGGTCTATCACATTGACTGATTTTCAGATATTGAAAAGTCCTTGCATCCCTAGAATGAATCCCATTTGATCATGGTGTATGATCTTTTTAATGTATTGTTGACTTCAGATTGCTAATATTTTGTTGAGGATTTTTGCATCTATATTCATCAGTGATATTGGCCCTGAAACAGAATTTTTTGAGAGCCTTCAATGATGTACCTTATGATGAGATATTCTTACTATGCACTGTATGTTTCTAATATATTTTGGTCATTGCTCATAAAACTGACTGTGCAGTGGTTTTCAGGTTAAAATTACCTCCACATACTTCTGAACACCTTATTCTTACTATATCCCTTATTTGTGAATATAAACTCCCATAGAGAGATTAAGTTACTTATTATAGTTTATTAATAATATGTAAAGATAGGATTTGAACACAAGTTCTCTTGACCACAAGTGCCCACTACCTTTGTGTTCTCTCATCATTTATTTTGAAGAACTCTTCACCCATTTGGAGCCAGGAAAAGGAGATGTCTCACTTTTTTTTCTTAGCATGTCAGTCAGGCATCCATGTTTACGAAGTTTTCTCTGAGGTTTATCATAACCAAACTTTTAGCCTTTGTTTAGGAAATAAGATTAATATTGTGCAGCTGAAATTCTAAATTTAATATATTAAAAAGGAAAATAAAAGCCATACAAAAAGAAAATTAATGAGAGGACTATATATGATATTTTAAAGCTCATTAATTAATGTATAGTAATTAATTACACTAATTAAAACAGTTTATTATTTATGAATGAAGATCAGTGGAAACAAATAGAAACTCCAGAAATAATTCTAAAGATATCAGAATTTAGTATATGTTAAAGGAAGTACTTCAAGGTGAAAAGATTAAATTTAATAAGTATTAGGAAAACTGGATATTCATCAAGGAAAAAGGAAAGTGAAGAGCAAGATGGGGAAGGATATTAAGAGGTACAAACTACTAGATTTGAAATAAGATAGAAGGATGCATTATATATCACAGGGAGTATACATAATATTTTATAATAACTTTAAGTGGAATATAATCTATAAACATATTCAATCACTGTGTTGTACAGCTGAAACTAATATAATATTGTAAATCAACTATCCTTGACTAAAAAATAATAAACCATAAAAGTGTTTGAAGAAACCATGAAAGAACTGCTTTATAATTTTCATTGAAGAAAAACCTTCCTGGCGTTATAACCCAGATGCCCTAAAAATATATATTTTAGCAAATTAGCTACAAACACAAACACATACAATCACACAAATCATTCATAGAAAAATACACTATGAAAAAATAAAATCACAGGAAAAACTGGTAAAATATGTTTACAACTAATACTAGGAAAAAAAGGCTAATTTCTTGATTAAAAATAGGAGTTCTTATATTGATAAGAAAAAGACCAAAAAACTTAATGGAGAAAAAGACATATTTTATAGAAAATAAAATGGATCACCCCTGCAGAGAAGCACGGAGAAGGCAATGGCACCCCACTCCAGTATCTTGCCTGGAAAATCCCATGGACGGAGGAGCCTGGTAGGCTGCAGTCCATTGGGTCGCTGAGGGTTGGACACGACTGAGCAACTTCACTTTCATTTTTCTCTTTCATGCATTGGAGAAGGAAATGGCAACCCACTCCAGTGTTCTTGCCTGGAGAATCCCAGGGACGGGGGAGCCTGGTGGGCTGCCGTCTATGGGGTCGCACAGAGTCTGACACGACTGAAGTGACTTAGCAGCAACAAGCATGCAGAAACTTGCCCAACCTCACTTATAAGAGAATTGCAATTTAAAAATATACTGGAAATACTATTTTACTGTTTGGAAAATATTTTAAAACATGTTTGATCATGAATTGGTTTTCTTCCAGGATGTGGGAAAATATGAACTCTCATGGAAATGTAACTTGTTACAACCTCAGTGGAAAGTCATTAGGCAATATCTAAGAAAATCACAAACACATGTGTCCTTTGACCCAGAATTGCACTTCTGAAAAATATTAAGCATATAAACTTTGTGTATGCAAAGTGACTTGGGTACATGGTTATTTATTGTAGTTTTACATGTCAGAGACAAAAATGGGAAATAATCCTATGTGCTTCAAGATGGAAATGATTAAATATACTCAGTGTTATCTGCTGCCATAGGAAAGAATAAGGAAGTTTTTATGTACTGACATAAATTCATTTTCATGATTTAGTGATAAAAGTGTGTGTGTACACATACGTATACACTTGTCTATACATTTATTCGCGTACTGTACACACAAAATTACTCTAGAACTATGCATGGACAAATGATTCATAGTTGTTGCCTCTGTAAAAACTGGATACTCAGGGGCTGGTGTGGTGGGGTGATTTTTTAACAATATAAACCCTTTAGTACCTATGGGATTTTGGGCCATGTGAATGCATTGACTTTTAAAAAGTCAATTCTGAATTAAAAAGAAAATAATTTGAAACTGAGCCTCAGAAGACATGTAAGTTCTTCGGAATCCACCATTGTTGAGGTGACTGCACAAGCTCAGTCCGCTTGGTTCAGTTCAGTTCAGTCACTCAGTCGCATCCAACTCTTTGCAACCCCATGGACTGCAGCACGCCAGGCTTCCCTGTCCATCACCAACTCCTGGAGCTTGCTCAAACTCATGTCCGTTGAGTCCGTGATGCCATCCAACCATCTCATCCTTTGTCTACTTGGTGTAAGAACTTTTTGCTAATCCGTCTAGCCATTATAAGCAATAAAAATCATGAAGTTACATTACTTGACTCTGTTTGATTTAGTGTATTCTTGAGCTTCTTCTTTTACCACCAGTACCTCAAGTCCTTCTGAATCAATATTTCTGATTCAAATCCTTCTTGAAAAACTGTAATATTGACTCAATTATTTATTAGTACCACTATCTGGCTTTTTTTGCCAGAGCATTATTGGCTATTGGTCAGTCTATATTTTGTGTAACCTTACGTCAGTGACTCATTCTCATGCAATCAGCTATGGCCAGGTTGTTAGCTGATTTCAGTCATATATGGTTGGAATCCTTTAGAGAGTGATTGCTAAGAATTCCATTTCTCCTGCCAACCATCGTCCCATGTGTTTGCTTCCTTTGCAGCAAACCTTCTCAAAAAGCAAAGAAATGAACAAACAAAACAATCTCTTGCTCAATTTCTTTTCATTCTTATTAAATCTTTTCTAGTCTCACTGCTTATCACCCAGTCACCACTGACCTTTGCCAGTTGATAAATTCAAAGAAAACAGTCAGTCATTTTATTAGACTTCTTAGCCATCTTCATTGTCAGGATAGGATTTGGAAATAGGGAAAGAAGAATGTCTATAGAGATTATACTTTATCTGTATTGCTTGAATATTTTAGGAGAATATATGTATATATTACTTGTAAATTTTTTTAACTTTAAAAACAAAATACTTTTTAAAAGTCTTACAATAATAATTTAGAGCATGCCTGCGTTCAGGGCTTTAATAAAATCCTGATTACCAGTCCCTCATTCTCAGTTTTACTCATGTGCTTTAATTCATTTTTATACTGTCCCTGCTTTATTGCAGTGTGGCTGCCATTTACCCCAAAATTGTTATCTATTCTCAGCAGATCTGCTTTTCTCAACTAACAGGTTCAAAAGAGTCCTGGAAATGCTGCTGCTGCTGCTGCTAAATTGCTTCAGTCGTGTCCGACTCTGTACAACCCCATAGGTGGCAGCCCATCAGATTACCCCGTCCCTGGGATTCTCCAGGCAAGAACACTGGAGTGGGTTGCCATTTCCTTCTCCAATGCATGAAAGTGAAAAGTGAAAGTGAAGTCGCTCAGTCTTATCCGACTCTTAGCGACCCCATGGACTGCAGCCTACCAGGCTCCTCCATCCATGGGATTCTCCAGGCAAGAGTACTGGAGTGGGGTGCCATTGGCTTCTCCTCCTGGAAATGAGTCTCATTGAATTATGATTGGGTAGTAACCAAGCAGGAACTAATGACTTTAGTCAGGTGTGTTACTTTGATTGGTCAGGGCAGATCATATGCTTTAGTAATACCACATGAATTAGGAGAAACAGAGGAATAGTTTTCACTACAGGTCAGTATGCTGGCACTAGAAGAATGGTAGGATGTTTTAACTACTACCAAACTTTAACTTATTTAACTTATTTCCCTTTAACTTATTCGAAGACTTACTAATGTGTGTGTTTTTCTGAACTTGTAAAATTCAGCTTAAATCAGTGTAAAAGGCATCCATCTACGTTCCTACCAACTGTTTGTAAATAAATGTTATGCTCTAAAGCTGTCCCCCACCTGTAAGAAACCTATCTGTTTTTTCTTATCTGATTCTTAAGTATCTTCTGACAATAAATTGGCAGTGAAATGTCTGATCCCTAAGGCATCACTGGGCCAATGAGAAGAAGTGGAACAACTTATCTATCAGCATTGCTTTTTGGATAAAAATGTGAGATACTAATTTGACTTAAAGAAAAAGTGTTTTAATTTTTACTTTCAAGTCAGATATGCCTAGATTTTAATCAATATGGATAAGAGAGTGATCTGGGTCATTTCTCTTAATTGGTAGAAGGTATATTGACTATAAATCCCCAGCCTGTCTCACCCCAATAAACTCTACATCTGTTTATCTTAATTGAAATTGGAATAAGTGCAAAGGGATAAATGTGATGAGGAAGATAAACTGCTAGAAGCTGTTAACATTTATTATGATCATCCCTACATATTGGCCAACAGATATTTTTAGAAAAACAAAGATTAATGAATACAGGATCAGGCCGCCATAATTTAATGAAACCTATCATTTTTCTTTCCCTGTTGGTTTTATGTCAATGTGGAGGGACTTGTTTGGCAGAAGCATCTATTTATCTCATGGAGCCAGCCAAAGTAATCTTGTGTGCAGCTTTTAGGCAATTTCTGCAGTAAGTCAGGTAAATAAGGTTACCAAAAATTACACCAAAAACACAAATCTATGCTGAGCACCTCATGTTGTAGGCCTCTGGGATATAATAGTGGGACAAGAGGAAAACAATCATGACAAAAAGTTGACAGTTAAGGGCTACTGAAGAAATAAAATTAGGACAGAATGAAGCCAACTCAGAGGACTCTTCAGTCTTACTTCAGGAAATCATGGAAAAAATTCTTAGACAAATTGTCAACTTATATGATACACTTGCCTTTCCATCCTCAACAAGCACTGATATGATTTTATATGAACAGAATTGCTGGTGATTTCCTAGTTCCAATAAGTATGGAAGTCAAACTCCTAGGAGTTTGACTATAGGAGGTAGAAAAGGAGAAAGGATCCTTAGAGCCCAGTTAACCCTAGAGTCGGTCAGAAGGGATTCTTTTGCATCTGTGCACTTACACACACACACACACACACACACACACACACACACACACCCCTAGATAACTTATTATAACCTCAGCCACAGAGTGGCTAGAAAGCCACAGGGTGCTAGTGAAGACAGAATAGAAAAATATTTGTTTCCTGTATAGGAATAAAATCCTTAAGTAACACTGGACTTCAGACTTCAGATCGTACTATTGACATCCCCTACAACAAGCAAAGCCTAGATCTCCATTCTGTGGTTGGAAGTTGGAACATGAGGAATTTACAAATGGAATCACAGTGTGGATGGAAGGGGTAAGACATACGTTGGCAAAGAAACAATCCTTCCTTTTGTTAGCTCATCTAAAACCTTTTAAAACTGAGACTTAGTGATTGGTAGTCTCCCCAAACAAACCAAAATAAAATTAAATTAAAACTTTGTATAAGGTACTGGGTGATGCACAAACTCCCTGATACTTCTCCAAAAATCCAGTCTGAGAATCCTTGCTGTAGACATGGGGTGCTCCTCCTCCCTGAAAAGCAGAAGAATAAGGATTGGGGAAAAGAGTAGGTGAGGAAAGTAAATGGGATCAGTGTTTAAACTCATATTTGTTTCAAAAATAACATAAGAATGGTGAAAAAACTTTTTCATATTAAAATACTAATTTAAAAAAAATAATAAGTGTTGGAATGTAAACTAACATATCATAAAATTCACTCTTTTAATATATACCATTTAGTGTTTTTTTTAAGTATATTTAGTTGTACAAGCATCGCTAGTACTTAAACTATTTCTCTCACCCTCAAAAGAAACTCTGTGCCCTTTGTTAGACCTTGCGGTCTTTTCCTAGAACCCGTCGCTCCAAAGATCACCGAGACTCGGATTCAATGCAAACAGCAAGAGGATTTATTGGACCGGCGCGCCGGGGTTCAGTCACCTCCAGGGAGGGATGAACCCCGAACAGTCGTTACAGAGCATTTTTAAGCACAAAAACCACAAATAGGTGCAGCTAGGGTGGGAACAGTCTGATTGGTGCGCAGGTCCTGACCTTTACAGGGATAGGCTCGTTTGCTACCAGGTCTAAAGGGCTGGTCGGGGCCACATTCCGACGGCCTGGGAAAACAACTTCTTGGAAAGTCCCCGAAGGGAAAACAACCCCTGAGAGAGCCTAAAGGCCATATTGCATGAGATAAGAACCTGCCATATTGCATGAGATAAGAACCTGCTCTCAAGGGTTTAGCAATATTTTAACTTTTCCTCTCACCCTCAGCAGTCACTCCCTATTTCACCTACCCCTTAATCTCCAAAATAAATATACCTATCTACTTTCTGCCTGTTTATATTTATTCTTCTATGTATTTTCTGACATTTCATATAATGGAATAACAGAAGGCATGCGTTTTTGTGCCTGGCTTCTTTCAATTATTATTTTCCAGGTTCATGCATGTTATAGGATATAGCAGTGCTTCATTCCTTTTTAAGGCAAAATCATACTACAGTTTTTCAGCTGATGGGCATTTGGGTGTTTTGACTTTGGGGTGATTATGAATAACACTACTTTGAATATGCACATAGAAGTTTTTTGTGTGAGTGCATGTTTCAGTCCCCTTCGCTGTACAATTAGGAGTATGATTACTGGGTCATATCATATCTGTATATTTACATTTTGAGAATATCAACCTGGGTCACCTGTGAGTTAGTCTCTATTAAGTGTCTTTTACCTTGAGAATGGATCACGTTGTCCACATTCTTTTGAATTACAATCTAATTCAAGTACTTTTGAATTACAATCTAATTCAAGTACTTTTGAATTACAATCTAATTCAAGTACTTTTGAATTACAATCTAATTCAAGTACTTTTGAATTACAATCTAAGGTATTTGTCACCTTTATAATATAGATGTAGAATACTCACTGTGTGGTTTCTGTGCTATAGGACAACTTACTGGCGTATTGGGCTGAGGTCAGATTTTCATATGCTTCTTTGAAGAGTATTATTTTTCAGTCAAGATTTGAATTCAGCAGGTTTTATTTGATTGGACTCAAATAGCAAAATCTAGGTCTTAAACGCCAGCTCACATCTCATTTCAGATCCCATTCCTTTATCTGGATTCTGTTCTGCGTATGCATAGATCGGGAATTAGCAAGATATTTAGGGAGTGTTTACATTGATTTGAAATTTACCTTTGGCCTTCTTTTTAAAAATTTATGTTGGAATATAATTGATTTACAATGTGTTCATTTCAGGTATATGGCAAAGTAAATCAGTTATATATGCAGTATAAAAAATTTTCTTTTCTCATATAGGTTATTACAGAATATTAAATAGAGAGTGGACATCCTGATCTTAGAGGAAATTCTTTCAGTTTTTCACCCACAGCCAGCTGTGGGTTTGTCATATATGGTCGTTGTTATGTTGATCTATTTTTTTTTTTTTTTAACACAGTGTACTAAGAGTTCTATCAGATGAAAAACTTTAAAGAGAAGTCACCTTGTCTGGAGTTTATTCTTGTGTCTCGTCTCTATCAAGTTTGTATCTCTTTGCTTAGGGATCTCTCTCTCGTGTATTTATGTCACTTCTGATATATAGAAAGAGATGACTACTGCAATTGGACTAGTGCTCTAGAGGTTTTCTCTAAACACTAGAGTACTTGGAATGTCTAATTTTCAAACATGTAAAATTGGCATTAGCTCATTTAATGTAACAGTAACAAATTCTGAAATGATTTTGCATTGTGATTTCTTTTCTAATAGATTTAGAGCTATAGCTTCTTTCCTTGAAACTTCTATGGTCAGTGTTCCTAGCGGCTCTGGTTTTTTGATCAAGCCACTGCAAAGCAGATTTTCTCTTGCGTTTACCTTTCTCTAATGTATCTAAATGATCTTATTCATTGTCTGTCTTTATTTTTAAGTTTGTTCTTTCTCAGCAGTTTCCCACACTTCTAGTACTTCTAGGTATTAGTATTATGATTAATCCTGACAGTAAAGTTGTTCTAGATTACTTGGTGCCCTGGGTACCACCACTGTCCTTGGGCCCCAGGTACAATGACTGTCCTTAGACCAACTGGCCTGAGGATGTGCTGACACACCCTGAATCTACACTTATTTGTTCCAATCAGGTTATATATCATTGCAGGGAAAGAAACAAATAAGTAGAAGGATCTTCCAGGGTCCCCTCAAATAAATCTTTTCGGCAATTGGGAGAGGACATCGGTGGTTGGGACTAGAGGTTGGGTGGTGGTATGCCAGGGAAAGCGTGAAGGTTTGCCTACGCAGTGATGGAAAAAGTGTTTATTCTCATTAGGTCGAGATTACAGAGGTATATAAATTTGTTAAAAATCCACTGAATGTATACTTACAGATGGGTGAATTTTATTGTATGTAAATTATACATTCAAAAAGTGGATTTAAGCAAAGATATCCAGAAATATTACAGGTCTTAAAGAGATTAAACTATGCCAATAAGTAGTTTGAGGATAAAAATCAATGAAGCAACTGTGTCTACCACACAGCTCTAGAACAGTAGAAATTGGCTTCTGCTGTAAGGACAGAGGTGTTGCCTAGAGACAGCCGCAGAGCTGCTGAGACCTCAGGGCTGCCTGATGTTTGTTTGCTCTGAGTCTTGTTCTCCAGTCTCTTCTGTTCCATGAAGCTTGCCAGATCCACCACATCCTTCTAATACTTTCCATTTTAGAGTTTGCCTCTATGATTCTCAACAGAAGCACCCTCATTCTCATAACAGTTTACTTAAAGAAAACGTTGTTTAGAACCAAAGCTTCAGTAGTTGACAATGAATTGCCAAATTCCCTCAACTTTCACATTCATAGATACCAGCATTAATTAATTTTTGTAAGAATTTCAGTTCTGTTTTGTGGTATGGATAAAGAATTATTAAGTACCAATTCAGTTTTGATTTTAATGCTTAGTGAAGTGTCTGGCAAATGGTAGGTGCTCAATATATATTTGCAGACTCTATTAACAAGCCAAAAATATTCCTGATACAAGGACATTGGTAATCAATTAACAAAGAAGGGACGATTTAAAACATTGGGGAAGAATTCTGGTGAATAACTTAATTTTTGAAAAAAATTAAAAAGGAAGAATTGTCGGATGAAGCCAAAAAGTAATAAAGCATTTGGACATTGTGTTTATGACTTGATTTCTTTGTTTAAACTGGGAGAAGCAGTGGCAATAGTCTTTGAATTCTTTCTCACCATCCCATTTTCTGCTTTCAAAAATTTAAGTGCCATTTCAAAATCTTCAGTCTGTCATCACCGTCTTTTGTACCCTGTAGGTGTAAACAAAGCCAGTTTAGGAAGGAAACCATTATCCTCCTGAGGGTTTGGCTTTAACAAATGACAGATATAATTTTTTTTAGTCATTGTCTCCTGCTCAGACTCTTGGCTCCAGACCCATGTGGTTATTCACCTTCAAACCTCCATTGCAGCACTGCTGACTCTGCATTCAAACCGTGCTAAGAAATAAGCTTCTCTGACATTTAGAGGCCTAAGGCTTCCTTTCTCTTCTCAAAAATTATGTAAGTTAGCTACAAGCGGTTTTGTCTGCTCATATGGTTTCAAAGCAGATGGTGAATTCTCACCTCAGCTGGATGGAAAGGCCCTCAAAGCATTTAGCAGTGTTTACGAGTTGAATCTTAACTGCTTGTGCTTGGGAGCCTTTGGGAACATATGATCAACAATCATGGATATCAAAATCTAGCGGATAGTATCAGCTTCAAAACTAAAGCAAACTATTAACTCAGTTCCTGATTTAAAGTCATGCTACTTATCCTAGGCAGATGTAACGAAAGCTCATTTAACTGAAATTTATCAACCAGGAGACCCCTGGGACTCCCTTTCCTTGCAATTGTTTTGCATCTCCTTTGCAGGCTGTGGTAGTATGATTTCACTCTGATTGTGTTCACCAAGGTTATCTCACCTTCAGCTTTCTTATTGCTTATATTCGATTAGAAATTAATTTAGTGTAGAAGTGTAGCTGTATACACTTGATATCCTTTCACTTACAAGATTTGTGTTTTTATCTATGTCCTGACAGCACCATTTCATAACTCTTTGGAGATAGGGACAGATTTTCTGTGCTGCAATGCAATCTAGAGGGTGTGACTATTTCTATAATAAATATATACCTGATGTACACCATATTGTTTGCACAATCAGTGTTCTTAGCAAAAGAAAAATACATTGTAACTTCACCTCTTCCCTCATTCTTAATTATAACAGGCACTGCTACTGCTAAGTCACTTCAGTCCTGTCCGACTCTAGGGCATATTATAGGGGTATATTATCAATCTAATCAGTCACCAGTAAAGTAAGCAGTGTAATTTCTATTTAAGGTTTTATTTTGTTGTTTTGGTACTTACTTGAAGCGAATCAGGACCACGTGGTACCTGCATTGGTCTGTAGTCACACTGGTGATCTGTTGCTTGCTTTTTTTTTTTTTTTTAATAATGAGGACATGAATTCTTCTTAAATGAGAGGATGTTTATGTCTAGAGTTGGCAAAGCCCCATAGTTTGTGGCTTTAGAATGTTTCTAACAAGTTTATGTTTAAAGATTGTCTTCTAAGGACAACAGCAGAGTGGATATAGAAGGATTATGCCTAGAAGTTCAGGAAGTGCTATTAGAATGCTGTCTCTACCATGGTAGAACATCTGTCTTAACGTGCCATAGGTCTTTCACACAAAGTTGTATAAATGACCTGTTATAGAATGATTTAAAAAAGAAAAGATTTAATACTAAACATGTATCACTATCAAAAGCAAAGATTAATGAGGAAAATTGTATTCATTCCACAAATGGAAAAATTTCAGTTTTCTTCTCAATCAGCTTATCATTATTTGATACAGCGGCCCATTCTCCTTTTTAACATGAATTCTTCCCTTGGCCTCTTAGACACCATTGTGCTGATTGAACGGTTACTTGTTAGTCTTCTGCACTTGTTTTTCCCTTTTCTTCTCAACTTACTACCAATTAAAATATCCAGGATTCAGCCCTTGGGTGTCTCTTTCCTGTCTATACTTACTCCCTTTGTGATCTCTATTAAATATTCAGTTGTGAATTCCATATGTGTGTTGAAAACATTCAAATTTCTTTTATGAACCTCTTTTATGACCTTCAGGCTTTTTTATTAAGTTACTTACTAAAAATTTCTTATTAGATATTCAATAAGTATCTCATATTAAATCTTTCCCATAGTGAATTCGTGATTACCACACTTACCTTGAATCTGCTAATCTCTGTGACTCCCTAATCTCAATAAATGTCACGTTGCCATTTACTTAGTTATTGAAACAAAGCCTTGAAATCACTCTTGACCTCTTTAAATTTAGAGTGTACGTTTAAATAATCAGTTAATCCTTGTTAGTTCTTTGGTTCCAGCTTTTCTTTTGAATTGAATGACTTTCTCATTTCCTTCAGTGTTAACACTCTAACCGAAACCACCATTATTTCCTACCCAGTTTACAATGGTCACACTACTGGCATTCTTGCCCATCAATTCTCCAGACAGCAGCCAGAGGAAAGTTTAAATAATGTAAATCTGACCCTGTCATTTCACTATTTCACCATGATTTTAACACACACACACACACACACACACACACACACACACACACAGGACATGACCCGTAACCAACATCATTTCTNGTTTTGCATCTCCTTTGCAGGCTGTGGTAGTATGATTTCACTCTGATTGTGTTCACCAAGGTTATCTCACCTTCAGCTTTCTTATTGCTTATATTCGATTAGAAATTAATTTAGTGTAGAAGTGTAGCTGTATACACTTGATATCCTTTCACTTACAAGATTTGTGTTTTTATCTATGTCCTGACAGCACCATTTCATAACTCTTTGGAGATAGGGACAGATTTTCTGTGCTGCAATGCAATCTAGAGGGTGTGACTATTTCTATAATAAATATATACCTGATGTACACCATATTGTTTGCACAATCAGTGTTCTTAGCAAAAGAAAAATACATTGTAACTTCACCTCTTCCCTCATTCTTAATTATAACAGGCACTGCTACTGCTAAGTCACTTCAGTCCTGTCCGACTCTAGGGCATATTATAGGGGTATATTATCAATCTAATCAGTCACCAGTAAAGTAAGCAGTGTAATTTCTATTTAAGGTTTTATTTTGTTGTTTTGGTACTTACTTGAAGCGAATCAGGACCACGTGGTACCTGCATTGGTCTGTAGTCACACTGGTGATCTGTTGCTTGCTTTTTTTTTTTTTTTTAATAATGAGGACATGAATTCTTCTTAAATGAGAGGATGTTTATGTCTAGAGTTGGCAAAGCCCCATAGTTTGTGGCTTTAGAATGTTTCTAACAAGTTTATGTTTAAAGATTGTCTTCTAAGGACAACAGCAGAGTGGATATAGAAGGATTATGCCTAGAAGTTCAGGAAGTGCTATTAGAATGCTGTCTCTACCATGGTAGAACATCTGTCTTAACGTGCCATAGGTCTTTCACACAAAGTTGTATAAATGACCTGTTATAGAATGATTTAAAAAAGAAAAGATTTAATACTAAACATGTATCACTATCAAAAGCAAAGATTAATGAGGAAAATTGTATTCATTCCACAAATGGAAAAATTTCAGTTTTCTTCTCAATCAGCTTATCATTATTTGATACAGCGGCCCATTCTCCTTTTTAACATGAATTCTTCCCTTGGCCTCTTAGACACCATTGTGCTGATTGAACGGTTACTTGTTAGTCTTCTGCACTTGTTTTTCCCTTTTCTTCTCAACTTACTACCAATTAAAATATCCAGGATTCAGCCCTTGGGTGTCTCTTTCCTGTCTATACTTACTCCCTTTGTGATCTCTATTAAATATTCAGTTGTGAATTCCATATGTGTGTTGAAAACATTCAAATTTCTTTTATGAACCTCTTTTATGACCTTCAGGCTTTTTTATTAAGTTACTTACTAAAAATTTCTTATTAGATATTCAATAAGTATCTCATATTAAATCTTTCCCATAGTGAATTCGTGATTACCACACTTACCTTGAATCTGCTAATCTCTGTGACTCCCTAATCTCAATAAATGTCACGTTGCCATTTACTTAGTTATTGAAACAAAGCCTTGAAATCACTCTTGACCTCTTTAAATTTAGAGTGTACGTTTAAATAATCAGTTAATCCTTGTTAGTTCTTTGGTTCCAGCTTTTCTTTTGAATTGAATGACTTTCTCATTTCCTTCAGTGTTAACACTCTAACCGAAACCACCATTATTTCCTACCCAGTTTACAATGGTCACACTACTGGCATTCTTGCCCATCAATTCTCCAGACAGCAGCCAGAGGAAAGTTTAAATAATGTAAATCTGACCCTGTCATTTCACTATTTCACCATGATTTTAACACACACACACACACACACACACACACACACACACACACAGGACATGACCCGTAACCAACATCATTTCTTACAAACCTTTCTTTATCTATGCTAGTCATGTGTCTCTCCTTGGACTTCAGAAAGTTTCCACCTGAAAGCCTTTGTTTTCTCTATTTCCTTTGTCTAGAATGTATTGCCTCACATATAATCATGGGTCGTTCCTCATTGCCTAGAGGTAGGTACTCAAGTATTCTTCTCCTCAGAAGAGTCTGCCTTGAAACTCTATTGGAAATAATCTAGCACCCCATCACATTATCCCTCTCATTCCCTTATATTTCTTCTTAACAATAGTCACTTCCTAGTATATTTTTTTGTATATGTACATAGGTACATGTTGTAGGTATTATATCATTTATGTATGTATTATTGGATTTCCTTGCTAGAATTTAACATCTTTGAAGGCAAGGACATTATCACCAGTGTTGTTTTAGTTGCTAATTTGTGTTCAAGTCTCTGGGCTTCCCTCATAGCTCAGTTGGTAAAGAATCTGCCTGCAATGTAGAAGACCTTGGTTTGGTTCCTGGATTAGGAAGATCCCCTGGAAAAGGGATAGGATACCCACTCCAGTATTCTTGGGCTTCCCTGGTGGCTCAGCTGGTAGAGAATCTGCCTGCAATGTGGGAGACCTGAGTTCGATCCCTGGGTTGGGAAGATTCCATGGAGAAAGGAAAGGCTACCCACTTGAGTATTCTGGCCTGGAGAATTCCATGGACTGTATACTCCATGGGGTCTCAAAGAGTCAGACACGACTGGGGGACCATCTTCTTTTGTGACTCCATGGACTCCCTGCCAGGCTCCTCAGCCCATGGGATTTCCCAGGCAAAAATATAGGAGTGAGTTGCCATTTCTTTCTCTAGGGGATCTTCCTGACCCAGTAATCAAACCTGTTTCTCCTGCATTGGCAGACAGAATCTTTCCTATTGAGCCACCAGGAAAGTCCAAGGACATTATCATTTCTGTTCATTTCTATCCCCAGTACCAAGAATTGTGCTTGACCTATAGCAGATATTGAATAAGTAATCACTGAATGAATTAAATGCAAAAACATGCAGTTGAGACCACTATAACTAGGCAGAGCCTTCAAGTGACCATGCAGAGGTACTTTTCATGCTGAGGAAAGTGCCCTCTGGCCTTTAGCAGAGTTTTCACATTGCTACCAACTGTTGAATCCACCTACCTTGAAGATCATTGTCTAATGAAACTTCCTGTGATAATGTAAATGTTCTATACTACCAATTATAGTAGCCACGAGAGGCTTGCCTAGTGGCTCAGGGGTAAAGAACACACCTGCCAAAGCAGGAGACATGGGTTTGATCCCTGGGTTGGGAAGATCCCCTGGAGAAGGAAATAGCAACCTACTCCAGTATTCTTGCCTGGGAAATCCCATGCACAGAGGAGCCTGGTGGCCTATAGGCTGTAGGCTGTAGTCCATGGAGTCATCAGAGTCGGACACAAGTTAGTGACTAAACACCATCACCAACAACAAAGCCACTGTTTTCACACTTGAAATATGGCTAGTATAGCTGAAGAAGTGAATTTTTAATTAATTTTAATTTTTCAAGTTGAAATAACCATATTTGACAACTAAATTGGATAGTGCAGGTCTAGATAATAGGAGGCAAGTGATTGCCTGCCTTAAACAACCTTGAGCTAGGTCTTTTTCCATAGATGTTAAATGAACCTAAATTTCCTGGTTCCGTTTTCTTATTCTTTGCAGCTTGTGTGTGTTTAGCTCATACTCTCAATACAAAAAGAGAAAATGGAAAATATCTCTTTTTAAATGTGCTCATAGCAGAAGGCCAATTCCCCAGCATGAGAAAGATGCTGTTGGCAGAAGGCTTCCTTTCAAATGTGGATTAAGCAAGAAAACACAGGGCACAATTGCTTTCAGTGGAGCCAGTCAGCAAAGCCATGGGTTTTTGTAGATTCCCACTTAATTATACATTGCTTTCTTCCTCTACAGCCAGTGCTGATTTGAATCTGTGGATATGCCTGCATTTACTGAGCAGCCAGAGAAGGATATACAAAACTGAATATTTATTTAACATCTCCCATATAATAGTATACAGTTTCCAAAGTTTGACACAATATAATTTAAAATATATTACCCTTACAGCTAGGGGCTAATAATTATATCACAAATAGTTCCACTCCATCCCCTGATAAAAAATAAATTAAAAAACAATCTTAAAAACATGTACAATGAATGGAAAAGGAGAAAACAATATCTATATAAATCATCTTCATGTAGAGTGAACACAGGAGAGAGAAAAGACACATGCTTCTTTTAAGTCCTCTTTTTCCCTCCAACCTCCTACAGCCTGATCTGCCTTCTGAAGAAACAAATCAGAGGCTGTCCCAGAGTGGTAAATTGTCAGATATCCTAACTTTTTCCTTTTAAATCAAGCTGATCTAGCATTTACCAGATGACTACCCTACATTAAGCAGTGTTTCTCAACCTAAGCACTATTGACAACTTGGAATGAATAATTTTTTGTGGTGAAGGGCTGTCCTGTGCATGGTAGGATGTCTAGCAGTAGCACTAGACTCTCCCTAACAGATGTGAAGAGCAGCCACCCTCTAACTTCCAGTGTGATTACCAAAACTATCTCCAGATACTGCCAATATCCCCACAGATCAAAATCACCCCCAATGGAGAACCAATGAGGAATAAAGTTAGGACATCAAAGCCTACTCTTTTCCTGTCTTTACCTGGACCTTGACCTTTTAAGCTTCATCTGTTCTCAATCCCATGTTATTCTTTTGGACCTGAAAATGTCTTTTCTGTAATTGTTTGACCTTAGACTCAGTTTTTAGACTTGCGTACTGATATTGCCTGCCTTAAACAACTTTAACTGATCACTTTTTCCTCAAGATTTAACCAACAGGAACATTTGCAGGACTCGTCCTTAGCGTGGCCTTTCCTGATTTGTGTCTCTAACAGATCTGCTTGAGATACCAAAGCTAGACTATATAACCCTCTGGAAGGAAACTGATCTAATTGCTGCTGACCTCAGTTCTAGTTTCAGCTGGTTATTATTAGCTTATTGTTTCCATATTACTTTATGTCAATTAATAAATTGAGGCCCACAGACTTTATCTTCAAAAAGGAATTTCCATTAGAATTTCCATTCTAATTGCCTCAAAGGTTTACAAATTCTAGATAAGATAGCCAATATTAAAGTGCTTTGGGAAGATTTAAAAAAAAAAGAAACTTTTTCTGCAAATACAACTGAGTATAATGGTAGCAATGTTCCTTACTCCATGGAAGCCTACAGCAAGGTAAAGGTAGATGAACTGGCAGCTCTCAAACATACTGCTATAGCAATATACATTTTAAAGTGGACATGAACTTGCTCCCATCTTTTCTCACATCGTGACAGTGTGCTAAAATTTTATAGAATGGAAATTGAGGAGTTCCTGTTTTACTGCTATGGCAGTGCTAAGCTGATCTGGCAAAATTTAACTTACCAACTCAAGTACCAAGGTCAAAGAGGATTTGTGGACCACATCAGGGAGAAAACTCTTTTGGGTGCCCATATAGCTCTCCCAAAGAAGTGTGAGCTCCATACTCGGTGCTGGATTTTAAATGACTGCAAACCCCTCTCTCTTGTATTCTTAACTACCTCAGCCTCTAAACACGGAGGAATGCTCCTATTTCTTATCCTGATTATGGGATATAAAATGAGAAATGCTTAGTAAAGCATCTTGGGGCTTATTCCAACACATGGTTGTGCGATGGCTTCCTAAGTGGACATAATGTATTTCCCTCTTGAAGGAGTTGCCACACCCTCACCCCTAGCCTTTGTAGCTGCTCCACTCAACCCCTGCGCGTGATGTGTGTGTGTGCGCTTCTGCATCTACTTATATTGGCACACTCAGAACTGAGATTCGTTTAGGCATTTTGGGACCACAGAAACCAGATCAAGCCTTCCTAGAACGCATTGGTGATTTTATCTAAAAAACGAAAGAGGAAAAGCTGACTTCTGTTTTCATGTGAATGATATTTGAGAAGTGCCTCCTGGAACAACTGTGATATACAGTGGAATTAGACTTCTCCACTCAAGAGACTGAAGAGACACCACTAGCAAAGCAGGAAAAGTAAACTCCACAGTCATGTCTGAGCTTGCCAAGAGGCTAAGCCTTTATTTTAGGATTGTTACCCACCTTCTTTTACCCAATTTGGTAATGAAATATCTGCATGGTATTCAGGCGAGTCATCTTTAGGAATGTGATCACTGAAGTTAAACAAGCAAGGGGAAATAGGTCAAAAGATAGTGCATATAGTTAAAAATAGCCACCGCGGAAAATGTGTTTGTATTTGGCATCATGCCTTTTCACATTCACTTTAATTGACCACTTGGCTCACTGTACAAAGCAGACAGATTTTCACACCTCTGGGACATGGGGGTTAGGGTCCTCTCCAAACCACACAAATTGGAGACTAAGGCAATTATTTCTGCAACTGATGCTGAAATTGTTTGCCTTTCATATCAATAGTCTGTTTCCAATGTGAAAAAACCAATCACCCCTTCTCTGACAATCACTGTTGGCAGAGCAGCTCTTCCCTGTTAGAGGTCCTCCCCGCCCCACTCTCCAGATCCCTTCCCGTGCGTGGTGTCAGATGGTGCTGCATGTCTTCTGTTATCCTCTGGCTGAGCTGACACAGCTGGATTCTCAGTCAACTATGAAGTTTAAATTGGTAACTTCAAATCTGTTCTGTAAATTCCAGCAACAGCTGATTGGCCAGAATTTCAATATTTTGAAAATTGAAGTATAGTTGATTTACCTTGCCTTGTTAATTACTGCTGTACATACAGCTACGTGTGTCAGTATATATATATATATATATATATATGTACGTATGTATATAGCATTCTTTTTTAATATTTTCTCCACTATGGTTTACCGCAGGATACTGAATATAGTTCTCTGTGCTATACAGTAGGACCTTGTTGTTTAACAATTCCATACATAAAATGTTATGTCTGCTAACCGCAACCTCCCACTCCATCCCTCTGCCACACCCTCCCCCTTGGCAACTGCTAGTCTATGTTCCATGTCTGTGACTCTGATTCTGCTTCATGGATAGGCTCATTTCTGTCGTGCTTTAGATTCTACATGTAAGTGCTATCATAAGATATTTCTCTTTTTCTAAGTTATTTCACTCGGTACTATAATATCCAGTTGTGTCCATGTTTCTGCAAATGGCATATTTTGCTCTTTTTTATGGCTGAGTAGTATTCCATTGTATATGTGCACCACATCTTTATCCATTCCTCAGTCAATGGGTGTTTAGGTTCTTTCCATGTCTTGGTTATTGTGAATAGTACTGTTTTGAACTTAGGGGGTGCATGTGTCTTTTTGAATTATAGTTTTTTCTGGATATATGCCCAGAAGTCGGATTGCTGGTCCATATGGTAATTCTATTTTTAGTTCAGAGTTTCAGTATCAATGCCCAAGTTAAGTCTCAGTGATTTACCTTAGAAAATGTAAAAGCCATCACATCAACTCTTTTTCTTTCAAAAGAATGTTTCTGTATATTTTTGGTCTCTCTTGTGTATTCCACAATTTATTATAAGTATAGAGCCACAAACTTTGCCAATGGCTTAGGAAACTGTGTAACTGTGTACTTATGACTAGACAAGTGCATAAAAAACAAGTCCATACTGTTTTTTAATTTTATATTAGAGTTTATATATAATTTTATAAAATAATTTTATATTAGAGTTTTGAACTCAGTAAATAAAGGATTTTATTTTGCTTGTTGCAGAGTCATAAAGCAGCGTATGCTTAAGTAATATGCAGAGAGCAGCACTGTTTGAGGGAAATTATCTATGATAACCAGTGAATAGAGCTTATTGATGGACTAGGAATCTGGGGGCTTTATAAAAATTATTTCAGAGAACATGCTGGCATCTGTCCAAAAGGACATGGCTGTTCTAAGGATAGCTGTCGGGTGTCATTTTTTTAAATTACTAAACTCTCCCTCTGGATTCCTTCTCTACTTCTCTGGAGATAACATTAGGCCATAGCCTTATATCTTTGAAAACACATTTCATAGCATCTCGGTCTGTGAGTTGTTATCTCCTAACTAGCTACTGAGTATTACTGGATCTCATGGAATGAGGTAGTAGGACCCAGTCACCAGTAATCACCAATGGGTTTTGAAAAGGAAAAACTCCAAACTTGGGGATGATCTGAGGAGGACCATTGTAAAACTAGGAGTGGAATAACAAAATTTAAAAAAAAAAAAAANCCTTGCCTTGTTAATTACTGCTGTACATACAGCTACGTGTGTCAGTATATATATATATATATATATATGTACGTATGTATATAGCATTCTTTTTTAATATTTTCTCCACTATGGTTTACCGCAGGATACTGAATATAGTTCTCTGTGCTATACAGTAGGACCTTGTTGTTTAACAATTCCATACATAAAATGTTATGTCTGCTAACCGCAACCTCCCACTCCATCCCTCTGCCACACCCTCCCCCTTGGCAACTGCTAGTCTATGTTCCATGTCTGTGACTCTGATTCTGCTTCATGGATAGGCTCATTTCTGTCGTGCTTTAGATTCTACATGTAAGTGCTATCATAAGATATTTCTCTTTTTCTAAGTTATTTCACTCGGTACTATAATATCCAGTTGTGTCCATGTTTCTGCAAATGGCATATTTTGCTCTTTTTTATGGCTGAGTAGTATTCCATTGTATATGTGCACCACATCTTTATCCATTCCTCAGTCAATGGGTGTTTAGGTTCTTTCCATGTCTTGGTTATTGTGAATAGTACTGTTTTGAACTTAGGGGGTGCATGTGTCTTTTTGAATTATAGTTTTTTCTGGATATATGCCCAGAAGTCGGATTGCTGGTCCATATGGTAATTCTATTTTTAGTTCAGAGTTTCAGTATCAATGCCCAAGTTAAGTCTCAGTGATTTACCTTAGAAAATGTAAAAGCCATCACATCAACTCTTTTTCTTTCAAAAGAATGTTTCTGTATATTTTTGGTCTCTCTTGTGTATTCCACAATTTATTATAAGTATAGAGCCACAAACTTTGCCAATGGCTTAGGAAACTGTGTAACTGTGTACTTATGACTAGACAAGTGCATAAAAAACAAGTCCATACTGTTTTTTAATTTTATATTAGAGTTTATATATAATTTTATAAAATAATTTTATATTAGAGTTTTGAACTCAGTAAATAAAGGATTTTATTTTGCTTGTTGCAGAGTCATAAAGCAGCGTATGCTTAAGTAATATGCAGAGAGCAGCACTGTTTGAGGGAAATTATCTATGATAACCAGTGAATAGAGCTTATTGATGGACTAGGAATCTGGGGGCTTTATAAAAATTATTTCAGAGAACATGCTGGCATCTGTCCAAAAGGACATGGCTGTTCTAAGGATAGCTGTCGGGTGTCATTTTTTTAAATTACTAAACTCTCCCTCTGGATTCCTTCTCTACTTCTCTGGAGATAACATTAGGCCATAGCCTTATATCTTTGAAAACACATTTCATAGCATCTCGGTCTGTGAGTTGTTATCTCCTAACTAGCTACTGAGTATTACTGGATCTCATGGAATGAGGTAGTAGGACCCAGTCACCAGTAATCACCAATGGGTTTTGAAAAGGAAAAACTCCAAACTTGGGGATGATCTGAGGAGGACCATTGTAAAACTAGGAGTGGAATAACAAAATTTAAAAAAAAAAAAAAAAGCCCTCTGCTGGTCTGTTGAGTTTCTTGTTTGGAAACAGGAACTACCTTGATAATTTATACTCTAATAAATATTTTTTAAAAATATAACTTGCATTTTTAAGGGACAAAGATAATGTATGAGTATAAATGATGTTCTATTCCTCATACTTAAAATAGATAATTTGTTTACAAGGCATTTCTGAATTTCTATGGCACTAGAGATCCTGAAAATGGGTGGCTTTTCTGGTTATGTCCAATTTTCTTAGTTATTTCACACATTTTCTTATAATACATGCTTAAATTGATCTGGTTGTTCTTGGTTTTCCTAAAACCAATTTTGACCAATTTTTCATTATAGTGGCCTGTTTTTCCAGCATTTAGTAAAATTACAGTTGATTCATATGGTAAGAAAATTTTAAATAAATGAAGGAAATATGAGATATAGAGGATGCTAAACTTTCAAGTAGAACGTGATATGGCTAATTTTTCAAAGAGTGGCAGTTGCAGAGTTTGCATAGGTATTGCAACCTTTTATGAGTTTTGAATCATAAACTAACTGTATAAAAGCACACTTCTCAGGAGAATCCACTAACCATTAGTGGTTTGGGAGGGAATGCTTAGTCAGAAATGCTATTTTAAGACTGACTGTACCATATTGGTACAGTCAGTACCAATGGCTGTACCATTGGCTCAGATGGTAAAGCATCTCCCTACAATGCGGGAGACCCGGGTTCAATCCCTGGGTTGGGAAGATCTTCTGGAGAATGAAATGGCAACCCACTCTGGTATTCTTGCCTGGAAAATCCCATGGATGGGAGAGCCTGGTAGGCTACAGTCCATGGGGTCGCAAAGAGTCAGACACGACTGAGCAACTTCACTTTCATAAAGATACCATATTGGCTTAGAGTATAACTAATAATGACTAAGAATATGACTTGCTTGGACACTGCTTAGGCTGCAGGATTGAGAGCAAGGACAGTGAATTGCACTTTGTGAGGAAAACCAAGATATTCAAGAGATAAAGTATAGGTTGGAATCAAATAAGCAAATAAAAATACTAGTATTGACATCATTAATATACTAAATAGCTAATATTACTGGCTGGACTTCCTTGGTGGTTCAGTAGTAAAGAACCCACCTGCCAATGCAAGAAACATGGTTTCAATCCTTGGGCTGGGAAGATCCCCTGGAGGAGGAAATGGCAACCCCCTCCAGTATTCTTACCTGAGAAGTTCCATGGACAGAAAAGCCTGGTGGACTACAGTCCCTGGGGCTGCACATTAAGTCATTAACACAATTAATGACTAAACAACAAAACAACATTATTGACTACATTGTATGCTAGGTACTGTGCTAAGTTATTGAATTATCACCACACATTCTACAAATTAGTTCCTTTTTCACTCTCCAAATTTTATACAGAAAAGAACTAAGTTGTAGAATGTACTTAGGTTTGAACTTTAGGGTTTAGGTTCTTATGTGCTGTGCTGCGGTCAGTCACATCTGACTCTTTGTGACCCTATGGACTGTAGCCTGCCAGTGTCCTCTGTCCATGAGATTCTCCAGGCAAGAATATTACAGTAGGTTGCCATGCCCTCCTCCAGAGGATTTTCCCAACCCAGGGAGCCCACGTCTCCTAAACTGCAGATGAATTCTTAACTGCTGAGTCATGGAGAAACCCTATAAGTTCCTATAAGGGATCCAGATATTGTGTGTGTGTGTGTGTGTGTGTGTGTGTGTGTGTGTGTGCGTGCGCGCGCTCAGTTGCTCATTTGTGTCTGACTCTACAACCTCATAGACTGTAGCCTGCCAGGCTCCTCTGTCCATGGGATTCTCCAGGCAAGAATACTGGCACAGGTAGCCATACCCTCCTCCAAGGGATCTTCTGGAAGCACCTAATAGGCAATCTGAAATAAGAGATAGAACCTCAGGAGAAAACATCAGGTTTGAAGATACAGTAACGGGAGCTATTAAATTATAAATTATCATTCAGGTCACAGAAGTAACTGATAGTTTTGTGCCACTGGATAACAAAAGAAAATAGGATGGGGAATTATCTTTGGATTCGATTATTAGTAATTATAATAAAAACTGTAAGAGTGGAAGGAACACAGCCATATTGTACTGAACTAAAAATGAAGTATATACTCTTCAACTAAAAAAAGAGAGACATTTACCAACTAAAAAAGGAGAGAAATAAAGTGATTACTCTTTTTTTTAAGTAAAATATGACTGGAAAAAAGAGATTTCAAATACACACTTTTAACTGATAATATGTTTCAAGTGCCATCAAATCAATTTTTGTTAACCAAAGGCCTTCAATAACTTGGAAAAGTAGTAGAAGTACAGAATTAAGGAATTATTTAAAATTGAGCTGATTCTTGCATCTGTCTCATGTTAGTTTAGGAAATTCTTATCACTGAACAACCCCATGATGAAACGAATTATTAGCAGACTCTGGATTCTTTATATCTAGATCTTAACCAAAACAGTTATAAATTCCCCAAATCAGATTATTACAATGAGTTGTGACAGAGGAAATTTGAAGAACTATGTTTATAAGATAGAGATCATCACTTGAAAATCTCATTATTTATGAGAAATTACCCCTTTGTTTGTTTGCCTTGTTGAGTTTATGACAGTCTCAATTTTAGTCATTTTGAGATTCAAGTACTAAACAGTACTGTAATCATATTCGAAAATGATAATTCTTTCTCTAATGTCTAATAGACAATGGCAGAGCAAAAAATAAACGGCAATTCAAAACCCAGTATGAACTTTTATATATCCTACAGAATAAAAGGAGACTTATAAAATTATATTTCACTCATCACTGGCAATATAACGCTAAAGATAAAAACTGCATGAAAGTGTCTGCAAGTATCTCGTTTTGTAATGGGCACTGTCATGCATTTAGTACAGTCAGTTCTTGCATCGTTCTCCGGTAAATGAAAGTAACACAAATTACCACTGAAAGTTTATAACAGGGAAGAATAAGACCTAATGAATGGAGTAGCAAAATAATAATGAAATAATATTAGATTTAGGAACCCAAGATTATCTCTTTGGATATTAAAATCTCTTGGTCCTGTAACTTTTCTTAAGAAGATTTTACAAAATTGATCAAAAACCCCATAAAAATAGTTCCCATCATCCAATCCATAAGTATGTTTTGCCCATCTAAAAAATACTGAAATAGGTTTTTTTTACCCATAATCTTTTGATCTTTGTATAGCCACTGCTTTCATAATCAAACCACTTGGAACTAACAAAGCTGAAAGGTGTTTCTACTATTAGCCTTCATCTTTTTAAAAAGCTTTTTCATTCTTATCTAGCAATGACAAATCACTTGATGCTCTGTGTACAGAGCCTATCAGAGATGTTAGCTGCTGCAGAATGTAATATGTCAGCCAGTTTGAGTTTGATAGACTCTCTAGAAATGAACAGGCCAGAGGTGAATGGCAGGTTTTACTTTTCCTTCAGTGTCAAGCCACACTTTCAATCAGTTTTGTTTTCCAATCACCACTGACAAATTTCTACGTGCCACCTTAGTTTTTAGTACTAATAAAAAACCCAGACCCAACTCTATTGAATGGAGTCTTCTTTCCTGATCACCTAAAGTCATAACTTTCCTTCTAGAAATGCCAAGAGCAATTAAAGCTTTTTTTTTTTACCCTTCCTCAAAACTTTTGATGCATTCTTCACTTAGTCAGCAGCTGTTTATCAGTTTTCTTCTCAGTTTGGAAGCTATCGTACTGAATCAAGCAGAAAGCCCCCTGCTGTCACGCTGCTTGTAGTCTGGTGGAGGAGGCAGTCAAAGAGCAGCTTACTGAAGAAAAGGGTGATGGTAAAAGGAAAAGCGCAGGATACTGCTGACCGCCTCGTCAGGGGTTCCCAGGTGGTCTGCGGGATCAGAAACACCTCCTGGAAGAAATGAAGGTTTAGGGTAGGATCTGAAATGACAGGAGTCAGCTAGGAGGAGGAAGGCAGAGGGCTAAGGAGAACAACCCAGGTAGAAGAAATAGCATGCAAAAATACCCAAGGTTGAACATTTCCCCCCTAAGTATATGGGCCTCTCTTCTCAACTAAATTGAGGTTTCCTGGGTAAGAAGGCAAGAGACATTTTATACTTTGTGTCTCCTACACATTTTGGAATGATACCTCACAATTAATAAACCTAATGGTTGTTTACTAACTGATGCAGAGTCAGACAGGACTTAGCTACTGAACAACAGCAACAAACTGATGCAGAATAAGAACATACAGAATCACAAAGGTGTGACAGCCAGGACTCTGTTTAAAACTATACTACAAAGCTACAACAATCCAAATAATATGTACTGGCCCAAAGTAGACACATAGATCAATGAAACAAAATAGAGAGCCCAGACATGAACCTACCCTCATATGATCAATTAATCTATAACAAAAGAGTCAAGAAGATAAAATGGGGAAAAGATAACCTCTTCAATAAGTGGTGCTGGAAAAACTGGACAGGTATAGCAAGAGAATCAAACCAGGCTACTTTCTCATCCATTTACAAAAATAAACTCAAAATGGATTAAAGACTTAAATATAACAGATGAAGCCATAGCACCTCTAGAAGAAAACATAAGTGGTACCCTCTTTGACAGCTGTTTTAGCAATATTTTTTGAATATGTTTCCTAAGGCAAGATGAAAAAAAGGCAAAAAAAAAAAAAAAAAAAAA